>JASPKZ010004178.1:795000-1180157 GCA_030220185.1 Diploptera punctata | reverse complement strand
TCTCTGACTAGCCCTCTAGAATTGTCTTTTGCAGTTTTCCATATTTTTGAAATTATGAATTTTTTGAGAAAAAATCCAATGTTATAGCATTGGAAAAAAAATACTTCGATTTTCAAGATTTGGTGGATTTTAAACCTGATATTTTGCAATTATATCTCTGACTAGCCCTCTAGATTGTATTTTGCAGTTTTCCATATTTTTGAAATCATGTAATTTTTTAGAAAAATCCAGGTTATTATAAGCCTTGAAAAAAAATTACTCTCGCCTTTCAAAATTGTGATTTTAACCGTATTTTGCATTATACTCTCTGACTAGCCCTCTAGATTGTATTTTTGCATTTTCGATATTTTTAAATTATGTAATTTTTGAGAAATATTATTCGATTTTCAAAATTGGTGATTTTTAACCGATTTTTTGCATTAATACATCCTGACTAACTAGCCCTATAATGTTTTTTTTTTGCAGTGTTTCGATATTTTTGAAATTAATTAATTTTTTGTGACAAATCCAGTTTTATCTATAAGCCCTTGGAAATAAATTACTCGAATTTCCAAAATTGTGATTTTCAACCGGATTTTTTGCATTATAATCTCTCTCTACTAGCCCGCTAGATTGTATGTTTGCAGTTTTTTTTTCGATATTGTTTGGGAAATTAATGTAATTTTTGGAAATATCCAAGGCTTAAATGGCTGGAAAAAAAATTACTCAATTTTCCAAATTGTGAGTTAAACCGATTGTTTTGCATTATAACTCTCTGACTATTCCTCTAGGTTGTATTTTGCGTTTTCGATATTTTTGAAATTATGTAATTTTTGGAAAAATCAAGGTTATAGCCTTGGAAAAAATTACTCGATTTTTTCAATTTTGATTTTAACAACAGGATTTTTTTTGCATTAATCTCTGACTAGCCCCATAGATTGAATTTTGGAGTTTTTGATATTTTTGGAAAATTATGTTTAATTTCTTGAGAAAAAAAATCCCAAGTTTATAGCAGTGGGACAAAAAATTACTCGATTTTCAAAAATTTTCATTTTAACCGGATTTTTTGCATTATACAATCTCTGGACTAGCCCTCTAGATTGTATTTTTGCAGGTTTCGATATTTTTGAAATTATGTAATTTTTGAGAAAAAATCAATCAAGGTTACAGCCTTGGAAAAAATATATCCCATTTTCAAAATTTTGATTTTAACCGGATTTTTTTCATTATAAACCTCTGACTTAGCCCTCTAGATTGTATTTTTGCAGGTTTCGATATTTTTGAAATTATGTAATTTTTGAGAAAAAAATCCAAGGTTACAGCCTTGGAAAAAAAATATATCCATTTTCAAAATTTTGATTTTAACCGGATTTTTTTCATTATAAACCTCTGACTAGCCCTCTAGATTGTATTTTTGCAGGTTTCGATATTTTTGAAATTATGTAATTTTTGAGAAAAAATCCAAGGTTATAGCCTTGGAAAAAAATTACTCGATTTTCAAAATTGTGATTTTAACCGGATTTTTTGCATTATAAATCTCTGACTAGGCCTCTAGATTGTATTTTTGCAGTTTTCGATATTTTTGAAATTATGTAATTTTTGAGAATAATAGTTCTAGGAAAAAGAAACTCGATTTCCAAATTTTTTATTTTAAGCTGATTTTTTCCATTATAATCCTCTAACTAGCCCTCTAGATTGTATTTTTGCAGTTTTCGACATTTTTGAAATTATGTAATTTTTGAGAAAAAATCCAAGGTTACAGCCTTGGAAAAAAATTACACGATTTTCAAAATTGTGATTTTAACCGGATTTTTAGCATTATAAATCTCTGTCTAGCTCTCTAGATTGTATTTTTGCAGTTTTCCATATTTTTGAAATTATGTAATTTTTGAGAAAAAATTCAAGGTTATATAGCCTTGGAAAAAAATTAATCGATTTTCAAAATTGTGATTTTAACCGGATTTTTGCATTATAAATCTCTGAATAGCCCTCTAGATTGTATTTTTGCAGTTTTCGATATTTTTGAAATTATGTAATTTTTGAGAAAAAATCCAAGATTATAGCCTTGGAAAAAAATTACTCGATTTTCAAAATTGTGATTTTAACCGGATTTTTTGCATTATAAATCTCTGACTAGCCCTCTAGATTGTATTTTTGCAGTTTTCCATATTTTTCAAATTATGTAATTTTTGAGAAAAAATTCAAGGTTATAGCCTCGGAAAAAAATTACTCGATTTTCAAAATTGTGATTTTAACCGGATTTTTTGCATTATAAATCTCTGACTAGCCCTCTAGATTGTATTTTTGCAGTTTTCGTAATTTTTGAGAAAAAAATCCAAGGTTATATAGCCTTCGAAAAAAATTACTCGATTTTCAAAATTTTGATTTTAACCGGATTTTTTGCATTATAAATCTCTAACTAGCCCTCTAGATTGTATTTTTGCACGTTTCGATATTTTTGAAATTATGTAATTTTTGAGAATAATAGTTCTTGGAAAAAGAAACTCGATTTCCAAATTTTTTATTTTAAGCTGATTTTTTCCATTATAATCCTCTAACTAGCCCTCTAGATTGTATTTTTGCAGTTTTCGACATTTTTGAAATTATGTAATTTTTGTGAAAAAATCCAAGGTTATATATAGCCTCGGAAAAAAACACGATTTTCAAATTTTTGATTTTAACCAGATTTTTTCATTATAGTTCGCTGACTAGCCCTCTAGAATGTATTTTTGCAGTTTCCGACATTTTTGAAATTATGTAATTTTTGAGAAAATAGCAAAGGTTATAGCCTTGGAAAAAGAAACTCGATTTCCAAATTTTTTATTTTAAGCTGATTTTTTGCAGTATAATCCTCTAACTAGCCCTCTAGATTGTATTTTTGCAGTTTTCGACACTTTTTAAATTGTGTAATGTTTTTGAAAAAATCCGAGGTTATAGCCTGGGTAAAAAAGTAATACTATTTTCAAATTTTTTATTTTAACCAGATGTTTTGCATTATAGTTCGCTTACTAGCCCTCTAGAATGTATTTTTGGAGTTTTCGACATTTTTGAAATTATGTAATTTTTGAGAAAATAGCAAAGGTTATAGCCTCGGAAAAAGAAACTCGATTTCCAATTTTTTTATTTTAAGCTGATTTTTTGCATTATAATCCTCTGTAGATTGTATTTTTGCAGTTTTCGACATTTTGGAAATTATGTAATATTTGTGAAAAAATCCAATTTTGTAGCCTTGGAAAAAAAAACACGATTTTCAAATTTTTGATTTTAACCAGATTTTTTGCATTATAGTTCGCCGACTTGCCCTCTAGAATGTATTTTTGCAGTTTTCGATATTTTTGAAATTATGTAATTTTGAGAAAATAGCAAAGGTTATAGCCTTGGGAAAACAATCTCGATTTCCAATTTTTTTATTTTAAGCTGATTTTTTGCATTATAATCCTCTAACTAGCCCTCTAGATTGTACTTTTGCAGTTTTGGACATTTTTGAAATTGTGTATTTTTTGTGAAAAAAAAGCCTTGGAAAAAGACACGTTTTTCAAAATTTTGATTTAACCAGATTTTTTGCATTATAGTTCGCTGACTTGCCCTCTAGAATGTATTTTTGCAGTTTTCGACAGTTTTGAAGTTATGTAATTTTTGAGAGAATAGGAAACTCGATTTCCAAATTTTTTATTTTAAGCTGATTTTTTGCATTATAATCCTATAACTAGCCCTATAGATTGTATTTTTGCAGTGTTAGACATTTTTGAAATTATGTAATTTTTGTGAAAAAATCCGAGGTTATAGCCTTGGAAAATAAAACACGATTTTCAATTTTTTTATTTTAACCAGATTTTTTGCATTATAGTTCGCTGACTAGCCCTCTAGAATGTATTTTTGCAGTTTTCGACATTTTTCAAATTATGTAATTTTTGAGAAATTAGCAAGGGTTTTAGCCTCGCAAAAAGAAACTCGATTTCCAATTTTTTTATTTTAAGCTGATTTTTTGCATAATAATCCTCTAGCTAGCCTTCTAGATTGTATTTTTGCAGTTTTCGACATTTTTGAAATTATATAATTTCTGTAAAAAAATCCAAAGGAAACACGACTTTTCAAAATTTTTATTTTTACCAGATTTTTTGCATTATAGCTAGCTGACTAGCTCTCTGGAATATATTTTTGGAGTTTTCGACATTTTTGAAATTATGTAATTTTTGATCAAATAGCAAAGGTTACAGCCTTTGAAAAAGAAAGTCGATTTCCAAATTTTTTTATTTTAAGCTGATTTTTTGCATTATAATCCTCTAACTAGCCCTCTAGATTGTATTTTTGCAGTTTTCGACATTTTTGAAATTATGTAATTTTTGTGAAAAAGTCCAAGGTTAGAGCCTTGGAATAAGAAACACTATTTTCAAATTTTTTATTTTAACCAGATTTTTTGCTTTATAGTTCGCTGACTTGCCCTCTAGAATGTATTCTTGCAGTTTTCGACATTTTTGAAATTAGGTAATTTTTGATAAAATAGCAAAGGTTATAGCCTAGGAAAAAGAAACTTCATTTCATTTTTTTATTTTAAGCTGATTTCTTGCATTATAATCCTCTAACTAGCCCCCTAGATTGTATTTTTGCAGTTTTCGACATATTTGTGAAATTATGTAATTTTTGTGAAAAAGTCCGAAAAAAAAACACGATTATCAAATTTTTTATTTTAACCAGATTTTTTTCATTATAATTCGCTGACTAGCCCTCTAGAATGTATTTTTGCAGTTTTCGACATTTTTGAAATTATGTAATTTTTTGAAAAAATAGCAAAGGCCTTGGTAAAAGAAACTCGATTTCCAAATTTTTTATTTTAAGCTGATTTTTTGCATTATAATCCTCTAACTAGCCCTATAGATTGTATTTTTGCAGTTTTCGACGTTTATGAAATTATGTAATTTTTGTGAAAAAATCCAAGGTTATAGCCTTGGAAAAAAAACAGGATTTTCAAATTTTTGATTTTAGCCAGATATTTTGCATTATAGTTAGCTGACTAGCCCTCTAGAATGTATTTTTGCAGTTTTCGACATTTTTGAAATTATGTAATTTTTGAGAAAATAGCAAAGTTATAACCTTGGAAAAAGAAACTCGATTTACTAATTTTTTATTTTAAGCTGATTTTTTGCATTATAATCCTCTAACTAGCCCTATAGATTGTATTTTTGCAGTTTTCGAAGCTTGGAAAAAAAAACATGATTTTCAAATTTTTGATTTTAGCCAGATTTTTTGCATTATAGTTCGCTGACTTGCCCTCTAGAATGAATTTTTGCAGTTTTCGACATTTTTGAAATTATGCAATTTTAGAGAAAATAGGAAACTCGATTTCCGATCCGATTGAGGGTCTTTCCACTTTTCAGCGGTTGCTCTTATACCAGTCGGCTGCTGGCCCTTCACATCCACATGTGTCAATCATAGAGGTAGATGATCAACAGCCAGTGTAGGGGTGACATGTGGTTAGCATGTCGAGTCCCCCAGCCGTTACAGCTGGTTCCTCTACCTGGAGCCGCTACTTATTGTAGCTACCCAATTGCCTCACGATGCTGGGTGGGCACCGGTCCCATACTGGCCGAAATACCATGAGAAAATGTCGTCCCCCATGGAGACACGAACCAGCGCAAGTCCCGTAGCTCTGCGCCAAGGCTTCCTACCTTAACCGCTCGGCTACGGCGCGGGACAAACTCGATTTCCAATTTTTTTATTTTAAGCTGATTTTTTGCATTATAATCCTCTAACTAGCCCTCTAGATTGTATTTTTGCAGTGTTAGACATTTTTGAAATTATGTAATTTTTGTGAAAAAATCCGAAAAAAACACGATTTTCAAATTTTTTATTTTAACCAGATTTTTTGCATTATAGTTCGCTGACTAGCCCTCTAAAATGTATGTTTGCAGTTTTCGACATTTTTGAAATTATGTAATTTTTGAGAAAATAGCAAAAGGCTATATACTTGGAAAAACAAACTCGATTTCCAATTTTTTTATTTTAAGCTGATTTTTTGCATTATAATCCTCTAACTAGCCCTCTAGATTGTATTTTTGCAGTGTTCGACATTTTTGAAATGATGTAATTTTTTTGAAATCCAAGGAAAAATAAAACACGATTTACAAATTTTTGATTTTAACCAGATTTTTTGCATTATAGTCCGCTGACTAGCTATCTAGAATGTATTTTTGCAGTTTTCGACATTTTTGAAATTATGTAATTTTTTGAAAAAACAGCAAAGGCCTTGGTAAAAGAAACTCGATTTCCAAATTTTTTATTTTAAGCTGATTTTTTGCATTATAATCCTCTAACTAGCCCTATAGATTGTATTTTTGCAGTTTTTGACATTTATGAAATTATGTAATTTTTGTGAAAAAATCCAAGGTTATAGCCTGGGAAAAAAAACACGATTTTCAAATTTTTGATTTTAACCAGATTTTTTGCATTATAGTTCGCTGACTAGCCCTCTAGAATGTATTTTTGCAGTTTCCGACATTTTTGAAATTATGTAATTTTTGAGAAAATAACAAAAAAGAAACTCGATTTTCAAATTTTTTATTTTAACCTGATTTATTGCATTATAATCCTCTAACTAGTCCTCTAGATTGTATTTTTGCAGTTTTCGACATTTTTGAAATGATGTAATTTTTGTGAAAAAATCCAAGGTTATAGCCTGGGAAAAAAAACACGATTTTCAAATTTTTGATTTTAACCAGATTTTTTGCATTATAGTTCGCTGACTAGCCCTCTAGAATGTATTTTTGCAGTTTCCGACATTTTTGAAATTATGTAATTTTTGAGAAAATAGCAAAGGTTATATATAGCCTTGGAAAAAGAAACTCGATTTCCAATTTTTTTATTTTAAGCTGATTTTTTGCATTATAATCCTCTAACTAGCCCTATAGATTGTATTTTAGCAGTTTTCGACATTTTTGAAATTATGTAATTTTTGTGAAAAATCCAAGGTTATAAGCTTGGAAAAAAAACATGATTTTCAAATTTTTGATTTTAACCAGATTTTTTGCATTATAGTTCGCTGACTTGTTCTCTAGAATGTAGTTTTGCAGTTTTCGACATTTTTGAAATTATGTAATTTTTGAGAAAATAGCAAAGAAACTCGATTTCCAAATGTTTTATTTTAAGCTGATTTTTTGCATTATAATCCTCTAACTAGCCCTCTAGATTGTATTTTAGCAGTGTTAGACATTTTTGAAATTATGTAATTTTTGTGAAAAAATCCCAGGTTATAGCCTTGGAAAATAAAACACGATTTTCAAATTTTTTTATTTTAACCAGATTTTTTGCATTATAGTTCGCTGACTAGCCCTCTAGAATGTATTTTTGCAGTTTTCGACATTTTTGAACTTATGTAATTTTTTGCAAAAAAAAAACTCGATTTCCAAATTTTTTATTTTAAGCTGATTTTTTGCATTATAATCCTCTAACTAGCCCTCTAGATTGTATTTTAGTAGTTTTCGTCATTTTTGAAATTATGTAATTTTTGTAAAAAAATCCAATTCAAATTTTTTATTTTAACCAGATTTTTTGCAATATAGTTCGCTGAGTAGCCCTTTAGAATATATTTTTGCAGTTTTCGACATTTTTGAAATTATATAATTTTTGATAAAATAGCAAAAATTGGAAAAAGAAAATCGATTTCCAAATTTTTTATCTTAAGCTGATTTTTTGCATTATAATCCTCTAACTAGCCCTCTAGATTGTATTTTTGCAGTTTTCGACATTTTTGAAATTATGTGATTATTGTGAAAAAATCCTTGGAAAAAAAAAACACGATTTTCGAATTTTTTATTTTAACCAGATTTCTTGCATTATAGTTCGCTGACTAGGCCTCTAGAATGTATTTTAGCAGTTTATGACATTTTTTGAAATTATGTAATTTTTGATAAAATAGCAAAGGTTATAGCCTAGGAAAAAGAATCTCGATTTCCAAATTTTTTATCTTAAGCTGATTTTTTGCATTATAATCCTCTAACTAGCCCTCTAGATTTTATTTTGCAGTTTTCGACATTTTTGAAATTATGTAATTTTTGTGAAAAAATCCAAAAATCCAAAAATCCTTGGAAAAAAAAAACACGATTTTCAAATTTTTGATTTTAATGAGATTTTTTGCATTACAGTTCGCTGACTAGCCCTCTAGAATGTATTTTTGCAGTTTTCGACATTTTTGAAATTATGGAATTTTTGAGAAAATAGCAAACAAACTCGATTTCCAATTTTTTATTTTAAGCTGATTTTTCAAAAACAGCAAAAATACAATATAGTAGGATTGTCCGGGATTCAGAATGCAAAAAATCAGGTCTTAATCCAAAATTTCAAAATTGAGTATTCCAAGGCAATATGCTTGGTGTTTTTTTGCACAGAAGTAAACTTTTTGGAAATTTAAAAAAAAACTGCAAAAACACAATCTGGTAGGTGTGTTCGGGATTCGTAATGCAAAAAATCCGATCTAAATCCAAAATTACGAAATTGAGCTTTCCGAGGCTATAGTCTTTCTTTTTTTCCATAAAAGTCAAAATTTTGGATATTTAGAAAACTGCAAAAATGAAATCTAGTAGGTGTGTCCTAGATTTATAATGCAAAAATTTCGGTCTAAATACAAAATTTCAAAAATGAGTTTTCCAAGACTACTGACTTGGGGCTATTCCAAAAAGACACAACATTTAGGATATTTCAAAACCTGCAAAAATGCAATCTAGTAGGTGTGTACGGGGTTCAAAATGCAAAAAGCTGATCTGAATCCAAAATTTCAAGATTAAGATTTCCAAGGCTGCAGACATGGTATTTTTCCAAAAAATGTCAAAACTGTGTAAATTTCAAAAACTGTAAAAATACAATGTAGTAGGTGTGCTAGGGATTTATAATGCAAAAAATCCGGTCTAAGTCCAAAATCTCAAAATTGAGTTTTCCAAGGCTATGGTCTTGGTGTTTCTCCAAAAATCGTCAAAATTCTGGGAATTTCAAAAACTGCACAAATGCATTTTAGAAGGTGCGTCCAGGATTTATAATGCAAAAAACCGGTCTAAATGCAAAATTACAAAATTGAGTTTTCCGTCTTGGAGTTTTTCCAAAAACCGTCAAAAGTTTGGAAATTTCGAAAGCTGCAAAAATAGAATCTAGTATGTGTGTCCAGGATTTATAATGCAATAAATCCGGTGTAAATCCAAAATTTCAAAAATGATTTTTCCAAGGCTATAGTCTTGGTGTTTTTCGCAGGAAAGTCAACATTTTGGAAATTTCAAAAACTGCAAAAACACAGTCTAGTAGGTGTGTCCAGGGTTCACAATGCAAAAACTCCGGTCTAAATGCAAAATTACAAAATTGAGTTTTCCAAGGTTATAGTCTTGGAGAATTTCCAAAAACCGTCAACATTTTGGAAATTTCGAAAACTGCAAAAATACAATCTAGTAGGTGTGTCCGGGATTTATAATGCAATAAATCCGGTATAAGTCCAAAATTTCAAAAATGATTTTTCCAAGGGTGTAGTCTTGGTGTTTTTCCAAAAAAGTCATAAATTTGGAAATTTCAAAAACTGCAAAAATACAATCTAGTAGGTGTGTTTGGGATCCATAATGCAAAGTTCGGGTCTAAATCCAAAATTTCAAGATCGAGTTCCCGAAGGCTATAGTCTTTGTGTTTTTATAAGTAGAAATGCGCACACACCGTGCACGGAGGTAATTGCATTACTCGTCCTTACTATACGCTGCGATTGACTTCTGTCTCTTCTTACATTTTATAATATATCTGTCACAAAATTCTAGACACAATATGCACACACACATGTCATTTGGTTCGTGGAAGGTCTTGTTACTGCACATCTTGTGGTGGAAGCCATGGATTGCCAATCTTGCCGTCACGTTTTGCATTTAATTTGTGTTTTTCCAAAAAAGTTAAAATTTTGGATATTTCAAAAACTGCAAAAATACAATCGAGTAGGTGTGTCCTGGATTTGTAATGCAAAAAATGCGGTCTAAATCCAAAATTTCAAAAATGAGTTTTCCGAGGTTATGAACTTGATGTATTTCCAAAAAAATCAAAATTTCGGAAATTTCAAAAACTGCAAAAATACAGTACAGTAGGTGTGTCCGGGATTTATAATGCAAAAAATCCAGTCTAAATCGAAAATCTGAAAATTGGGTTTTCCAAGGCTATAGTCTTGGTGTTTTACCAAAAATCGTCAAAATTTTGGAAATTTCGAAAACTGCCAAAATACATTCTCGTAGTAGGTGTATCCGGGATTAATAATGCAATATATCTGGTCTAAATCGAAAATTTCAAAATTGAGTACTCCAAGGCTATTGTCTATGGTTTTTCCAAAAAGCATCAAAATTTAGGAAATTTCAAAAACTGAAAAAATACAATGTAGTAGGTTTGGCCGGGATTCAGAATGCAAAAAATCCGGTCTTAAGCCAAAATTTCAAAATTGAGTATTCCAAGGCTATATACTTGGTGTTTTTTTGCACAGAAGTAAACATTTTGGAAATTTAAAAAACTGCAAAAATACAATCTAGTAGGTGTGTTCGGGATTCATAATGCAAAAATCCGATATAAATCCAAAATTTCAAAATTGAGTCTTTGTGTTTTTCCATAAAAGTCAAAATTTGGGAAATTTCAAAAACTGCAAAAATGCAATCTAGCAGGTGTGACCGGGATTTATAATGCAAAAATTTCGGTCTAAATCCAAAATTTCAAAAATGTGTATTCTAAGGCTATGTCTTGGGGCATTTCCGAAAAGCGTCAAAATTTAGGATGTTTCAAAAACTAAAAAAATGCAATCTAGTATGTTTGCCCGGGATTTATAATACAAAAAAATCGGGGCTTAATCAAAAGTTTCGAAATTGAGTTTTCCAAGGCTATAGTCTAGGTGTTTTTATAAAAAAGTCATAATTTTGGAAATTTCAAAAACTGCAAAAATTCAATCTAATAGGCGTGTCCGGGATTTATAATGCAAAAAATCCGGTATAAATCCAAAATTTCAGGATTAATTTTTCCAAGGCTCTAGTCATGGTGTTTTTCCATAAAAACGTCAAAATTTTGGAAATTTCAAAAAGTTCAAAAATACAATCTAGTAGGTGTGTCCAGGATTTATAATGCAAGAAATCCAGTCTAAATCCATAATTTCAAAAATGAGTTTTCCAATTCTAGTGTTTCGTGTTTATTCAAAACAGCGTCAAAATATTAGGACATTTCAAAAACTGCAAAAATACAATCTAGTAGGTTTATCCGGGGTTTATAATGCAATAAATCCGGTCTAAATCCAACATTTAAAAATTGAGTTTTCCAAGGATATAGTGTATGTGTTTTCCAAAAAAGTCAAAATTTTATAAATTTCAAAAACTACAAAAATACAGTCAAGTCGGTGTGTCCGGGATTTATAATGCAAAAAATCCGGTATATATCCAAAATTTAAAAAATGAGTTTTCCAAGGCTGAGGTCTTGGGGTTTTCCAAAAAGCGTCAAAATTTAGGATATTTCAAAACTGCAAAAATACAATCTAGTAGGTTTGTCCGGAATTTAAGTGCAAAAAATCCTGTCTTAATCAAACATTTCAAAATTGAGTTTTCCAAGGCTATAGTCTTGGTGTTTTTATCAAAAAGTCGTAATTTTGGAAATTCCAAAATCTGCAAAAATACAATCTTGTAAGGTGTGTCCGGGATTCATAACGCAAAAAATCCGCTCTAAATCCAAAATTTCAGAATTCTGTTTTCCATGGCAATAGTCTTTGTGTTTTTCCAAAAATGTAAAGATTTTGGAAATTTCTAAATCTGCTAAAATACAATCTAATAGATGTGTCCGAGATTTATAATGCAAAAAATCTGGTCTAAATCCAAAGTTTCAAATTTGAGTTTCCAAGGCTACCGTCTTGGGGTTTTCTAAAAAGCGTCAAAATCAAGTCTAAATCCTAAATTCCAAAATTCAGTTTTCTTTGTGTTTTTCCAAAAAATCAAAATTTTGGAAATTTCGAAAACTGCTAAAATACAATCTAGTAGGTGTGTCCGGGATTTATAATGCAAAAAATCCTGTCTAAATCCAAAATTTCAAATTTGAGTTTTCAAAGGCTATATTCTTGCATTATGAATCGCGGACACAAACTGTACAATGTACTTTTGCACTTTTATATATTTCTCAAACTATGTCCTTTTTGGGAAAAATCCAGCCTTGGTAGAAAATAAATCGTTTTTCAAATTTTCGACTTAGACCGGATTTTTTGCATTATACATCTCGGGCAATACCCTCTATACTGTATTTTTGTAGTTTTCAAAATTTCCAAAATTTTGTCTTTTTGGGAACAAATCCAAGAAGAAAATAACTCGATTTTCAAATTTTGGATTTTGTCCAGATTTTTTTCATTATAAACCGCGGACACACCCTCATGATTTGATTTTGCATTTTTGAAAGTTTCTAAAAATTGGTCATTTTAGGAAAAAGGATTATAGCCGTGGTAGAAATAACTCCATTTTCATATATTCGACTTATAATGGTTTTGTTGCATTATAAATCTCTGATACACCCTCTAGATTATATTTTTGCAGTTTTAAAAATTTCTAAATATTTGTCATTTTTGGAAAAAAAGGTCCACTACTATGGCCTTGGATGAAAATAACTTAATTTTCAAGTATTCAACTTAGACCGGATTTTTGCACTATAAATCGCGGACATAGCCTCTAGATTGTGTTTAGGCATTTTAGAATTTCTAAACGTTTGTCATTTTTGGGAAAAAACCAGGACTATAGCCTCAGAAGAAAATAACATGATTTTCAAATATTAGATTTAGACTGGATTTTTTAAGTATAATTCGCAGACACACACTCTACATTGTATTTCTGGAGTTTTTAAAATGTCTTAAATTTTGTCATTTTTGAAAAAAACTTAGACTATAGCCTTGGAAGAAAATATCTCGATTTTCAAATTTTGTCATTTTTCGTAAAAACTTCAAGACTATTAGCTTTGGAAGAATATAACTCGATTTTCAAGTTTTCGCATTATAAATCGTATATTATATATATATATATATATCGTATTTTCGCAGTTTTCAAAATTTCTAAAATTTTGTCACATTAGGGAAAAAATCCAATATATAGCCTTGGTAGAAAATAATTCGATTTTCAAACTTTCGAATTAGACCTGAATTTTGCATTATAAATCGCGGACACACTCTCTAGATTGTATTTTGAAGTTTTCAAAATTTCTAAAATTTTGTCATTTTTGGGGAAAAAATCTAAGACTATAGCCTTGGAAAAAAATCCCGAATTTCAATTTTTCGACTTAGGCCTATTTTTTGCATTATAAATCGCGGACACACCCTCTAGGTTCTATTTTCGATATTATTAATATTTCTAAAATTTTGTCATTTTTGAGAAAAAATCCGAGGCCATGTATAGACTTGGAACAAAATAACTCGATTTTCAAGTTTTCGACTTAGACCAGTTTTTTTGCAATATAAATCGAAGACATACCCTCTATATTGTATTTCTGAAGTTGTCAAAATTTCTAAAATTTTGTCATTTTTTGGGAAAAATTTCGAGATTTCTTGGATGAAAATAACTCAATTTTCAAATTTTTTAATTAGACTGGATATTTTGCCTTATAAATCGCGGACACACCGCCTATATTGCAATATTTGTACTTTTCAAAATTTCGAAAAGTTTGTCATTTTTGTGAAAACTGCCAAAACGTTAGCCTTGGAAGAAAATAACACGATTTTCAAATTTTCGAATTAGACCGGATTTTTTCCATTATAAATCGCTGACACAGCCTGTATATTCTATTTTTGCATTTTTTAAAATTTCAAAAGTAATGTAATTTTTGGGAAAAAATCCAAAACTGTACCCTTCGAAAAAAATAACTCGATTTTTAAATTTTCGACTTAGACCGGATTTTCTGCATTATAAATCCCACACACGCCCTCTATATGGTATTTTTGCTATATTGTATTTTATAAATTTTGAAAACTGTAAAAATACTGTATAGAGGGTATGTCCGAGATGTGTAATGAAAGAAACGCGGTCTAAGTCGAAAATTTGAAAATCGAGTTATATTCTACCAAGGCTGGATTTTTCCCAAAAATGACATAATTTGAGA
Organism: Diploptera punctata; assembly: GCA_030220185.1. Classification (NCBI taxonomy): domain Eukaryota; kingdom Metazoa; phylum Arthropoda; class Insecta; order Blattodea; family Blaberidae; genus Diploptera; species Diploptera punctata. The sequence goes on along the minus strand of JASPKZ010004178.1, from coordinate 1,166,078 downwards.
AATATCTAAAACTGCAAAAATACATTGTAGAGGTTGTGTGCGCGATTCATAATGCAAGAAATCCGGTTTATGTCGAAAATTGGAAAATCGAGTTATTCTCTTCGAAAGCTATAATTTTGAATTTTTTTCCTAAGATGACAAAATTTTAGAAATTTTGAAAACTGCAAATATAAAAATTAGAGGGTGTGTCTGCGATTTATAATGCAAAGAATCCGAACTATGTCGAAATTTTTAAAATCGAGTTAGTTTCATCCAAGTATTTTTTTTTTCAGAAATGACAAAATTTTATAAATTTTGAAAATTGCAAAATTAGAAACCAGAGGGAGTGTCCGCGACTTATAATGCAAAAAATCCGGTCTAAGTTGAATACTTCAAAATTGAGTTATTTTCATCCAAGACCATAGTCATGGATTTTTTTCCAAAAATGACAAAAATTTATAAATTTTTAAAACTGCAAAAATACAATATAGAGGGGTTGGCCGATATTTATAATGCAACAAAACCGTAATAAGTCGAATATTTGAAAATCGAGTTATTTTTTACAAGTCTTGGATTTAGTCCCAAAAATGACAAAATTTTATACATTTTGAAAAATGTAAAAATAGGATCTAGAGGGTCGGTCCGCGATTTATAATGCAAAAAATCCCGTCTAAGTCGTAAATGTGAAAATCCAATTATTTTCTACCCAGGATATTGTCTTAGATTTATTCCCAAAAATGACCAATTTTTGGAATTTTTGAAAACTGCAAAAATGCAATCTTATAGAATGTATGCGATTAATAATGCAAAAAAATACGGTCCAAGTCGTAAATTTGAAAATCCAGATATTTTCTTCCAAGGCCATTACCCAGGATTTGTCCCCAAAAAGACAAAATTTTAGAAATTTTGAAACTGCAAAACTACAATCTGGAAGATGTGTCTGCGATTTATAATGCAAAAAATTCGGTGTAAGTCGAAAATTTCAAAATCGAGTTATTTTGTTCCAAGGATATGGTGTTTATATTTTTTTCCAAAAATGACAAAATCTTAGAAATTTTGAAAACTGCAAAAATAGAATCTAGAGGGCATGTCCGCCATATATTACACAAACAATCCGGTCTTAGTCGAAAATTCGAAAATCGAGTTATTTTCATTCAAGGCTATAGTCTTTACTATTTCCCAAAAATCTCTTATTTTTGGAAATAATTAAAACTGCAAAAATACAATATAGAGGGTATGTCCGTGATTTATTATACAAAAAATCCGGTCTTTAGCGAAAATTTGAAAATCGAGTAATTTCCTTCCAAAGCTATAATCTTGGATTTTCCCCCAAAAATGACAATACTTTTGAAATTTTGAAAAATGCAAAAACAGAATATAACACGAAATCGTTGAATGACTATAGCAAAGACTAAAGAACAATCAATGCCCATTAGGGCGAACCTTTCATCTTATTATTAAAAACAGAATATACAGACTGTGTCCGCGATTTATAATGGAAAAAATCCGGTCTAATTCGAAAATTTAAAAATAGTGTTATTTTCATCCAAGACTATAGTCCCGACGTTTTTCACAAAAATGACAAAATTTTAGAAATTTTGACAACATCAGAAATACAATATAGAGAGTATGACTGCGATGTATATTGCAAAAAATTTGGTGTAAGTCGAAAACTTGAAAATCGAGTTATTTTATTCCAAGTCTATATATGGCATCGGATTTTATTCCCCAAAAATGACAAAATTTTAGAAATTTTGAAAACTGCAAAATACAAGCTAGAGAGTGTGTCCATGATTTATAATGCAAAAATCCGGTCTAATTCGAAAATTTGAAACTCGAAGTATTTTCTACCAAGGCTATAATGTTGTATTTTTCCCCAAAAGTGACTCAATTTTAGAAAATTTTAAAACTGCAAAAATACAATATGTCCCGCGCCGTAGCCGAGTGGTTAAGGCAGGAAGCCTTGGCGCAGAGCTACGGGACTTGCGCTGGTTCGAGTCTCCATGGGGGAAGAAATTTTCTCATGGTGTTTCGGTCAGTATGGGACCGGTGCCCACCCAGCATCGTGATGCATTTGGGTAGCTACAATAAGTAGCGGCTCCAGGTTGAGGAAACCAGCTATAACGGCTGGGGGACTCGACATGCTGACCACATGTCACCCCTACACTGGCTGATTATCATCTACCTCTGTGAATGACACATGTGGATGTGAGGCCAGCAGCCGGCTGGTAGGCTAAGGGCCTTGTAGGCCTGTCGCGCCAGGAAAAAAAATACAATATAGAGGGTTTGTCCGCGATTTATAATGCAAAAAATCCGGTCTAAGTCGAAAACTTTAATATCGAGTTATATTCTTCCAAAACTATAGTCTTGAAGTTTTTACGAAAAATTACATTTGAAAATCGAGATATTTTCTTCCAAGGCAATAGTCTTAAAGTTTTTACCAAAAATTACAAAATTTTAGAAAATTTGAAAACTCCAGAAATACAATTTAGAGCGTGGGTCTGCGAATTATATTGCAAAAAATCCGGTCTAAATCGAAAATTTGAAAATCGTGTTTTTCTTGGACTTTTCCCAAAAATGACAAAATTTTAGAAATTTTGAAAACTGCAAAAATACAATACAGAGGTGTTTCCGCGATTTATAATGCAAAAAATCCGGTCTAAGTCTAAAATTTGAAAATCGAGTTTTCTACCAAGGCAATTTTTCCCAAATTTTACATCAATTTAGAAATATCTAAAACAGCAAAGACACAATATAGAGGATAGGTCTGGGATTTATAATCCAATAAATCCGGTCTAAGTCGAACATTTATAAATCGAGTTATTTTCTTCCAAGGATAGCCTTGGATTTTTTCCTGAGAATGACAGAATTTTTGAAATTTTCAAACTATTTATAATGCAAGAAATCCGATCTAAGTCGAAAACTTGAAAATCGATTGATTTTCTTGAAGTTTTTACCAAAAATGACAAAATTTTAGAAATTTTGAAAACTCCAGAGATACAATATAGAATGCGTGTCTGCGAATAATATTGCAAAAATCCGGTGTAAGTCGAACATTCGAAAATCGTGTTATTTTCTTCCAAGGCTTGGACATTTTCCCAAAAATGACAACATTTTAAAAATTTTCAAAACTGCAAAAATACAATATAGAGAGTATGTCCGCGATTTATAATGGACAAAATCCGGTCAAAGTCGAAAATTTGAAAATCGAGTTATTTTCTACCGAGGCTATATATAGTTTTGCAATATTCCCCAAATTTGACATATATTTAGAAATATCTAAAACAGCAAAAATACAATATAAAGGGTGTGTCTGGGACTTATAATGCAAAAAAAAAACCGTTGTATATCGAACATTTGAACATCGAGTTATTTTCTTCGAAGGCTATAGCCTTGGATTTTTTTCCTAAGAATGACAAAATTTTAGAAATTTTGAAAACTGCAAAAATACAATATAGAGGGTGTGTCCGCAATTCATAATGCAAGAAATCCGGTCTAAGTCGAAAATTTTATAATCGAGTTATTTTCTTCGAAGGCTACAGTTTTGGAATTTTTTCCCCAAAAATGACAAAATTTTAGAAAATTTTGATAACTGCAAAAATACGGAGGGTTGTTTCTGATCTCTGATAACAAATGATTTTTAAGTTTTACCTTAAGAAAAGCCGTGTCTCCACCATCCATCATGCTCCAATTGATGGCCCTTCACCCCGAGCTATGGCTCGGCATCGGAGGTTCCACAGCAGAAGACTCTTATGCAGCACGCCATGTCTAGAAGTTCCCACTCCTCTTTACACGCTTTCCAGAGACTGTCTGTTGTTCGATGACACCTGTTTCCCAGTGCCCTTTTGAAGAGTCCAAAGGCACAAAAGTCCATCGGTGATGCATCAGAAGACTTCATTGGGATGTTGCTGAATGGAATAGCATGTATTCTAGTTTCCTGCTCCATTCTCTCCAGGAACGCCAGGGTTAAAGCGGAAGTGTGACTGGAGGCCTTGTTTTGGTGAACCCAGACTTGGTTTTTGTCTGTACCATAGAGATCAGGGATTTCGGTCTGGTGAATTGGGGTGAGAACGTGTTCCTGGTAGTACTGAGAATTGATTTTGGCCTTTTTAGTTACTCTACGAATGGTCAGTTTTCCATTGTAGCAGTATCCTGCGATGACCATCCCTTGGAGAAACTTTCTCTGCATTCGGCATACCAATTTTGAAATTTTTTTCACCCCTTTCTCTATAGTAAATTGCCCGGGGTTTATTGCAGCCTCCTAGATAAACATACGCTTCATCAAGTGTGACCAAAAAGTTCCATTTTTAAATATAAATGACAACATTTTAGTAATTTTGAAAGCTGCAAAATTATGGTCTAGAGGGTGTGTGTGGGATTTATAATGTAAAATATCCAGAATTTTAAAATTGAGTTTTCAAAGTCTATTGTCTTGTATTTATACCAAAAATGACAAATTTTAAAAACATTAAAAACTGAAAAAAACACAATATATAGGGTGTGTAAAGGATTTATAATGGAAAAATTAAGTCTAAATCCAACATTTCAAAATTGAGTTTTACAAGGCTATAGTCATGGAGTTTTCCCAAAAATGACAAAATTTTGAAATTTTCCGGTCTAAATACAGAATTTCAAACTAGTGTTTTCCAAGACTATATTCTTTTAGATTTCCCAAATATCTCAAAATTTTGAAATATTGAAAACTGTATACATCCAGTCTAGAGATCATACCTGGGATTTATGTTGCAAAAAATGTGGTCTAAATCCACAATTGAGTATTCCAAAACAATAGAATGTGAGCTTTTTCCAAAAATGAAAAATTTTAGAAATTCTGAAATCTTCAAAAATTGAATCTAGAGAGTGTGACCAAGATTTATAATATAATGCAAAAAATTCGGTCTTAACACAAATATTACAAATTCAGTTTTCCGAGACTATAGACTCGGTATGTTTACCAAAAATGACAACATTTTAGAAATTTTGAAACTGAAAAAAAAATACAATCTAGAGGGTGTGTCCGGGATCTATAATGGAAAAACCGGTCTACACGTAACATTTGAAAATTGAGTTTTTCAAGGCTTCAGTCTTGGAGTTTTTCCCAAGATGAAAAATTTTAGGAATTTTTAAAACTGCAAATACACAATGTAGAATGTGTATCCGGGATCTATAATGAAAAAAATTCGGTGCAAATACAGAATTTCTAAAGAATAGTACCAGTAAAAATACAACATTTCAGAATTGAATTTTCAAAGGAAATAGTCATGGCTTTAACACCAATGGAAATTTTAAAACTACAAAAATATGATCTAGAGAGTGTCTGAGATTTCTTAAGAAAAATTCCTCTGTAAACCCAAAATTTCAGAACTGACGTTTGGCGTTTTACTCAAAAATTAAAAAAAAATTATTTAAAACTGCAATTTAGAAATGTGTCCGGGATTTATAATGCAAAAAAAATCCTGTCTAAACCAAAATTTTCTGACTTGAGTTTTCCAAGACTATAGTTTGGTGTTTTACCAAAAATGTCAAGATTTTAGAAATTTTGAAAACTGCAAAAATACAATCTAGAGGCTGGATCCGAGATTTCTAATGCAGATAATCCGTTCTAATTACAAAATTTCGGAATTGAGTTTTTCAAGGCTATAGTCTTGGTGCTTTTCCCAAAATGACAAAATTTTGGAAATTTTGTTAACTGCAATAATACAATCTACAGGCTGTGTTCGGGATTTCTATAGCAAAAAATCCGTACTAAATCCAAAATTTTAGAATTGTAAATTTTGAAAACTGCAAAAATATAATTTAGAGGACGTGTCCGGGATTTCTGAAGCAAAAAATCCGGTCTAAATCCAAAATTTCTGAATTGAGTTTTCCAAGTCTATAGTCTTGGTGTATATCCAGAAATGTCAAAATTTTTGGAAGTTTTAAATCCTGCAAAAATACAAATATGAAGGGTGTGTCCGGGATTTCTAAATTAAAAATCCGGTCTAAATTAAAAATTTCAGAATTGAGTTTTCTAAGATTATATTCTTGGTTTTTTGCAAAAATGTAAATTTTTTGGATATTTTGAATAATGAAACAATACCCTCTAGAGGGTGTTTCTGGGATTTCTAAAGCAAAAATCCGGCCTAAATGCAAAATTTCAGCTGGGTGTTCCTAAGTGATAGTCTTGTCGTTTTACCCAATAATGTCAACATTTTCTGAATTCTGAAAACTGCAGAAATCCAGCCTAAATACAGAATTTCCGACTATAAGTTTCCAAGGCTATGGTGTGGTTGTTGTCCACAAAAATGTCAACATTTTCTAAATTTTGAGAACTACAGAAATGCAATCTAGAGAGTGTGTCCGGGATTTCTAATGCAGAAATTCCGGTCTAATTCCAAAATTTCGAATTTGATATTTCAAAGTCTTTTGTCTCGGTGTTTTCCCCAAACATGTCGAAATTTTCTAAATTTTGGAAACGGAAAAAATTCAATCTAGAAGGGTTCTTCCAGGATTCCTAATGCAGAAATTCCGGTCTAAATCCAATTGAGTTTTCTAAATCGTCGACATTTTTAAAAATCAATCTAGAGGGCGTGTCCGGGATTTCTAATGCAGAAAATCGTGTCTAAATCAAAAGTTTCAAATTTGAGTTTTCCAAGTACAGTATATAGTCTTGTGAATCAAGAGCAAGGATGGGTTAATAAATTCCCCGTCATTATGAAATGTCAACTTTTATAAGATTCATGATGTGTTCCGTTGAGGTTTATTCAAAATTAATATAAAATTATAGAATATTCACCTGGAAGGTCCGTCTCCTCAACTTAATGCAGCCAGTCAGGCTAAAATTAAACACAAGTATTCTAACCTCAAAACGCAATTATGAAATGTGTTTTCGTTTTTTTTTTGTAGTGTAGTCATTCTAAGGCCAATGTCATTCATACTAATGCCTTTGCATTAAAAAATTAAGTTATTGTAAGCCTACATATGCGTATGTGACTATATATATATATATATATATATATATATATATATATATATATGAAAAGAAAAATGAATGCTTGAGTAGTGATTTGAACCCGAGTCTCTAAACCCTGTACGTTTAGTGCTATAACCAACTGAGCTACTCAAGAATTCCAATACAAACATACATTTTTCTTATATATGTAGTATTCTCAATTCACACAAGAGGTAGTGGGAATTCGTTCCAACACCATCTAGTGGCCAACATAACAGTTAAGCATTTTTTTTAAAAGAGAATATTTACTTTATAGCAGTAACGCTTGTATATTTAGATGTTATGACTATATTTTTGACATTTGGCAATGAAGGCAAATATGATATGAAAAGAAAAATGAATGCTTGAGTCGGGATTTGAACCCGAGTCTCTAAACTCTGTACGTTTAGCGCTCTAACCAACTGAGCTACTCTAGAATTCCAACACAAACATACATTTTTCTTATATATGTAGTATTCTCAATTCACACAAAAGGTAGTGGGAATTCGTTCCAACACCATCTAGTGGCCAACATAACAGTTAAGCAATATATATATATATATGTTATAATTAAATGTTTAACATTGAGCAATGTAAGCTTAATATGGTATGATAAGAAAAATAAATGCCTGGACGGGATTCGAACCCGGATCTCTTAGTCTGTACCTCAGCGTGATATCCATTACACCACCAGGCGAATCCAATTCAAACATTTATTTTTCTTATATATGTATTATATTCTCCATTATTACTAGATGTCGCGAGAACTCGGTCTTCACTGCCATCTAGCAGCTGACTATAACAAGTAAGCCCATATATAAGAAAAATAAATGTTTGAATTGGATTCGCCTGGTGGTGTAATGGATATCACGCTGAGGTACAGACTCAGAGATCCGGGTTCGAATCCCGTCCAGGCATTTATTTTTCTTATCATACCATATTAAGCTTGCATTGCTCAATGTTAAACATTTAATTATAACATCGATAAAGCGTCACTGCTATAAAGTAAAAATGTTCTCTTTAATTTGCTTACTTGTTATAGTCAGCTACTAGGTGGCAGTGAAGACCGAGTTCTTGCGACATCTAGTAATAATGGAGAATATAATACATATACAAGAAAAAAATAAATGTTTGAATTGGATTCACCTGGTGGTGTAATGGATATCACGCTGAGATACAGACTCAGAGATCCGGGTTCGAATCCCGTTCAGGCATTTATTTTTCTTATCATACCATATATATATATATATATATATGTGTGTGTGTGTGTGTGTGTGTGTGTGTGTGTGTGTGATTACTGTAGAATTATCCAAAAATATTATATTCATTGTATGTTTAAATTAATATTTGTAATATTTAATAATATTAGTTCAGTGTTACATGTCTGTATGTTTAAAACTTAAGAGAACTTATATTCAACATTTGTAGCAATAATACTCCGAGGCATTAATAATACTTAATTAAGAAACAAGTGTGTGATAATATACCGGACATTACTAAGATTTTTTTTTTCGCGGTTGCTTTACTTGATGGATCATTTTATATTGTTCATTCAATTAACTCAATCACATAATCAAATAAAACTTACTGATGCCAACGCTGACAATCTGTCTTACTCCTAAAAATATAAAATAACCAAGATTTTGTAACGTTTGGTTCATTTCAGAAACCCTGTCACTTACTAAAACATAACATCAACGCAGTCGGGCTATAAGACTTCCTAAATTACATCTGCTACACTCCACAATGTTAATACGTTCTGTGATTTAAAATCATGTACGCATACATCTCCCAGTAAATACTCAACGTTACACCTCTCGGTAAAGAAAAGGTTATGTAGACCCTTTTATAAGAAAAGTATGGTTCATTGTTTTTTAATATATCGTCAATTTGAATTTTAAACATAATCTGATGAAATATCCCTGCATTTAGAACTATATACTGAAAGTATACCTTCTTTTTCTTACTACAATTTTTTTTCCTCCATGCGAGAACACTAGGATTGAGCGAGATTGCTACAGGTTACTGGCGGAGGTGTATTCATCGTTAAACGTTCACACACGATAATTATTATCGAATTGGCTAGCTATATACCTGCCTCAGGCTCAAGTACTAAAATTTACACATCGTTTGAGTAATACCTATGCTTCTATTCTGATAGTATCCATTAAGCAGCGTAATATCGAAACAACACAAAGCAAAATAACACACAATTTCTCAAATACGCTGTGCTGGTGTGTATATGTGATACATCACTCTGTCGTTCGATTTGCATTTCAAATATAAGAGGCTACTGTTCCATATAATACGTTGTTAAGGTACCCAGTTGTGGAGAATTGAGTTGTATGCATTCTCTATGTAAATATTCGTCCCTGAATCATAAATTGTAATTGGTGTGTAACTACGAGATTTTGATATTGTATTCCAAATACTGTATGTTCATGTTAAAAGTAAACTCAAGCATTTCCATTTTTGTGTTAATACAACGAAACCAATAAAAATAATAATAACAACGACGATGACGTTGATTATAATGACAATGATGACAAAAATATCACTGGGTAACAATGAAAATGTTCCTCTGTATATTGTATGTTTTTTCGAACCAGTGTTTTGCACTGATTTCAAATATGTGATTATTTTTCTCCGTTTGTCGACGGTTCGATAGTAATCACGATTTTTGTTTTCGTTACTTTTTTTAATTTTAAGTATATGATTGGTTAATATTATTCTTCTCGAAATGTTAACGGTTCGATCGCATCTATGTACCCTTTGTTTATGGGACAGCCGATCAACTGGCCTACACTACATCCAACAAGCGTGGTCTTGAAGATAAAACTTGTTCCAGGAGAAAGTAATGTTCTAAATGAATCTCTTATTGACAGGAAGAAGATCTTACTACCACCTCTCAACATTAAATTGGGACTAGAAAACCAGTATGTTAAAGCTTTGTTTAAATCGTCAGATGCTTTGCAACATATTCGTTCTATGTTCCCACGTTTGTATGATGCAAAAGTATTTGCTGGAGTTTTTACACGACCTCAAATGTGACAGAAGCTAGAATCCGAAGAATTAGAACAAAAGATGGCACCAGTTGAAAAATGTGCATGGCAACCACTTCGTAATGTTGTGCATGGTTTTCCTGGAAACAAGAAGAGTCCCAATTACCGAGAGATGATTGAGAACTTGCCCAGTACATATTGTACATTAGGTTGCAGAATGTCAACTAAATTGCATTACCTGCAGACACATTTGAATTTCTTTAGACCAAATTTGGGTGATGTGAGTGAAAAATATGGAGAATGATTCCATCAGGATCTCAAAAACATGGAAACAATATATCAGGACAGGTGGGATATAAACAAGATGTAGTTTGGTAAGGGACACTCCACAGCAACCCGAAAGAAAAGGGCGGTCACAACTTCATTTTAATACATTTGATGGTCAATTTAGTGATGGTGAAGCAAAATCCCAATTCATATCAACAGATATAATACCAACATAAGCTGGCATTTATTCCCTCTATATTTTTGGATACAATTTTGTGTTAATTCCCACATATTCAAATATATTAATTTTCCATAGAACTATTGATATGTGAAACTGGTATTTTTGAACTCAGGCTGCCTGATTATATAAGAACCATGAAAAAAACTGAGAGGAACAAAAGTTGCCCAAAGTTTGTTACTCAGTGTAATGATATTTATAATAATCGTCAACATACCACGGGTTATGCTTTAAAGTTCGTTCCTCTCTCATGAATTTCAATTGAAAGATTGATCTATCACTCCTGTAATGATAATGGTGATGATAATAATAATGATAATAGTTAGAAGTGTCCTTAAACATCTACATTGACACTTTTTAGTAATAGTAAAGTCATTTGGTTCTAAAAAAAGAGGTTACCCGGAAAGTTTTCAGGGAGTTTTGAAAATCGGTAGTTTAATAGATTTCGATGTGCTCTTTCCGAATTTCAACTTTACCACCTCGTATCGTTGACTCTCGCGCCGCCATCTTGGAACAATGGCGCCTAAAAGCAGTTTTTTGATAATATCTCCTTTCGGACTCATTTCATGATAAAAACATCTATATACAAAATTAAACTAGAGCAAATTTCCGATAAATTCATGTAATAACCTTGTTTTCGTAAAATAAATAGTTTCGGCATACGAGAGCCGCAACGTGTAGTTCAATACGCGTTTAGGCCAAAAAAACTCATTTCCACAACATCTTAAGGTAGAGTAAGCTCAGCGTTTTTTTATCGTGGTATCCCCAGTAACTATAATCCACATGCAATTCACTATTCCAAAATTTAGTGCATTTTCCTTCGCTTCGCTGTTCTTCATGGACCAGGTGTTGCGAGTTCATTTTGTTTAGTACCGATCGAAACGTCACCCGACCGAACTTCCTTCCACATTATCCTTGATGAGATTACATATCTGTTTCATCGCAATCCTCATCGTTCTCGATTTCATCATAAGTTTGCTTGAAAATAGTCTCCGTTTCATCCTCTTCATCGCTATCTTGTGATGGAACTTGCGAGTTACTACAGGTACCACTACAATTCGTGAATATAACGGAGCACTTTAACCCAGCCTTTCTGCATCCACAGGCTTTCTGACATTTCTTTTTGCATTCGCTGGGGGCTCGAATGTGATGAAAGGAATTAGCCCGTTCTTGTTTCTTTTCCATTCTTATTGCTCTGCATTTTGTTTATTCCCATACCACTACTGAACCTGCTGATAGGTTGTCGTGCTGCTGCTTCTGTTGGTAGTAGCCACGCAATATGAAATTTACTTTCACGGTATATGCTGATCTTGTGAAGCATGCATATCTATAGTTGTTTAAAGACATACTTTTCTTGCATTTCACATTACTGTAACTGTATAATTCAAGAAGGAAGCGTTCTCCAGGTTTAGCAATGATCTCTGGATCAGCATTTGGATTTTTTAGTACCTGGATAACCCCGTTTAAATTTAATTTTTCCTTGATTAAATAATGCTTATGTTGTATCACAGTCATTGAAGGCATGTAGGAATAAAGTATGATCTGCGACTGTTTTATCTAGGATACTTTTAGTGTGACTGTATTTTTTGCGAAATTTTTCCTTTTCCTGGTTTGAGAATATATATATATATATGTGTGTGTGTGTGTATGTGTGTGTGTGTGTGTGTGTGTGTGTGTGTTTGAACGCGTAGATAGAGCCGTCAAAAGAATAATAAGATTTAAATAACCGACGCAGGATACTTATACCGAGTCATTTGGCATTGCGGTGAATTGTTTTCATCCATTTGCAATAAGTGCATTACCTACGTTTGATCGAACTAAATATCCAATGTCATTATGGTATTTGACGGATATCTGGAAAATGTAGCAAACCACAGTACCAAATATACGGAGCAATCCCGATCACTAAAAACTGCTTCAGTAGACATAGTTTCTGACGAGACAATGATCCCAACTGTGTTACAAAATAAATTTCTGGGCAATGGTGCAAACATGAACAGCCTCATTGGAATGTTGAAGGCAAAATTTGAAGCTGAGACCTTGATGGTCAAACAAGCCATGGAAGATGCGGATACGCTAATAATCAATACCGTAATAAGCGTTTCATCGGCATTTGAATTCGTAATGGTTGTCGCCGAAGATATAAATATTCTTATTCTTTTGACGGCTCTATCAACGCGTTCAAACACACACACAGACACACTTATATATATATTCTCAAACCAGGAAAAGGAAAAATTTCGCAACAAATATAGTCAACTTTTATAATATTCATGATGTGTTCCGTTGAGGTTTATTCAAAATTAATATAAAATTATAGAATATTCACCTGAAAGGTCCGTCTCCTCAACGAAAACGAACCCAATACATCCAACCCCCTCTACCAGATCTTCAGTGAAACACCAGTTTTGAATCCTGCCGATGATGGGACAAGTCCCGAAAGCGCTACAGTTAAATCATTAATTAAGTTGAGGAGACGGACCTTTCAGGTGAATATTCTATAATTTTATATTAAATATAGTCACACAAAAAGTATCCTGGATTAAACATTCGCAGATCATATTTTATTCTTGCATGCCTTCATTACTGTGATACAACATCAGCATTATTTAATCAAGGAAAAATTAAATTTAAACGGGGTTATCCAGGTACTAAAAAATCCAAATGCTGATCCAGAGATCATTGCTAAATCTGGAGAACGCTTCCTTCTTGAATTATACAGTTACAGTAATGTGAAATGCAAGAAAAGTATGTCTTTAAACAACTATAGATATGCATGCTTCACAACATCAGCATATACCATAAAAGTAAATTGAATATTGCGTCGCTACCACCAACAGAAGCAGCAGCACGACAACCTATCAGCAGGTTCAGCAGTGGTATGGGAATAAACAAAATGCAGAGCAATAAGAATGGAAAAGAAACAAGAACGGGCTAATTCCTTTCACCACATTCGAGTCCCCAGCGAATGCAAAAAGAGATTTCAGAAAGCCTGTGGATGCAGAAAGGCTGGGTTAAAGTGCTCCGTTATATTCACGAATTGTAGTGGTACCTGTAGTAACTCGCAAGTTCCATCACAAGATAGCGATGAAGAGGATGAAATGGAAACTATTTTCGAGCAAACTTATGATGAAATCGAGAACGAAGATGATTGCGATGAAACAGATATGTAATCTCATCAAGGATAATGTGGAAGGAAGTTCGGTCGGGTGACGTTTCGATCGGTACTAAACACAATGAACTCGCAACACCTGGTCCACCAAGAACAGCGAAGCGAAGGAAAATGCACTAAATTTTGGAATAGTGAATTGCATGTGGATTAGAGTTACTGGGGATACCACGATAAAAAAACGCTGAGCTTACTCTACCTCAAGATGTTGTGGAAATGAGTTTTTTTGGCCTAAACGCGTGTTGAACTACACGTTGCGGCGCTCGCACGCCGAAACTATTCATTTAACAAAAACAAGGTTATTACATGAATTGTAGGACATTTTCTCTAGAATAATTTTGTATATAGATGCTTTTATCATGAAATGAGTCGGAAATGAGATATTATCAAAAAACTGCTTTTAGGCGCCATTGTTCCAAGATGGCGGCGCAAGCGGCAAAGATACGAGGTGGCAAAGTTGAAATTCGGAAAGAGCACATCGAAATCTATAAAACTGCCAATTTTTAAAACTCCCGGAAAACGTTCCAGGTAAAACTACCAAATGACTGTAGGCTACTATAAGGTTAGTCCTCACAACAGGTTTACTGGCCTGAAGTGAGCAAGTCCAGTGGTAGGGTTGCCACCTTAGACCTCTGGACAGGCGCGATTATGATACAGCCTTTGCTTTGTATCTTGATGGAACGGTTATACCACCGTGACTCGGTCCCCAGAGCCCCGTTTGTTTTAGGCAGAACGAGAATACCATGTCAAATCTTAAATTACCAGCTACCAGGCAAGAGATCTTTGGGCAGACCCTTCAAACGTTGGATTGTGATCGTAACATACCAATAGATCTATCATATGAAAGGAAGTAGAAGAAGAAGAAGAAGGAGATGATAATAGTTAAAATGGTAAATTTATTCTTTTTTAATCTTAGTTGAATCTCCCTCTCTCCTTTGGGTTCTTTTACGTGTCCCACACAATCCGGGATTAATGATAATAATTATTCAATACCATTAAATCAGTTCAACTTCTCACCTTATAGTTCTTTATACATTCCACCCGAGCCTTTCAGTAGTATTGTACTACCTATCGGGAGAAGGATTATAAAGTATGGGTCAAACATTGGCTATACTTATTTGTCCATACAAGGACATGGAGAGCCTCCCCGAATCAATGGACAATAATAATAATAATAATAATAATAACAATAATAATAATAATAATTAATAATAATAAGAATAATAATAATAGAGTCAAAATTAAGAATACTAAAATCAGATAAGTAATGGATTTTCAAAAAAGATGTTCTACAAGTTATTGAAGAAACAAGACTAAAATTGTTAGGTAACATGAAGAGGATATCAGATGACAGGAGGCCTACACCTATGGTATAGTATTGATTCTATATCTATGGTGATAATAACTGTTTAAGCGCAGGACAACAGAAGAAAAAGGAGACCAAAAGAATAGTGGAGCAAGGAGTGCATAGGAGTATGGTGGCGAGAGGATTAACAGAGAGCGATGCAGAAAATAGTAATTTACGGAGGAGTAAAATTTAAAATGGATTGCAGGAAAGGTATTGTATTGTAGAAAAGTTCCAAAGAAAAAATATATATTTTGTCATAGTCATTTTCGGTGTCAACTAGGTGAATTGATGAAGATATTTAAATTAAATATATAATTTGTCTAATATAAGAACACGGATTTTGTAATGAAATATCTGGTGTTCTAATACCAATGTTAGGTATTGTATGTGTTATATATTTTTACACTATTTAATTTTTCTTAGAATGATTGTGGTAAACTGCGTTTCAAAGCTCGACAGATTGATTGTAGCTGCATCTTTCAGGAGACTTAAATCTTCATTCCAGTAGCCATTTGTCCGCTGTAGCTTAATTCTTTTTCCTTCCACTTATCGAGTTCCCGGAGTAGTGCACCAGAAATTCCAACTTGTAGGTGGAATGTTCTCAAACCACTCTACTTGGCCTTTGATTAATAATCAGTGGATCGATTGAGATTCCGGCATACTTGTGCAACTTATTGTACCCAGTAAATATCGGTGGTCACAAATCCATAAATATTATAAACACTGCTATGTTCGATGCAGCTAAAATCTTCAGTATGGATTGTTACCTTAAGTAATAAGTTCAGTTCAAACTTATGTTGCCTTGGGA
Organism: Diploptera punctata; assembly: GCA_030220185.1. Classification (NCBI taxonomy): domain Eukaryota; kingdom Metazoa; phylum Arthropoda; class Insecta; order Blattodea; family Blaberidae; genus Diploptera; species Diploptera punctata. The sequence goes on along the minus strand of JASPKZ010004178.1, from coordinate 1,150,297 downwards.
TAACGTCTTTGACTTGAAAAGATTAGACCCGGATTTGAACCTCGGTCTGGACAAGTTTCCTGAATGAGATATATTAACGGATGTTTCCTCACATATAAATTCGGGAAACTTTAAAAGTTAATTAGTCTCCAAACATCATCCCCTTAACTCGTGTCCGACTCTAATTCGAATAGTGAACTCTGATTCGATCCCCGGCCTGGACAAGTTTCCTTAGTGAGTTTTTTTTTTGGAATTTTTCCTCACCTATGAATTAGGGGAAAATATAAGGGTTAAGTAGTCGCTAAACACCTCCTCTTTATCTCGTGTCTGACTCAGGGACTAGTAAACAAAAGCCCCTGATTTGATTCCCGGTCTAGACAAGTTTCCTGAGTAAGATATTTTCGGAATCTTTCTTCACCTATAAATTCGGGAGACTTTAAGGGTTAAGTACACCTTCTCGTAACTCGTGTCCGAGGCCGATCGTGCCTGACACAGAATCAAAGGGGCAGCTGAACGAAATGAAACGAAACGAAATCAAAGAGTTGAATACAGAGAAATGGTGGAAATAAATTCATGGCAGGGGAAAACGGGAGAAACTCCGAGGAAATCTGCCTCAAAATCCGTTTCATCCATAGCGAAATCCTTATGGAGAGACCAAAACTCGATCTCGAGACTCCAGCTGTAACAGACGAGCATCCAGCCCCGCATGCTCCTCGGAGCCGGCACTCTGCGACATCATTTGGTCATAATTAGGTATGGGATTTTTATGTAATAAGATTTATGATAGCAGACACACACACAACATATATTCAACACGGATTTTTATTTGGAAACAAGACAAAAACCGTTAGATTTCTTCTATTCTGACGAAAGGACAACGTGACCTACCACTGCAACCAGAAAAATCTATTTCGCTTTTCCCCATCTATGGAATAAACGGAATAAAATCTACTCTAGCTGCTAGTCTATTATGATGTTCGTGGTTTCGAACACATCAAGTACACTGCTCAAAAAAATTAGGGGATATTGTAGAATAACCTATTAAGACTATGTTTTTTGGAATAGTAATAGATGCAATCACTTTCTATTACTCCAAGATAATGTAAATAAGAGTTTGAAGTTGTTACGTAACCTCGGTACCACACCAGAGGGCAGTGTCTGTACTGTTGATGTCAAAGGGTGGTGTGGGGGTAAATGTTTTGTTGCTGTTTTTAAATCCAGTCCAGTTTTCAGTTAGTGAATGACTTGCCTTAGGGACAGTGATGTCTCGACAATGTGATTTACCTGAACCAATGGCTTGGAGGGCCATAGGAAGGATGGAAGGTGGACAGACACAACAAAAGGTGGCACAAGCCATTGTGGTGTCTCAAAGCGTGATTTCCAGATTTTGGAATCATTTTCAAAGAACATACTGTTCACAGAAGAGCCGGACAAGGTCGACCAAGGGCAACAACAGCAAGGGATGGCCGTTACTTCTTGTTAACAGCCCGTCGGAATAGACAGCAGAATGCAACTCAACTGCGAAATACACTTCAAACAGCAACAGGACGCAGGGTGTCAACTCAAACTCTCCCTAATCGACTGCATGGAAGTGGTCTCTATGCCCGTAGGCCCATGGTGTGTACCAGGTTAACTCCACAACACCGTAGAGATCGCAGAAACTGGGCGGAGGAACATCGTGGGTGGAGGCATGCTGAATGGAGATCATTTATTTTTTCTGATGAGTCGCGATTCAACGTGGAATGTGATAGTCGGCGTGTATTCATCTGGAGAGAAAAAGGGACACGAAACAATCCAGCTTTTGTACGTGAAAGATCCCCATATGATGGCGGTGGATTGATGGTGTGGGCAGGAGTCATTAGTGGTGGACGTACGGACCTCTACGTCATCCAAGGTGGTACTTTGACTGCGGTAAGGTGTAGAGATGAGATTCTCCGACCTTTTGTCGTGCCTTATGCTGGTGCCATAGGTGATTCTATCCTTTTTATGGACGATAATGCACGACGCCACAGAGCTTGGTGGACGACATGCTGGAAGTGGAGGGGATCGAGCGTATGCAATGGCCAGCTTCCTCCCCGGACTTAAATCCGATTGAAAATGTATGGGATGCATTAGGCAGGCGCATTGCAGGCAGACCTGCACCTCCAACAACTGTTCCAGAGCTGCACATTGCTCTTATGGAAGAGTGGCCACGTATCCCCCAAGAACTCATTGCTAACCTCATTGCATCAATGCCACACAGGTGTGAGGCTGTACTGGCCGTTCGAGGAGACCATACACCATACTAAAGAAACATTTTCACCCATGTTAATGTTGCTTTGTTTATTTGCCATATTCCTATTCAGGATCTCTTTGACATCAGGTGTGGTACAGAGGTTACGTAATGACTTAAAACTCTTGTTTACATTCTTTTGGAGTAATAGAAAGTGATTGCATCTAATACTGTTCCTAAAAACATAGTCTTAATAGGTTATTCTACAATATCCCCTAATTTTTTTGAGCAGTGTATTTAAACATGATTCATATCAGTATCTTTATTTGGACTGAACTCAGGGCATCGGTGAGAGGCTACAGTCTTCGTTTGACCCTATTCTGACACATAAACTTATGGAAATACATTGAGTATGCACCATAATGCATATTTTAAACACCTGTGATTTGATACACCAAATTATTTTAGCCTGACATGAGATGAGGTGAGGTAAAGTGGTATGTGAAATGAATGAATTAAGATGAAACGACATGATGGGGAAGGGAAGAGGAATGTAGAATGTTGGTGAGATTACATTTAGTAAACGGGAGAACCTCAAGATAAACCAGAACAATTAAGGTGTGGTCCACCACCAATATACCTCCATATAGACAGAATTCGAACCCGGGATGATAGTCGGGGGATTAACGCGCGCTAGCCAAGCATCAAGCGAGGCGCCTGCCAGAAATCTCACTTCTATTATGTTAAAGTCTTAACCCTTAGTTTATAAACGTCTTCCTAATCAACTTTTTCAATCTATCATAAAATATTCACTCTGTATAAGTATGAATGTGTGAGTGAAAGATGTGTTTTGAGATATTTCATTCGGGTTGTTCCTCCATATAGTTGGGTGGTAAAAGTTTATATTATCAGCCCTCTACCGATATGTCGTATCACTGTAATCTAAGTTTTTTTGAAGTGTTAAAAAATTAGATTTGTTTTATATTTCTGGCAAAAACGTCAATAATAATCAACATGAGTTTAAATTTAAAGCGGGGTTTTTGCAAAAGGAATCCCGAATACATCCGCTAAAGTCAATTTTGCACTTTTTCAAAATTTTAGAAATTTCGGTATTTAAAAAAAGAACACCAATACTATAGCCTAGGAAAACTCACTCGGAAAATTTTGGATTTAGACCGGATGTATTGCATTAGTAACCCTGGACATACTCTCTAGAATGCATTTGTGCATTTCTCAAAATTTCGAAAATTTTACTTTTGGCAAGAACACCTAAACTATAGACTTGGAATACACAATCGGGAAATTTTAAATTTAGAAGAGGTTTTCTGCATTAGAAATTCGAACACCCTCTCTAAACTCAATTTCTACAGTTATCAAAATTTCGAAAATTTTTACATTTTTGTTAAAAACAGCAAGACAATGTAGCTTTGGAACACTCAATCGGGAAATTTTTTATAGATACCGGATTTTGTGCTTTATAAATAGTGGACTTTGAAATTGTCAAATGTTTGAAAAAACACTTAGGATATTGATATTTTGACATAAAGTAAGAAAAAACATTTTAGAGTTCTGAAAAATAATAGCGTAAATGTGAAGACCAAAGGGATTCAAACCAAGATCTTTGAAAATGTGACACAAAATATTAATGTAATATCGAAATTTCTGTTATGGGAATTAAGGACATTCTCTGTAGAATGATTATTAGTAGTTTTTAAGATTTTGTAACTGTCTGAAGTTTTTGGTCGAACACAAATATTATAGACAAGAAAAGTTTCAAAAGCAAAATAAAGTTGTGATTTGTAACGAACAATAGCATAACTATTACACATCTCCGAGATTCAAACCTGGAACTCTCAATATGTGCCATAAAATGGTTTTAGTATAGTCTTTATTCGAATTTTTAAGTTCCTGTACTTTTAAATCTAATTTAGGTAAGTTATATATAAAACATTTTCACGTCGACATTTATGTAATGGGTAACAACGGACAGAATCTTTAGAATGATTTTTTATATTTTTTAGGATTTATACACTTGTACATTTTTTAGATATATTTTATGTCAAAATAACATCTGAAATATTTAAAAAAATGAATCAACACCAATCAACCATGAACCATTTGAAATGGATTATGGGTTAGAGAGGAGAAGGCCATAGGTTTGTGTGAATTACACATTCCTAAAGTTGAGCGTTATATTTAATGGACTTGTATGTTGGGCGTTAATATGAATGGGAGAAACACAAACCATTTGTTTTGGGACGAATATAAGTTCCGGGAACAAAACTGGTTCAGGAATGTCCAACTGGCTAACTCACCTTTCATTGTTGTAATTTCTCCCCCGATACTTTTCGGGCACTAGTCGTCCTCTTGATCTAATTTCTACTGCGATATTTCTGGTGGAATTCATGAGGGTTGGCAAACGCTAATAAATCTTGTTCTAATTGCTAAATATAATATTTATTTAACAATCAGTTTCATTTCAGGTGAAACATTTTGAAAACTTTTCGATAATTATATGTGTATATATATATATATATATATATATATATATATATATATATATATGCATATACCACTGAATAATATAGCATGAAAAATAATCAACTAAATTTATAACATCCTTAAATCAGTAAGTTCGGAGGCCGACATGTCCGGTCCCCCCGATAACATAATTCTAATCGCGTCCAGGAATCTTGAAAATTATGGTAGTCTGACTAAGAACGGGGACATTTGATATACTTGATAATATAAGTACAAACCAACGCTAAGGCAGGTGCTACATTTTTGAGGAGCGGTTTTGAAATATTAACAAGTATCTTTATGGGTGGTTTTTCCCGTAGTATATTAGTGATAATCCCTAATTTAATATATTTAATTATAGTAACAAATCATAACTAGAATCTGGATGCATCAAAACATGGGTTCCCCGCTGATTTTTAATATGGATAAATATTGAACGACTTTAATAATTTTTAATGTACTTTTCTATATTATCGACACTTAAGGTTTTTACATGCCCTAACTAAAATTATAAATTAAATAATTTTATTGACTATTCATGCCTAAAGTCATTTATTACACTCTTGTAAGTTATATTGATACATATTAAATTTAACTCTTCAACTTTTTGATTTTATGCTTCAATAAAATCATATAATTAACAATATTATTTTTAACTTCTTATTTTGTATGGTTTGATATGCAATATAAGATATTCATGTTTCAAATAAAATGTTTTCAATTATATTAATTAATGTATCTATAATTATGATAATTTAATGGTTATAAGACTATGTACCGTTCCAAATTCAGAATTTAGCATATTTTTATACATGTTCTCTACTTTAATTCTTAAGTTCCTGTATCCTTAATAAAAATTAAGTTTAGTTTAAAAACGAACTACATTCCGAAATTGTTATTATAAGAATTACCAAAAATCCTGTAGAATGTTTTTTATGTTCTTAAACCGTTTTAAGTATTGAGATAATTGGTATAACACCAAGACTATTTTCGACAAAAATTACATTTAGCAATACGAAAGTATTGTTAATTATAAATCACGAGATTCAAACCTACTCCATTCATAATATCGCATAAAATATCTTTAAACAATAGCTATGTAAATTTTTAGGTTCTTGTACATTCAATGAATAAAGAATGTTTTTGGAATGATGGAAAGAGCCTGTACAATGTTTTTGTTAATTTCTAAAAGTTATCAGATTATTTTAATACCTGAAATTGTTTCGACAAATAAAATAACGTAAAGCTATAGATCAGAGAGATTGAGACACTGAGCATTCCAAATATGGCATATTTTTTATTATTTTCTCAGTGGCAATTTTTAATCCCTGTATTTAAAAAAATAATATTTGTGTCAATAAGTTTACTATGTGTGGAAGTTCTTAATATAGAACTTACTAACCCAATATTTAGATGAATTTTGGAATCTTTTTGAGGAGTTTAAAGTTTTAAAGTTTTTAGTCAAAACAAGAACCTGTAAGGACCAAACACTAAAATTTAAGATTTTTTTTGTAATATGAAAATTAAATTAGTGTAGATTCAACTTCGGAATTTAGTAAATGGCACCTTTTTTAAAAATATGTCTATGTTAATTTAAAAGTTTCTGTTCTTTCGGAGACAAACTAAAGTGTGTGTTAAATATTTTAATTTTGAATTTTTTTATTATAGGAAATACGGGAAAGGTTCTAGAATGCGTTTATAAGTAAACTGGAATTTTCAACACAAAATTAAATTTAGAATTCTGACAAAAAAAGCGTAAATGGGTAAACTCACAGAGATTCAAACCCAGAAAATTAAAACATTTTGTCCATTTAAATCCTCAGACGCATGTTCTCAGAAATCGTCAATTGGCTTGACGGAGGATGGAGAAACCGACCATGAGTCTACAAATCTTATAAATAAATGTGCAAATTTCAGATCTACGTTGCGTCGGATTTTATTTTATAAATTAAGGACACAAATGTAGATTGAAATATTTCTGTTGTCATTAATTTTTTTATGAAAACATCGAGCCTTCAACCATGGAAAATTAAACTGTGTAATGTAGTCTACATTTGTTTGTTTTCTATATTCCTGATACTATATTCACTGATTTTTATAGTATCCAACATTTCCATAAATCTTCACTATACGGTGAAAAGGCCAAGACTTTTTAAAATGGGGTAGAGTTAATTTGGAATGTAGTCATGATGTTTTTTATTAGATGTACCTGACACGACATGTAAACGTATGAACTTAATTTACAACTCTTCCAATATTTTGACTTTTGTTGAAAACACAATGAAAATAACATCGGTACACAAATTTGAAGTTTAAGCCGGACTTTTGTATTAGATCATATTGACTGAATCTTTACTATTTTTTATATTTTTTTATGAATTCTGGAAGAAAATAACCTCATAAAATCGGGGTACATAAAAATGGAAGTAGGTGGACTAAATTTTACAGTTTTAAAGTTATTCAAAATATTGTCTTTTAAGGTAAACACTAAAGACTATAACCTCGGAAAATAGGGTACCGAAATTTAGTATGTAGCCGGATTTTTATGGATTAGAAATTTCAGACACATCCTGTAATGTTTCCTATTTTAGTTTTCAAGATTTCCAAAATAGTTAATTTGTTGTTAGGGTTGAAAATATTGGAACTTTGCATGATAACACCTTTGGAAAGGCGAAACGGAAATGTACAATGTGGACCGGATTTTTTGCATTATAAATCCCGAAAACACCTTACAGATTTCATTTTTACAGTTTTAAAGATTTCTAAGATCTTCACCTTTTTGGTAAAACACTAAAACTCTAACCCTGGAATTTGGTGTAGGGAAATTTGAGATTTAGGTCTGAATGTGCATTTATTAATCAACAAAATATCCTATATCTTACAATAATTATAAGGATTCGGAAAATGTTTACTTTCTATAGTGAACTCCTAGAGGGAAGAATTTGAACTATGCTAATTTAGTTACACTTGTTTTCGTATAGATGTCATTTGAGTGGTCCGTGGTCAGCGTTCCGTTTCCTACTGACATCTAGGAAACCAAGGTAGTACTAGGACGGGAAAATTCGGTAAATTTTTCTTAGAGGCCTTTTCATTCAGGCTTAAGGATCTTTTACGAGCCTGAAAATCTTCAGGCTTGGGACCCACGGCTTTAATGTCCCTCTCGGAGGACTTACTCCTTGGAATTTTCCATCCTGAAAAAATCCATCGACCCCGGCCGGGTTTGAACCAGCGACCCACGGGACTAGAGGGAAGGAGCATAACAACTAGTGCACCGCGGCGGACACGATGGTATTTTCAAAATAATAAATAATAGTAAAATAATAATATATTTGTTGGGTATATTAGCATTCATTATAAACAATTGACTGACGTTGTCTGGCCAATGTATATACGGTAAATACCAAAATAATTTAGTTGAGACTACAGCAGGCCGTGACACCAAGCAGTCATAAAATGGCGGCATGTACGAATTTATTGGTTTATTATGTTACAAATAAGGTTCAGCTCATTTAAAATGCAGTTATTTATTTGATATAATGTATATTAACACTACCTTTTGGATATATTTTTGTACTCGTATGTACATTGTACGTGGTAAACATCAAGGACAGTGATTTTACTTTCCGACCTGATTTGTAATATTACATATAGTTATTTAGGCCTATATTTTGGCATCCCCGAAATTTACCAAATTGAACTTTCAATCATGGTGGCTACTCATGTTAAGTACGACAGAACGCACTGTTGTGAAAAGAAAAGGATTTTTCTTTCTGTTTCTAAATTCTGAAACGTATTGTCTTTTTTTAGTGATAACAGCAGAATTATGTATTGCCTTGAAAATGCGATAAGAAAATTTGGAACTCATATTGGATTTTATATGTTAGAAATGTTAAAATACTCTGTAGAAGAAATATGTATTTCGAGATTTGAATTTTTTCGCCTCTTTGCAACGTAGTATACACATAAGTTTTCAAATTGTGCTTAGTAAATGTTTTAGTGTGTTTGGGATAAAGATCAAAGTTGTGATTTAAAAGTATCTAGCAACTCTAAGGAATACACTTTTTTGTGTTTTCAAGGTTTAAAATATATAATTTACTTTTGTGAATACAACGAGTATATATGTTTTGAATGTAAAATATGGAAATTTGTGAAGTAAGATTTTTGGGTATCGAATAGAAGACACTTCTCCAGACTAAACTTTTGCTGTTGTCAAATTTTCTAAAAGTTTGACATTTCGAGTGAAAACGCAGACAATAAGCTTGAAACGTTAGTTAGGAAAATGTGGAATGAAGGTCCGGTTTGGTTGCCTTAAAATCGCTGTCAAACTGAATTTTTCAAATGTTCAAGGTTTACAATTATTCTTTTCTATGAAAACACGATAATCGTTGAGAAAGGTAGGCCTATATGGAAATTTGGGATGTATATAAGATTTTTTATTAGAAATAATATAAATATTCTGTTCAATGAATGTTGACACTTTTCAAAATTTCCAAAATGGCGACTTCTCTGGTGTGCACACCTAGATTATTGCTTTTTAAAACGGGGTACGGAAATTTAAAATATTAGGCATGATTTTAATTTGCAATAGAAATCTCAGACACAAATTGTAAACGTATATTACGGTGTGGTGTTTTACAGAATCGAGGAAAATGTTTAAAAACCGAGCGACAACTCGGTTTTTAATCTTCGAGATTATGTGAAACACTTCACAAACATGCGTTATACATTATTTTTTGCGCGATGGTCTTTTCAAAATTATAAATAATAGTAAAATAATAACATCTTTGTTCGAAATATTTACATACATTATAAATAATTGTCTAACGTTAACAGTGTGGGCAATATATTGACTTAGGCTTTCACGGCCGGAGTTACTATGATGATCTTGTAGACGATTTCCGGGCTGTTGGCCGTGGTCTTGAGGCTTGTAGTTCCCCAACGTTTCGCCAGAGACTGCGTCCGGCATCCTCAAGGGTTCTCTTGAGACTGTCCCTTGAGGATGCCGGACGCAGTCTCTGGCGAAACGTTGGGGAACTACAAGCCTCAAGACCATGGCCAACAGCCCGGAAATCGTCTACAAGTTCGTCATAATGTGGGAAATGTTTATTAGTTGAAACAACAGTAGGCAGTGAAACGAATTTAGCGATAAATGGCGGCAAGTACATATTTATTGTTTTATATAATTTAAAAAAAGTTCAGTTCATTTAAAATGCAGTGATGTATTTCGTATAATGTATATTAACACCATCTTTTGTACATACATTGTACGTAGTATACATAGAGGGCAGTGGTTTTACTTCTCACACATGGTTTGTAATATGTAATATTACAGTATTATTTAGGTTGGCAACCCCGAAATGTAGGAAGTTGAACTTTCAATCATTGTTGGAAGTACGACAAAACGCACTATCGCGCAAAAACTGAAATTCAAAGAAGATTTCCAAAGTTTTTACTTAATTGGCGAAAACACCAAGGTTGGTAGCTTTTGAAAATTGTATGAGGAATTTTTGTATGAAGGCAGGACATTGTATAAACAAATCTCGGTCCAGAATCTTAGGAATTATTTTTTGCAGTTTTCAAGATTTCCAAAATTCTGACTTTTTAGTAAAAATAACTTTATAATGTTGGATTTATGTGATAAGGAAATTTGAGATATAGGCCGGACTCATTGCATTGGAAATTCCAGCCACATGCTGTAGAATTAAGTATTGAAGTTTTCAAGATTCTAAAACTGTTAGGGGCTATCTTTATATTTTGAAACCTCCAGGACCATACTATTGGCAAAATCTGATTGAATTTATCGACTTAAAAAGTCATGGCACACCCTGTAAACTGAATTTTGTAAGCTTTGAACTTAGCAAATGGGATAGGTAAATTTGTAATACAGACTGGATTTGTTAGATTACAAATATTTATAGAATTCCTGATTTCAAACATTGCCTGTAAGCATATATTTTATAATCTGTTTGTTATCATATAGTAAGGTTTATAAATTTGTTGTTGCTGTAGGTTTCACTGTGCATTATAATAATCCAAATTCATTGTCCTGCTAAATGCAAACTGAGTTTTTAAATACTTCTTAGAATTAATAATTATGGAATAATAACTTTCAACATCTTGTTTCTCCGAACTTAACATGCTGAACTTGGTCTACTTTTGTTCTCAACAATCCCAATGACGAACAGGATTCAACAAGGGAAAGGAATGATTAAATAACTTGTTTGTAATGCATTTTGTATAAGATTTTGCCCCTTTATTGAAAAATAAAAGAAGAAATTCATAAAAGTTATTTTTTAAATCATGTACCAGTTTATTGCAACTCGTCATGCTACCGTTTCAAGGATTATTCAGAGATTTTCTGTGACATTTACAACATAACTGTCACTTAAAACGAGACACGTATTTCATCTCCCTTTAAAATGCATGTTTTAGTGGTAATTTTGTAATGTAAGATATATTTGAGCACGAGTCGTAAACAATAAAATATTTCCTCTGATAAGAGGTGTGCATTATACTTCATCAATACAGTTATATTACCCTTATAATTACAAAAAAAAAATAAACGTTATCTCAATCAAAACATAAATTTATTGTGTCGACGTTTCAATCTCCTGTTGTGAGATTATTTTCAAGACATGGTTGTTTATAAATTTATAAATAATAAAATTTATAAACAACCATGTCATGAAAATAATCTCACAACAGGAGATTGAAACGTCGACAAAATAAATTTATGTTTTGACTGAGATAACGTTTATTTTTCTGTAATTATAATATTAATTACTCTTAGTGAATAATAATTAAAAAAAGTCTTTATATTACCCTGTTTGAACATCATTCAATGCAGATGGAGTTAATACAAGTGGTGAGATTTTAATTATAAATATAATGTGGCAAGTACAGTAAATATGTCTTTTGGTTTATGTTGAAAAATGTACCGTTCATTCTGAAAAAAAAATGTACTTTATAATGATGGCGAGAATTGATCCTATTTTCCCACAGAAGATAGGTGAAGTGAAATGAGAACTTTTTCTCTTTAGTTTTGTGACGCTCTTTGAGCCGAATTTTGAATTTCGCGGGCTGCAAAAAAATATTAATCTTCTAACAACCTGGGATTCATGCTCTGCTTGTCCATACGTGCGGTTTACGATGCCCTGCTCTAGAGAAGAAACACCTCATTTCATACCTAATTCATCTCAACTCGTCGGCAAAACATCGACGCCGCTAAATACCGCTGGTTATGTGAGGAAAACACTAAACTGATAACCACTAGAAAATTTGGCTGCCAAGAAGCCTCAACTGGTTCCAGCAAGGATTGCCCTGGACAATGCTTAGTCACTCCTATCACTCAGTTGCAGCAGCATGAATTAGTACTCAAGGTCAGATGAGAACTTCATAGATGGTCTTTGCATCGATTTCTAGGAAAGACGACTTATCGAGGTTTCGATTCGAGAAAGATCAACACTTGCCTTCCAGATAGTTTTACCGAATATAAAAGTAATATGAGTCAGTCAACAGTCAGTCGTGGTCTGAAGTGTGATCCGGAACTCCCAGCATGATTTTGTGGTAGTTAATTGCATAAGCGAGTGTCGAGAAACAAACTATATTTGATCATCTCTAACTGAAGTCTTAATAATGATAGTATTTGTCAATAAAGTATATACTATTTACATTACAATAATATTAATATAATCAGATTGAAATGTTGGTTGTATCCCATCTCTTTTTAATTTAGTTTATGCTAAAACAATGTAATAAAAGGTTCCAAAAGATAATGTAATTCAATTGCATGTCTCCTATACTCCACCTCCATGGCACGACTAGCCAAGAAGGTCATTAGCGTACCGTCCAGCTGCTGGCCTCACATCTACTTATTTACAGAGGTGAACGATCATATACCCATTGTAGGGAAGACATGTGCTCAGCATGTCGAGTCCCCCAGCCTTTATATTTAATTTTCTCAACTTCGAGCCACCACTTAATGTAGCTACTCAAAATTCCTCCCGATGCTGGGTGGCCACCGGTCCGATACTGACCGAAATCTAATGATAAAAATTCTTTCCCCATGGGAACTCGAATCAGATCAAGTCCCATAGCACTGCATCAATGCTTCATCCCTTGAACCACTCGATTAGAGCGCGGTATTAGGTCTTCTATACCGTGTAATTAGGATAAAAGCTCGCCATCATTCTGAACAATTTTCTCTATATTTTTCTGAGAAAATTATTTAGTTATTCATAAACGAAACTATATATCAGACATTTTATTATATTTATCACAATGATTCATAATTACAGTTTGAGCACTTATATTATTTCTTTCCTGCATGACAGATACAATTATGTTTGCTAATTAACAAGAATCCGGTATATATGAATATTTGGCTACATTAGGCCTGTATGAGGAAGAAAACAAAATCTATCCCTGATAAAACTGGATTATATACTGAATATATGAACAATCCAAATCTAGAGCGTTATACCTTTTTTCAGATACAAGGCTTACAATTTTGTTTTATTTGTAGAAACAATATTTTAACGGGTTGAATATGACTTTTTTCGGATGAGTAGAGATATTTCGGTTTAAGCACTGGTACACTATTATTATCCTATCCAGACAAATCAGTACAGAAACTTTGTTTTCTATATTTTAAAACGCGTATATCCTTAGTAGTGAAAATCTAATCAGACTACAACAGGGTTACTACTACGAAGGTATTATGATGGAATTTATTTTGTTTCCTATTGGCTAATGATGATCGTAAAACTGGCCACATTAACGCCATCTATCCGCCCAGCACGGAACCCGAAGCACGTGAAGATCAGTGGGTGGCATTAGACACACAACACACACACACAAATATTGAAACTAATGTAAGCTATTCGCATGCAATGGAGGTTAATAATACTATAAACAAATGCATGCGAATAACTTGCTGCAGGATATTTATTTCAATGTTTGATTCGTAATTAGCTGACATCATACAGAATAAATCCAATCACAATTTCTTCCTAGTAATGTTAGATAAGCATTTGTGTCCGCTAATATACTCCCTGAATAGCGCAATGGTTAATACATCAGCGCGTAAAGCAGGATATATTGGGTTCAAATTCCGGTTCAAGTCTAAATGTTTTATTACTGTTGTATTAATTAGCTGCTGAAATGAGATAACTCAGATCAATAGCAGGATATCAAAGAACAGACAAAAAACATGACACACAAATAAGACAACTAAAAGTAGAGGAATTAAACACAACACTAGAGAAATACAGAACAAACTGGGAAGAACACTTGGCAAGGATGACTGAGAATAGAATACCAAAAGCAGTATACAGCTATTCGCCACGAGGAAGAAGAAGTTTAGGAAGACCAAAGAAAAGATGGAAACAGCTGCAATTTGGAGCCGGAACAGACTAGTAAAAAAGCCTAAACCGTGAAGAAGAAGAAGATTTAATATTGCATGCGAGTACAATTAGTATATTGATCTCAATGTTACGTCTTATTTTAGGGTTATCTTTTTGTATCAGCTGTTGAATGCGTTATGTGCAGTAAGTAGTAATTTATAATAATTTACTGTTCGTCAACCAAGAATTTCGTTCAAATGAACGATCGAGTTGTTTGTATATATGATAAGATTAGTATCAACGAAATACCTAGACACCATTTTGAAATTATGTTTCTTGATGTCAATATTACCGTTCAACAACGTTCTACAATAAGCAGTTACATTTGAGTTTCTTTCACATGTACCCACATCGGTGTTAAACTTAAAAAGATAACATTAACCTTTCCCATTTTTTTCAAGCGTACGATATTAATATGTTCTCATTTCCCTTAGGTCCTATAACATTTCAGCTTTACTTCATATTTACACATCAGTTTTAATTTTTTTTAAAAAAGTTAACTAGAATGCCTCACACTAACCTTTTTTGTTCTTTTCAATCCTTTTTAAGCAGCATTTATTATTAGCTAGGTTGAAATTAGGTCAGTTAAAATTAAGAAAACTTGTACTGGGAAAATGGCAATTGCAACATCTATTAATAGGCTACTTCATGTTGCTCGTAACAATGTGTGACGTCACTAGAATAACGTTAAAAAGACAGTAGAAATTACAGTAACAAAAACAATCTTCATTTGTGAAAATTAATTAACATTGATATCAGAATGATGCATTTTGAGTATAGATTTATTTGATTCTCATATAAAAAATCTGACTTTACGGATGGCGGAGGGTAGAGAGATAGCTAAGACACTAACATAACCTATATTTTGCTTGTTTGAATCGTTCATTGATTTGACCGATTCGAATCTGAATCGTTATTTCATTTCAGCAATTTACATCGAACGAAATTGCTGGATGACAAATAAATCACTTACTTATTAATATTTTTTAAAAGTATTGAAATATAACATAATATGAAATGAAATCATATATAATGGAAGGATTGAAAATGTTTTATAATTTGTTTCGAGATGTCAATGTCTACATTATGTTGGCCATAAGTATCTAAACTCATCCGTAAAAACCTCTTTTCAAAATATTCTAATATAAATAACTAATTCTTATCAGTTTAAATATTTTATTCATATAAAGTGTTTTATCACAAACATATGAATGTATAACTAAAAAAAATTCGCCTGTGTAAATCTTGAAATGGCTATACTTCACAACTTAAATAATTTCCTAGAAACGGTAAGCATGCTGAGAAATATTTCTGATGTACTTACCTTACCCATAATGTTTTATTATCAGTCTCTTTTATTATTTTTTATTTCTATTTTTAACCAACAGAAAACAATATGACCACTAAGAGCAATACACAAAATAAGATCAGTATATATAATAATACCTCAACAAATGCTAAAGTATACTGAGGCTTCAGGGAAGCTTTATCTGACCATATTACATGTAAATAAAAGTTTATTTTGTGTTATAATCAATCTGCAGTTTTCTATGAAACTTTGGAAGTATAAAATATGAGTTTCATCCTACAATTGCACTCAAATTTTCCAGAAAAAAAAAACACTTCATAGAAATTTTTTTTGTAATACATAACATTGGTAAACAACATACTACCTTTACTGTGTCATTAATATCCACCATCATACACTGAACAGTCCCAGAGCTATAATATATGCTTTCTATTTCCGTATTACTCTTCACACCATTTCCAAAAAAAGTGATAAAAATAGTCATCTACGATATTTAAATTCTTTCACACGTTGAACTTCAATCTTCCTTGAACTTGATCAACTATGAGAACAAAGGTTTTATTACAAACACCTAAAATAAAATTCGTTATAAATTTAGTCCTCCGCAAGTGTCTTCAATGATAAATAATTAAAGTTTATGATTTATATTACTTGACAAAGTGTTCTATTTCCCTCAAATCACAATATCACCAATATCCAAATGTTGATTTTTGATTTTCATAATTGTATAGCATTGTTGCTATTACAATGTTGGAGAAATTGACCACTTTGCCAATTCAAGGAGACTTTAATACAAAATACACATTTTTTAAAGCGTTCCTGAGATTCTTGAGTGATTAGTAGCAAACCATTACTGTGTTTCCAAATTTATCTCAGGGTTTGTGGCTTTTGTACACACTACAGGGTCCGAAAATTTCCAACAGATTTCTTTTGTAATGTCTTCCAATTGAGATTTTTCTGAGTGATTTTCTTCTTGTTTCCTGGGCTCCCCCTGGAGCTTTCTTTGACGTCACATTTCTGTTCCTTCGGTTCCCTCACCTTCGTATCCTTCGTCAGGACTTTCATTCAGAACTCCTTGTTGATTGTGAAGAATCTTTTCTTGGTGACACATCTGAGATTTTGGTTTTGAAATTGCATCGTCTTCTTTACTAGATTCTTGACCAACCCGATTGTTGCGAGATACAGCTGCTGAAATATCGCCAACATTTGTCTGAGATCCAGTACTGTAAGGAGTACTTCCCATTCCTATTCCACTAGAACTAGGACTGAAACTCGATGATGACAAATCTTGACTGGATGTCTTTTTACTAATAGCTCCTGAATTTGATATTGGAGTTTGGACATGGTGATTATGTGGCGGTACCCATTGTACTTCACTAGCAGGACTTGTGCAGATAGAAGTATTATTTATTGACGAAGAAGGTGCAGGCAAAGTAGGTTCGCCCTTATAAGGTGCAGGAGGAGAAGGTAGGTAACTGCTATCTGGAAATGATCCATGAGATTCAACAGAGTACAAAGTTTGACTTGTCTGCGATTGTTTAGAAGGCGTTTGAGGTGGAGGTGGAGCACAAGGATAACCTTCTACAGTATATCTCACATCAGTTGTATAGTGTTCATATGGAGCTGAACTCTGCGACGTTCGAGCAAGAAACTCAGCTTCCCTGGAGTACCTGCTGCAGGGTGAAGCTGCGTCTAGTCTGCTAGGTCTACTGTGCGGAAGTGTTCTGTAGAATGCTGCAGCTGCTGGAGCCTGAGGTGCATTATGGAGCGGAAGATGTGTTGGTAACTTTGGTAACCCGTAATCCATGGGATAACCATCATTGTCTAGAAATCTTCCAGGAGATAAATGCACATCAGCCGTGTGATGGTGTTGGTACAAATCCCTAGTACTACCTCTTGGAAGTGTCGACATATGAATAGGATATTGACCTTCAACCTCACGTAACTGATGATGTGATACGGATAACGGTATTGATTTAGTGCCATTATTTTCATAATCATGTATAATGTTTTCCATAGCTTCTTGATAACTGTTTGCTCCACTATGTTCTCTCTCACCTTCCTCGCCACTATCTCCATCACCTCTTCTAGTAGTTGGCCTTCTTTCTTTCCCCACACTCTCTGTATCGTTAATGAGATCTGGATTCTGTTCCAGTTGATAATTCCGTAATGATGGAGGGCTCCCATAACTTATTAATCCTGCCCGTGAGGAATCACTTCCAATAATAGCACTACCCGTTCCCGTTGTCACTAATATCATATCATGTTGATGTCTATCTGTCATGACAATAGTTCCATTCACTTTAGCTGGGCCAGCTGTGTTGTCAGAAGTAATCATTCTCGTTATTTGATTTCCAGAGTCTATTACTGATGACTTACCGTGTTGCTGATGTTGGTGTTGTAACGCTACTACCTTACTACGTTCCTTCTTTCTTCTGCGTCTCCTTCGACGATGACAGCGAACAATGCACACAGTTATAAGTACGATAACAAAAAGAGCCAACACAGCAGTACCTGCAGACACTGTGATGATGTATTCATATGGATAAGTAGGCACACCGATAATGGGCTCCTCTTTTACTACTATGCGAATTGTGTAATTAGATTGTGCTTTACCGGCTGGGTTCTCAGCAACACATATAAATGTCCCATTATCTTCGGTATTAGCATTAAATATGAATAATTCGCTTTTCTTTTCTTCTACTCCTTCCTCGACAAAATAATATAAATGAAGCCCTGGGGCTACCATTGAATCATTCTGAAGAATTCTTCCTTGAAACCACCAAGAAACTCTAGCTTCAGGAACAGCTGAAACTTTACATAGCAATGACACGTTTCTGCCTTCAGCAATTTCTAAATAAAGAGTCGTTGGAGTGACATCGGGAAGACAAGCAAGGTCCCCAAGTTCTAATGACTTTATAGCGATATTTCGTAGTCTATGAGGTGTGTCACAAGTTGGATCAATAGTCTGTGGAACATTATAATTATCAAGCCATGTTCTGAATTCTAGTAACCTGCAGTCACATTGCCAGGGATTCTTGTAAAGATCAATTCCTCTTAAACTCACAGGTAAAATGTGAGTACCACGGATATTATTCAAGCGATTATTATCCAGTTTAAGCCATTCTAATTTAGCCAGACCAGAAAAAGCATCATCCTCGATCATTTCGATCTCACAATTACTTAACTCCAATGTTGTGAGGTAGGATAGATGTTGAAATGATCCAGTCTTAAGCACACGGATTGGGTTTCCGCTAAGTATCAATCTCATTAAATTTGTGTAATCGCTGAATGTTTCTGAAGGGACGGCCGTTAAGAGGTTCTCTGAAAGATCGAGTTCTACCAAATTGGTTAACCCACTGAAGGCACGGTCATCAATATGTTTAATTCGACACCGCATCAAATATATTTTCTGCAAGTTGAGCAAACGCATTCTCTGGAAACGTTCTCTTAAAAGCGTTTGCAAATTATTTCCTTGAAAATCTAATACTTGTGTACCTTGGTCAATTTCGTCTGGGATTGTTATAAGACTACCATTTATACATTCCACTGTCTGTTTTCCACCTCTCCACATACACTTGCATTGCGTCGGGCAGCCTGAACACCACCAGCAAAGTTGCACTACGAGCAGCAATAACAGCCACCACTTCTGGCAGCCAGACATTATCAACATTCACCTTCGATATTTCCAGCTAAATGCTTATATTCACGAGTGTCGCCGATCAAGTTAGACTTAAGTTTAATCTTTTCAACTTATTTCACATATCAAGTGGCCAGGATTTTTGCAATTACCACTGTCGTTTATTATTAAATACATTATTGATAAATTTATTTATATTCTAATAGAACGATTGCTTAATAATCAATTTTATTTATATGTTTTGTCTTTGTTACCATGTCGACCTTGTCCACCCTCTGTCTGTCCAAGGTACCACTTGCTTTGATAGCGTCTTATGTATTTTATTTTGTATTTGTAACGACATATGCATTGTTTATGACGTTCCATAATAGGGACTTGCCAAATTAGTATATCATTCTATTAACTTATTTCAAATTGAAATCTTGGTGATATAAATATTTCAGCTTTTTATGAATGTCGTATTGAACACTTTGTGAACAATTTATGTCTTTCTGACTGGTCAATAGTATGTGCTACATATATTGAACATGAATTCGCTGTCATATTCAAATTCTATAATGCTTAAAATATCCAAAAATAAATAAAATCAATGTTCATTGCCATATATTTCTTCTTTTTCCAAATAAAAATTATTCCTGTTTACAGCAGATTTAAAAAAATTCAATTAACATTACATCACAATGTTATATGTTTGATTATGTTGCGAATTGCGGTAAGAATTCTTTCTTATTAAATGCTAGAAGTTAGGAATTTATCATACCATACAATTACCATCACGATGAAATCCACAGATTATTTAAAGTCGTATGTTTAAGATCCCGCCTATCAGAGTTAGTGCTTTTGTTCTACATAAATATAAAAAATAGCCGTTAGAAGAAATTTGATGTCTTTTAACAATGGTATCGGAGCATTGTTTTTTCGTATACCTTTTTACGTATCCATAAAATTGAGAATATTTATTTTTTCTGTTTAAAATGAGTCGATTGCTAGTTTCTTATTTTCCCAATCACAACATTAAATTTCACACGTATTTTTTTTCTGTTGCTTTTCAGAGACTGAGGATCTGATTGACAATTATCAAATTTCGCTGGTCATGGATATTTTATCTATGAACTCATAAAAGGTTTTCCAGAATAAGTCCGTAGTCTTCTAGAATAGACGTATTTCCAGTAGAACGATCAGCAGTCCAGCATCTGAAATTAAAAAATAAAACTATCAGTTATTTTTATGATGTATTCATACTGAAAAATACTTAGTATTGATGATAGTTTATAGGACTTATATTTTCCCTCATCCAAGATCTATCCCAACGACTAATATTAAATGAATCACTCAGATCAAACCTTGAATATGTTCTTCTCGATTTAGAATTTATCTATTACCTTTCAAATACGCTGTATATATAGAGTAACATAGGTAACTTTGTTCAATTTATTTTAACTAAGTTTACAATATACAAATAAATATGATTATATTTCGGAAGTATAATTACATTGGAAACAAGACTACTGTGGGGATGTTTCCTAATTTTGAAAGCTTCTATTCTTTCATGGTGTGAATTGATGCCCGAGTTTTCCTCTCGCTACACTAGAAGCAAATTATATCATTATGAGATTTCTGCTCCAGCCATAAACAGGTATTTTATTTTTGTTGAAATTATAATTTTTATTTTCTGAAATTAAATCTAAGAATATTGTTATATCAAGGTTTTTTATTTTCATCTTAACAATATCAAGTATAAGGTGTGAAGGGACAATGTATAAATATTCCGTTAGCATGGTTAATTAGTTTATATAAGTTTTGGCTCTATGTTGCAAATATGAAGTTTTATATTTAAGGTAGGTAGAATTTAAATAGGAATATATCTAATTTGATCTGCCCACTCTAAATCCTGCCTGTTCCTCTGCTTCTAACTCTTTGTATTCAATATCTAGGAAATACTTGATTATCTTTCCATATAGTCTACTTAGTGTAGTATTGACTGTAATTCCCCTATAGTTTTTGCATTCATCTTTTTTCCCTTTTTTATGTATGGTTGAAATATATCCTATTTTCCAATCTGATGGTATATCTTCTCCATTTATGCATTTTTCAAATAGACTTCTCAATAATTCGAACAACTTATCTGTTCCGTGTTTTATTAATTCAGCTGGAATATTTCCTTTCCTTGGTGACGTTTTATTCTTTAACGACTTTACTGCTTCTTTCACTGTTTCTATGTTTAGGTGTATATTTTCTTTTAGTTCTGCATCAAATTCTTCCTCTATAGGGTTTATATATCGCTCTCTGTTTCTGTTAATAATTCTTTGAAGTATTTATCCCAAGTTTGGAAATTAATGTATTTATTAAATCCTTCTTTGTCATTCTTTCTTATATTCTTTAAAGTTTTCCATGCTTTCGCATTTCTTTTTCCTCCAATGTACCTGTGTATTTTTTGACATGTATTTTCCCAGCACTTGTTCTTTAATTCTGATATATCTTTTCTTATTTTTGCTTGTTGTTTACGAAGGTTAATTTTGTCCTCTATTGATTTAGTATTAAGCCATTTTAGATAAAGGTATCTTTTTATTTTTACTTCTTTGTCAATTTCTTCACTCCAACAATAGTTTTTATTATTAGTAGTATATTTCTCTTCCCCAAGAGCTTCTTTAGCCTCCTCATGCAGTTTATCTTTAATGTATTGATATTGCTTTTCTGTAGATTCAAATGTAGTTTCTATTAATTTTTCATTTAGTCTTTGCTTAAATAAATATGATGTACTGTCATTTTCCAAACTTAATAAATTATATTTATAACCACTTATTATATTAGTATTTAAATTATCTTTTTCTTCGTTTGGATTGGGATCACTTTTACCTTGAATGCTTAAATAGGGAAATATGATTTTAGAATTGACTAAAAAGTGATCTCCGAATGCGGTACCTCTATATGCTCTCACATCATTTACTCTCAATTTAGTTTCCTGTTTAATTATAATGTAGTCAATAATTGATTTTTGTTGAAGAGTATCTTGCTGCCTTGTATACTTATGAATATCTTTGTGCTGGTAGTATCCATTTAATATTCTCAGAGAATTTTGCTCACAGATGTCTATAATTCTTTTTCCATTATCGTTTACAACATTTTCTCCATGTGGACCTATAATTGTACTTTGTTTCTGTCTTCTTGTTCTGCTGTTGAAATCCCCTGCCTTAATTAAATCTCTTCCTGGTCCAATTTCTTCTATTATTGAATTTAATTTGTTGAAAAATTCTTCTTTTTGTACTGTTTTGATCTTCACTAATTGCGTAGACACCCAAAATAGTGAATTTGTGTCCATATAACTTCAAATTTATTCTTATAATATTTTCATCAATAGGTTCCCAGTCTGTAACATACTTTTGTATTTATTCTTCATGAGTATGGCAACTCCCCGTTGTGCCCCTTGATGCTTTTTTACCCCACTATAATAATATGTGTAAGATCCTTTATTTTCTATTCCGGTTCCTTTCTTTTTAGTTTCTGTAAGGATCATAATGTCTTGATTTCTTCTTTTTAATTCTTTGCATACTTCATCAAATTTATTGCTTATTCCTTGAGTGTTCCATGTACCAATTATCATTGTCCTCTTCCGTAACTTGTGTCGTATATGTTTAATCCTGTCCGGCTGTGCTTCATTGGGTTTTTAACATTTTTTTTTTCGATGAACGGGAAGTTAGCCCGTTGCATCAACCCCCAACTTGGAGGATCAGGAGTTTAATTTTGGATTCCTCTTCTCCTAGATGGGCTGTCTACCAAACCTATCGAGCCCCATCCGCCCGTTGTGGAATATTCTTAGCTTCTCTTCACCTCTTGCCCACTGGTAGTCAAAAGACTCACTCAGTAAGCCGTGTGGATCATCAGGTACTAAGCCCCTCCGCCACGTCAAGGCGATATTCCTCGGAGTATGCTATATCTGCCCTAAATGGAATAGTATGGGACAAACATATCTTCAAAGAAACAAAAAATACTATTTTTAATTCAATAATCAGAAGCATTATTACCTATGGAGCTGATGTGTGGGCTTTAAATGCACAAATGAAAAAAAAATTACTCGCCACTGAAATGGACTACTGGAAACGTGCTGCACGAATATCCAGGAAGGATAAAATCAGAAATTCATATATAAAAGAAAAAATGCAGGCACAATATTCAATATTAGATTTTATAAAGAAGAAACAAATTGGTACGGACACATAAGAAGGATGGAAGAAGGAAGACTACCTAAGATAATCATGGATTGGGAATCACAGGGAAGGAAAAAGAAGGGTAGACCAAATATTACGTGGATTCAGGGAATCAATGAAACGAAGAGGGAATGGGGAATAGAAGAAGATATATGGATGAACAGACAAGAATGGAAAAAATGTGTTGAAACAAATGTGTAGTAACTGTGAACATGGGTACCGGAAAAATGTATATTCATTGTAAAAGCCGGAATAATAGAAAAAATAAAAAATAAATCTAATTTGTAATCTTTGTTGACTGAAAAAAAACAAATACTTTAAAGACACAGGTAAAAAAATGTTCAAATCAAATACATTAACGAAATATATAATTTCTACTTTTAATTCAATATGAAGATTGATATGAAGGTTCTCAAATTGGGGAAATATTGGTTTCATAATTTCGATATTTCAAATTATAAAAAAAATATATTGTTAAAATGTATAGTCTCCAATAAATTTAAAACCATATTTTTAACATATGAGATACTTACAAATTTTAATATATGTGTCATTATAAATTTCCTTGAAAGTCGTGGTCAGAGTTCAGTAAATGTTGTTTACGATAACCGTTATTAAATAACTATTAAATGTTTCAGTCTTTCATGAACATGCATTAGTAAATAAATTATTTAAAAGCTCTCAATCACAAATATACGATTAATTTTACCCATAGAATCGAGTATGTAAATCGAATA
Organism: Diploptera punctata; assembly: GCA_030220185.1. Classification (NCBI taxonomy): domain Eukaryota; kingdom Metazoa; phylum Arthropoda; class Insecta; order Blattodea; family Blaberidae; genus Diploptera; species Diploptera punctata. The sequence continues at coordinate 1,126,291 of JASPKZ010004178.1, read as the reverse complement.
TGAGATTCATTCATACGAAAGAAAACTTTTGTTATACAACATTTTTAATTTCGATTTATAGCTATAATTTCAGTTCAAAATTTTCATTAAGAAAATACATGAAGACTACAAAGGAAAAACAATCAAAGTCCACTTTTCACAAAAATTGAGTTATGGGTATATTATCACTCCTGGCATAGAGTGGTACTATTTTAAATGCTAATACATGGACAAATAATTGGCAGTCCACGTAAAAATTACTTCAAAATAAAGTGTTCAATGGAAGATCAATCAAAGTCCCACAGTTGTATGTTAAATCAACCAGAGTCCACCCAGTTATAAACAAGAAATCTTAGAGTATAACTTGTTTTTGTTAATAAATGTTTGTAAACCTGAATTTTAATTATTGAAAAGGGACAACAATGTGTTAATTTGTGAGGCAATCCACTATTATGTAGCTTTGTGAAGTCTGATGTTGTGTAACATGAACAGTAACAGTAGTGTAAATACCAACGTTATGAATAATGAGAGATAAAAAAATCACCAATCAGGAGTAAAATATATAAATAAAACAACAAAATGAGGATGCCTACCTTTCTTAACTGTCACTGTTCATTACTATCCTAAATTTTGCAATTTAAAGAAGAAAATGGTGTGGACTTTGATTGTTCTTTGATTCAAAAATGTGCTGACAGTGTTTCCATTGTTGTTTTAATTGTTAGCTACTCTTCACAGGAAAACACAAATATAAATTCCAATATAAATAATAACTTGTTATCAAACAGTGTTTGATACAATTTCATGTTCATAATAATTTTATTGTAAGAGCGTTTATAATTTTGGATTCAAAATTACTCAGAATGAAAAATATGTGACTTTGACTGTTTTTCTTTTGTAGTCTTCAAATATATTCACATATTAAAAGCGCGTGAAGGCGGCTGTTGAGACTGTGAATCTCAAAGACATGAGCAGCTTCGAAGATGTGGAATGTTTAGTATTACTCGGACTAGTTTGGAAATATGTGCCAAATCCTGAGCAAGTAACATAAAAAATATACGAACAAATATACATCCGCTGATTTGAAAGATGACGGATAACACGGGCTCAAAAATCAGTTGGAAAATTAGTAGAAGAAATGTGGAGGCAAGGCTGTGGAAAGAAGGCAAAATTACGATGTGCCAAATAATCTAGACCCCCATCTCATGAATGGAAGTTACTGTGCAAAAATTCTCGGAATTATCTTTCAAAACAGGTGACCATATGATATTGAAGGTGTTGAAAGACTTTACTCTCTTGCATTGCTAATTGAAGATCATATTATTTTAAAGTGTATTTTAGGTATCTTTAACTTGTCGTGGTGGAATGACTTGCGTTCTTAAATGGCCCCGAGAGCAATGCAGACGGTAGCACTGCTGGTGAAAGAGTTATCCAAGCCGGACAGGTAAAAGGTGATAAGCCAGAAGAAAAATGTACCTTGTTCGAAAGAGTGACGATTTTTCACCGTAAAAATACAACCGTCATCAAGGAATGCGGATATGGGTTCCATAAATTTATCCGGAGGTAAAATAGTCCCCCATTCGGTTCTCCAGGCCAGGACTATTTCAGGGAATGCATGTTATATGCTCAAACACAGGATAACGTTCCTAGAAACATGAAATGTTAGGACATCAATACCAGAGGGAAAACGCCATGTTGGTAGACCAATAATGAGGTGGGAAAAAAATCATTATTTGAGGGAAGTAGATTATACAGGGTGCACCGTAACCACGCTGACTGCTATCTACTATTGCACAACGTAGGTGCTGGATCGTACCAATGTTTTTGATATTTATCTTGAATTGAGAACATAGATTGCTCAAATTAACATATCTTTGCCCGGGCCCATCAAAAGCAAAGATTAATTCACCTTTCCTCAATAAATTGTTAAGCATAGAATATATTGTAAGCTATACAGATTGCAATCGTGCAAGTATCAAGGAAGGAGGAAATAATATTCGCTTGAGAAAGCTTTGGAACTTTATACTCATATCTGACATGACTAGCTACTAAATCAAAAGACGGAAGTTAACTAAAAGCTGGTAACTTATATTTAATAAGAGTCAAAAACAGTCAGATATAACATTGAAATAATAAAAGATAATTAGTTTGACATTGAAAAATAAATTGAGAAAAGAAACAATAACCTTATCGGTCATCTAAACAAAACAATAATAATGAAACATACGTACTCTCTTTCACACACACTAGTCCCGCCAAGGGCTAGGGTACACGGTCCTTGTGGCCCTACCCTGACGTAAGTGACCAATAAACAAAACAAGCTCCTCCGAGCTATATCGACTTGACCCTTTGATAAATAAACAGACGATGATCTTGATGTTAGTAAGCGCAGCTTATTTGAGGATTCACTAGGAGAGGGGGGATGCGCGATAGAACACGGCGCATAAAGGAAAGGGGGGGTATGTAGGAGAGAATTTGGCACTGTTCACTAAGATCACAGAAGAAATGGAGACGCAATGGCGTATAGGTTGCGCAGTATGACACAATCCATGTATCGAAAACTTGATTTCGGTACAAGGGGATGGCTGGAAAACATTACTTCAAGATAGGGATGTATGCAGACCTTATGTCCGCGCGGCAATAAGCCTATAGTTTCGATAGTGCACGTGAGTTAGGTAGTTCAGTTATTAATTTCAAGTGCATGCAAAATGGGCCCATACTGCATTTGCTGACCCACTGATGTCAAATATACGTGTGATTTCTGTACCTCCAAAGAGAGAAACATTGGTTTCCTGGTATTTCGTAAATGTATCTTATTTGTACAATATACTTGCCTAAATTAGGAACCCTGATAACTATTGTGTATAGGTAAAAATATAATGATTTACGTTTCGGCTTTTTGTGGTAAATTGATGTATGGAAATTAAATTTATGTTATGGTCTTCCAGCCTCGCATCCACATGTATCAATCAGCTAGATAATCGATCATTAGGCCTAAGCCAATATAAGATGAAATATTGTAAGCATGCGACTGCTGCAGATGTTGTGGCTCTAAATTGTTTTAGTTAGGCCTACCTGAGCCGCTACTTTCGAAACCATGAAAATTCATCAGGATACTGCGTGAATATGACCTCATACCGGACAGATTCCATGAGGAAAGAACTGTTTCTGCATGAGGACTCGAACAAAGTCACATAATGTATTATTTATTATTATTGAATCTCCAAATATTTTGAAACCCTATTTCGCCACAAGGGCACATTAGGGTTGTAGCTTACTATAACAATATTATACTCTACATTGTAAAACAGAAATGTTATCTTATTGTTTTGAATGAGTGTCATGTAGGCTATTACATAAATTGTCTATAAGTGTCTTAGAAAATACTACATATTGTTATGAATGTGTGTTATGAAATTCATAAAATGTTTATAATTCTGGTTCATAAAAATCACTTCACACATTGAGGCAGAAGCCTCATCATCGTTTAAAAGTAAGTTTAGTCAGAATCGTTTTCTTTCGAATATAAGACAATCAAATAAAACATGTTTCACAGATTGTATCGGTTCTTGCCATTTAAAACTATAATCACTGTCTGGGTTGATATTAAATGTCCTGAAAAACTTCCATATTTTCCATGGCCAGTCATAAATAGTGTCAAAACTGAAATTTACAAAAACATATTTTGCATTTAGCCTATGGTGTACGGTAGGAAAGAAGAGCTCTTTAGTCAAAGCACCATTTGCACTCCTTATCCAATGTTCATTCCAATCAGTGATGAAATAGTCCAACAGTTTATTTTTAAAATAGGATATAGGACATTTCGAAAGTGAATAATAAAGCTCGGAAGATGCTGCGGATTTAACTAATTGATAAGCGCATGCATTTCCCACAGTTCCCAGGTGCCCTTGTATCCAAGATAGACACAGGTGTTTTGTGTAATTTTTTATGTTATTTCTAATTTCTACCAATTTCGGATTTAAATTAAATTTATCAGCGATCGCAGCCCACGAGTCACTAAAAATACGTGCACTATGTTTGTGTTCAAGACACCACTGTACTGCTTCTTTTATAGCATATAGTTCAGCTTGGAAAACAGAACAGGTAGGGGAAACTTAGAATAGTTTGAAGAATACTTCACTGCCTTCACAATAAACTACAGAGTGGCCATAAAGTATCGATCCATTTCTGTGTTAAGGTAACTGTTTTCTTTTTTTTTAGGATAATCAAGAAGCATGCTGACTATAGAAAAAGGTGTGTATCTTGTTAGTGCGCGACTGCGCGGTTTATCTTATACCGAGGTGCGACAGGCGGTCACTCGGAAATTTCACAAATCAGGACCAACACAAGCAAACATCCGGTTACTTTACAATAGATTTCAAAGAATTGGAAACGTTGCTGATGAACAACGGTTCAGGAGACCTTCTGTACCAGAAGAATCAGAGAATAAATCGAAAGAAGCCCGAGAGCATCAAGCCGTCGTTTAAGCAATGAGTTAGATATGCCAAAATAAATGATTTTGAAAATTGTACACTTTACGTTGAAAAAAATGCGTACCGCATTCAGGTGCTCCACAAATTGGACACAGAAGATTACGCAGCTCGTCAGGCTGCACACAATGAGGAACTTATGGATCACATCCTATTCAGTGATGAGGCCACGTTCCACATCTGTGGCAATGTTAATAAACTTAACACCCGAATATGGGGTACCGAAACACACCGAAAGTGAATGTTTGGCTTGGAATTACGAAGACCACAGTTTATGGACCCATCACGTTTGCAGAACAGAAATTAATGGCAACAACAATTACCTTGACATTCTCAAGTTATTCCTCGAAACACAGCTACACCAGAATGGCCGCTGGACTTCCTTGCTTGGGGATTCATTAAGGGGAAGGTGTAAAAGACAAATGTACGGGATCTCCAGGATCTTAGGACTCGAAATGCAATGCAGTGACGACTATTTCACCAGCTATGCTTCAAAACGTCCTTCGGGCTACTCTCGAACGATTGGAAAAATGCTTCGAAATGGACGGAGGCCATGTTGAAATACAATGAATATGTACCATGCATACCTTGACAATAAACATACATAAAAATCATCAAACTGAGTTCATTATTTCTTGTAAATAGAACGAGACTTTAAGACCACTCTGTACATAAGCACACCCAACTTGTACTTCCTCTTCCCCTGCAGTAAATCTTGATCCGCCCGTGTAAATGGCATATGCATGGGTGTTTTTACAGCTTTTTGCACGTATAGATTGTCATATAGTGTGGCAGGATGTCCAGCAACCAGGAAAGACATAGCAAAACAATATAGTTTTACAATAAGTGACTTCATGCAAAATAGAGTAATATAACAATTCTAAGAGTAGTAGAGTTTACGTACGTTTTAATAATTATTGACGTGATGGAATGTTCTTTCCTTTTCTTAATCGTCCAATTTCATGTGATTTTATTTTCATTATTCTTGCAATGCTACATTAATTCATTCAAAGTTCAGTTTCATAGGTATAAATCCCTTTATGTTTCTGACAATTTTTCTACAATATTTTATTATTTTTTATCCAATATTTTTTTCATTTTTTGTATGCTTAATTATGTAAATTTAAATATATTTTATTAGTACTGGTATTAGATGTAGCAGAAGTAGTACTAGTAATAATAGTAATAGTAGCAGTAGGCCTACCATGATTATTATTATCGTATTGAGTTTTGTTTTAAAAGGCACTTTATTATTATACAAACATCATAGTCACATTATATTTTATTTACCGGTATATATATATTTTTTTCATTTAATCAAAGACGAGAAGTAAGTGTGACTAAACAAATAGACCGTGCGCTCTGTTACTGTTAATATTGAGAGCCAATATCGATAAATTCCGTTATTATTATTACAACTGTATTATTAATACATTATTATTATTATTATTATTATTATTCTACTTCATGAAATTAGGCCTTTTGATCTGTTTCACATCAAGTGGTATTCAATGAATTTTATTATTATTATTATTATTATTACTATTACTACTACTACTACTACTACTACTACTACTACTACTACTACTACTACTACTACTACTACTACTACTACTACTACTACTACTACTACTACTACAACTACTACTATATGTGACTATACCCTCTAAAGGACTGTCAATGTACTAAATCTAAATGATCTACCTTGATTTATAGGCCTACATCTAATGTGTGTTTGTGTGTGTGATGAAAATAAAGAAAATAAGGAATTCCCTGCAACCTGTGTTGAACAGCAATGGAAGCAATTCAGCGTTTGCTATGCTGTGAAATATAACAAACACGGGTTCTCAGATTTGAAGTCCATTTGTTCCGGTAATTTAGAATTTATGTTCCAAAATACGTGTTGGAATGTTGAAAAATGTCTTTATTATTATTATTATTATTATTATTATTATTATTATTATTATTATTATTATTATTATTAGTATTTTCATTTTAATGTATAATTCTAATTTTGGTCATTTTGAGGAAACGTTGCCGTGGCAATATTTTTGACAATTCTATCGCATTTGCTATTTGTATCTGGGCAAATAACAAACTCATAACACAATAGCTTATCTGAGATATTCATAACATTGAATAAAACACACACACAAACAAATTAAATATAGACCTAAAGGATTGCAGCCGAGCTGAGGTCACTTAGGCTAAGCAGTCCCCTGAACATGTCTATAGTAGCAGTAGACGAAAGGATAACTTCTACTAAAACTATACCACGATATGCTATACAAAAATTTAAACAAGAAATTATGTATAATTTGAAAATGTTCTAAATAAATATTGGCTAATACAAAATTCTTTGTTGATGTGTTCGAAAGGGAATAATTAAATTAGAAAATTAAGAAACTCATTGGTGTTTTGTAGATTTTAGAACAAGCTAACAACGTTAAGCCAGAACAAACTCAGTGCTACAAGTTGAGCAATCTATCAGAAAGTGTTTTGAGAACAAAATCCACGTCTCGAGTGACCTAAACCAGACCAGAGAATCTAATTTACTTTGTCAAGCTCGCCATCTCTGTCACATCGATCCACACATTAAAGATAATACACTGTACCATTCTATTGACGTATCTGGGGACCTTTTTTTTCAAGCAGCCTCATTTATTTAAATCTAGCACAACTGTGAATTCACAAGAAGCGTATTTTCAAAAATATTTTTGTCCAATTGAACACAAACTGACATCTTGTGCGACTGCGTTATTCTTATATTACTTCACGTACATAATATCAAGGGGGCACGCCGTAGCGTAGTGGTTAAGGCACTGAACTACAAGCCGGAGGGTCGAGGGTTCAAGTCCCGTTGGGGTCAGGATTTTTAAACTGACCCAAACCCTCTGGCGGCACTATGGCCCTGGGGCCGACTCAGCCTCTAACTGAAATGAGTACCAGACGCTTGTTCTGGGGTAAAGGCGGCCGTCACGCAGGGCTGACAACCCGGCTGACATAAAGTGCCGATTGTCTAGAAAAAGTGGGAGCCTTAACCTCCTACATAATATCAATACCTACTTCTAAAATGTATTGTAAAGCACCGTTAAGGTTTTGTAACAACATTTAAAATATTAAAATCAGTATCTGACATACCAGTGGTCCTCAACTAAAATGAATTTCTGTTTAACTACTTGAAGAACGCTTTTAAACAATAATTTAATTTAGTTGAGGACAACTGATATATCAGGTAGGTATTTTAATATTTATTTATGCCTACATTATATGTCACCAAGGAAAAATTCTCATAATCTAATATATAAAAATGAATGTTTGTTTGTTCGTACTTTATGCGCGGTCATACCGTTGATCGGATTGTGATCGGACTTTTCGCAAAATGTTCAGGAGATTCTTGAGATGATCATGGGCTATAAGACAGTTGTGATACTCAACTCCTACACCCTTAAAAATCACCCATTGTAGTAGAAAACGTGAGAAAAGTAGCTCTTTGGACGCTTAAATGGCTTACGCTGCCTAAACCATAACAAATGCACAAAATTAATGTACACAGAATTGAATATCTCAAAAAGCTGTACAAAAAAGTCCGCGACAGCATATTTTTATCTCTTTTGGATAACTCACAATAAACATTTTGTCTTTCATTGATGCCAAGAAGATCGAGACTAGTACGTAGATTCCTGTGCAAGTATAGCAGCACTTTACGGATAACTCACAATAAACGAATTTTGTTTTAGCTCATTTATGGCAAGGAGATCGAGATAGCCTAAGTAGATTCCCGGACAACACCGGGTAATCAGCATGGGGAATCTTAATATAATTACGATATACATTTATAATTAATTTTTCATTTTACTTATTCAACTAATTATAAAAAGTACATTAATTTTCGTCTATCAACTCATTTATGCCCAGAAGATCGGGATGAGTAGATTCCCGGACAACGCCGGGTAAAAAGCACGGGGTATCTAAAAGTAATTTCGATATAAATGTTTGCCTTTATTTATTTAACTATATACAAAATACATTAATTTTCGTATTTCAGCTCATTTACGTCAAGAATGTCGGAATAAGTAGATTCCCGGACAACGCCGGGTAATCAGCACGGGGCATCTAAAATATATATATTTATAATTATTTTTCCTCTTACGTATTCAACTAAACATAAAAGCACATCAATCTTCATTTATTTAGGCGTAGCAGAGCACACCGGGTATTAGCTAGTTATAGACAAACATAAACTGAACGCAGGTGAAAAATTGTAAAATATATGATTAGAAGTTAAAGGAAACGTTAAGTATTAGAATACCATTAAATTACTATAAATTTGCATGAAAATGACTTTTTGTTTATGCCAAATAGACGACCTTATTTTATTTCCTACAAATTCATCCAAATGGACAAGATATATTTTAAAAAGAAGAAAATCACATATATGGTTGAATTCCGTAAACTTTGACATAATATGATAGAACAGTTTCATCTCTGGTTCACTAAGTGATAAGCCTATATGGACAATCAAAAAAAAGTTGTGCATACATATCAAATATGTGTACAATATGAACAAACTCACGGGTAATAAAGAATTGATTAATTTAATTAAAACTCTCATGAAACGAAGAAGCGTTAGCTGTTACATAAGGTACCTGTATAATTAGTCATTAATGTTTCTCGTAACATAAAACACAAAAAAAAATTCTAACTCATATATACACTAGCTAATACACAGGGTGCGCTACTACACCTAAATAAATTAAAATTAATGTGCTTTTATGTTTAGTTGAATAAATAGACGGAAAAATTTAGTATCGTAATTTTAGATACCCCGTGCTGTTTACCCGGCGTTGTCCGGGAATCTACTAATCCCGTTCTTTTATATATAATTGAGCTAAAAGACAAAAATTAATGTAGGGCCTACTTCTTATGATTAGTTGAATAAGTGAAATGAAAAATAATTATACATGTATATCGTAACTATTTTAAGATTCCCCTGATGATTACCCGGTGTTGCCAGGGAATCTACTTGTCTCGATCTTCTTGGCATCAATGAAAAACAAATTGGTTATTGTGAGTTATCCGTAGGAGATAAACAAATGCTGTAGCGGACTTTTCTGTAGATGTTTTGAGATATTCAATTCTGCGTACATTATTTTTGTGTATTTGTTATGATTTAGGCAGCGTAAGCCATTTAAGCGTCCAAAGAGCTGTTTTCCACTACATAGGGCGATTTTAAGGGTGTAGAAGTTGAGTATCACAACTCTTTTATAGCCTATGCTCATAACGGGAATCGCCTGAATATTTTGCAAAAAGCCCCATAACAATCGGATCAAGGGTATGGCCGCGCAAAAAATGCGAATAAACAAACAACCAAACAACATTCATTTATATTGAACCCAGCCATTCACTCTGCCTCTTATTTCAGATAAATAAGTACTTTCATTAAGGTGAATAATTTATGAACATGTAATTATTATCAGAAGTAGGGGATATTTAAATTCAAATGAATTGGAATTAAAATAGGAATTCATTGGTAACAAAATTAAAATGATATAACCTACCACAAAATAATTTCATAAGCAATACATAAAGCACTAGTATCGAGCAATTAGCCCTCGGTCATAGACCTGGACCTCGGCTATTGGGGTGAACGAAACTAGTAAACATCATACAATGGAACCGTAAGCCCTTATACAATGGGGAAAAAGTCTGCAGTTTCCTTTGTTAAGAGGACTTACAAGACTGCACTATTATCAAATTGTTATAACAATGCTAAGGCCCAAAACTTCATACAAAAGGCTGGGAAGTCGCAAACAAGCAACTGGATTTTCCTAGGTAAACTGTGGAAAGATTTATCCCCAAGCCAATTTTAACTAGGACATGTCGCTAGCAGCGGGTGCCTTCTTTGGCGACATAAGGTAGATGCCGACAGACGATAGCCGCAATATGAAATATTACTCTTATTTGGTCAACCCTGAAATATTATATTAGGATGCAACTAATTTAAAGGGAGGGGACGAGGCCACAAACGCCTAAGTTTAACACCCCCGATAACGCCCTTAAGATATAATTTACCAATCAAAATTAGTGTAACATATAAACTGTTTGTGAGACGCTAAGACTTTTGGTGGAAGGGACTAATGCCGGCCCACTCAGAAATAATAAATATTTTTACTTAGCGAAAACTAGAGTTAGTAGGCAGTTCAGTAGCGTGGAGTAGGCAGCCAGTAGTCGGTTGCGAGCAGAGTCGCGACTGGCGAATGTGCCGGTAGAGACGGCACATCGCTTTGTTGAGTGTTATAGAGACGGCACATCGCTTTGTTGAGTGTTATAAACATTGTTAGTTCTAACCACCAACAGCCTTCGCGTCAAATCGTCGTCTAACACGACAAGTGTAAACAACGAGTGACAATAAAAGTGCATCATCCAGTGGAATTGATCACAGGAAGCCTAATATATATCTCCCCAGTGAATGTCCTTTCCCACGGATTCCCGAGATATAAGTCCATTGTTCTACAGAAACCTGAACCCAACTAGTCCGGAGCACAATTGTCCATCAACCCATATCCTAGGACACAATAAAAAAAACCTTAAACCCGACTACAAATCCGCTTCAATATATATACACTACATTCACAAATTCTTGTTGAAATAAAATTGAAAAATTCATAGAGATGAATTGTTACATTCGTAACCATACTTTCATTTTACTGATATTTTATTTAATAAATGTATGTTATTTGAGACTTCATGTAAGTATATATATTATTTTTACTCTCACTCTGTAAAACATGATGTAATTCTACAGTTAGAACAGTTGCCGATAGAAAACCGTACATTTTAAGTATATTTATTAAACATAGAAACATCATATTTTATGTTAAATAAATTGAAGCCTAGGTACATAACAACATAAACGTTTGAACAGAAAAAGTAGTGTCCTGTTATCTGAAGGCTAAAAAACTTGAAATTTTATTTTATTTTGTTGAAAATGTTACGTCAGATAGCATAGAATTCACCATATGCGTTACTATTATCAATATACCAGTCATTGACATGTTTATACGTGTATATACGCTTCAGTCATATACATATGCTTGTATATTTACTTTCAGAGGCATCATGACACTGGGGTCGACTCTGCCTCTAATGAAAAAGTATCATATGCGTTTTTTCTATGGATGTAAGCGTACGTCACGCTGGGCTGACAAACCACCTGAGATCTCTTGCCTACTGCCTGAAAAAGTGGAAATCGTAACCTTCTGCTACTCCAAAGGGTTCCTAAGGCCTTAATGAGATCACTATATTTTTTACCTTTTAACATATATAAAGGTTGGTGTATTAATAAAAATAAGTTACTAACATTCCTAAAATGTAAAGAAAATGATAAAATGTACAAACGAATACTAGTATATGAACATAATTAAAGAAGGAAATATTGTGTTAATATCATATTATACATCTCAGTTTCCTATAGAGGTTGCATCATTGGTTCCAGTCTAATTAGTACACTATCGGAAGGTGTTTTCTTTATATCCGATGACACAGTGTAAACTAGGGGAAATTTTGTTATTTCCAATGTATTAAATTGTTTGATCAGTCATACCCTGTGTGCACCCGGAAATGTGATTAAAAGAATTCCTGCTGCGACAGTCAGGAGGGTCTTGAATTTAAACATTTCATTGTTTATGTTTTTGAATATAGTAATTAACGTTGTGTTCTAAATTGACATATTACACTGGTCACATGATTTTTGTCTCATGAGTACCAATAGTTATTCTCAACGCAGTTTTTTTTTTTATCGTGTTTTCAAATATGTATTCGGAATTTCTTCATCATCAACAGTTTTATTATTTCTATTTCAATTAATGGATTTAAATAATAATTTTTTAATAAACCTAGATTTCTCCCCGGGAAATCTTGGCGCAGTGAGCGATGAGCACGGGGGACACTTTCATCAGGAGTTTTGAGCTATGGAAAAGAGATATCAAGGCAAATGGAATCCTAATATGCTGGCCGATTATTGTTGGACCATCAAGAGGAACGCTCCACAGGCGAAATATAGCAGAAAATCGTAATTTCTTACTTTCTAGGTGAGTCCGAATGTTCGAATATTGTGTAGTTACGAATGTAGAAAATATTAAAGTGTTTGAAATTATAAATGTCCGTCTCTCGGAAACCTTGCGTAATGGGGAAGACCCGATATCACATTTGAATTCAGGAGAAAAAATACTATCAGAACCACATATTTTTTCTTTCTGAGACAAAAAGCAAAGTTTATTTTTGTTGCTCAGTGTTATTAAACGCTATACTTAACAATTGATTAATTGAAAGAAGGTTATTAACTATGTTTCTTTATATTTAATGCTGCCTTGAACAAACTTGTGAATGAGGTCGATATACCCCCATTATAAAATTATATTAGGTTCTTCATGATAAATATGGCGAGTCTATTGCAAGTTACCTCACTATTATGAGTAAGATGCAACAGATTCACCTTATTTATTAAGAAGTACAGTACTCTGTAAGAGAACTTTGATTTCAGCCTACACTAACGGTATAAATATCATTGGTGTGGTTGTAAGAGATATTTCAAAGAGTTTTTATGGCACTAGAAATAGGTGGCAAGAAAATGGGTTTGCGAATAAATATAAAAAAAAGTACATGAAACAATGTAACAAAAAATGAAATAATACATATCATCATCAACAACAAGGATTAAGCCCAATGGCCTGTTCCGTGGGGGCGCCGAGTGCTCAATGAACCTGACGACCAAATCGGGGAAGTTTATTTTCGCTAACTTGCCGATTGGTTAGAGGTGAGTGAAAACTAAGAATAGTCCGAAACGTGGGAGACGTCGGCCAGAATCGACCAAGAAGTCCGCTACGGTCTTCGAGGCGACGTGATACCAGGCGACCATCACAACGGCTCAAGGGGCGGAAGCAGCAACCCTCTCTAAAGGGGTTAATACTTACAGGAGCATGGATAGATGCTCTCAGACAGCAGCCCTGTCATTATCCTGACCCTGCACAGCGCTCGTAACGCGGTCAGTGGACATTTATTACTATTGATTCATCTCAAAGCAAAGGCCGGATTTGATTTCAGGAAATAATACATATATAATACGGTAAAAAAGATAATATATTGGAGAAGGTTTGTAATATTGTATATATATTCTCCCCAATTAATGATTCAAATAATCCGAGCGAAGAAATTATGAGAAATATATTCAGTGATAATGAAATATATTTCGGTATTATAAAACATTTCAAACCAAATCATCTGGCATATGATAAAAAATTAAATTTATATCAAACAGTTATAAAATCAGAATGAGAGCGAAAAGTGGACAGAGTCAAGGGATGATGACTTTAAACACCAATATATTAAGGAAAAAAATATTAAGCCCTATATGTGATCAGGGGAAGATACAACCAAGAACTCTACCAGGTATTCAAGTCTCCTGACATAACAATAATTAATATCTGAAAAATCCGAAGAGCAGGACACCTGCAAAAAAATTGCTGAACACGAGATTCCTAAGGAAGTTACTCATGAGTAAATCAGGTAAAATGATTGTCGGTCGACGAAGATTGCCATGGATATATAATTCAGGAGTGCTTTAAGAATGGTGTCTAGTGGTCAGGATAGAGAAGACTGCAAATGGTTTGTAAAAAAAGCCGATATTCATATTAGATTCCTACTTAATAAGTAATTAAGTATCCTGCAGTGTGTTAAAAAAATTGTCAATATGTAGGGATAAGAAGAAAAATACTTAAAGAATTGAGAACAGTCAGTATGGATCCATATTTTAATCCATTCGTTTCAGGTTTGAGTGCTCAATTCATATTCCCAAAAATCGGATTTAAGTTACCATAAATTATATTGTCAATTTTCAGACATTCAAAACAAAATAAAGATAACGGTACTTGAGATCACAATAAGGGCGAAGGTCAAAACACATTCCTCCACCATTCATAAATCTTAACAAAATATAACTCTGCCCAGGGATGTACAAGATATTGCAAAATATATAACAGCAGAGTTAAGCGAGTGTACCTCGTCTTCTTAGTTGAAGGTCATTTAACTGCCGGCGAATCTACCTCGTCTTTTGAGGCGAATGGGTTAACAAATCATGAAATAACGTACTTCTTTCCTAATAGAAAGGTTAAGTTAAGAAAATGGAAATGAACACGATATATATTTGGAAGGGAAAAAGTTAATGTAACAAAGAAGGTTTGAACGGAATCCTCATGCACAGACCAGAGATACAGGACGCCCCAGAATCACGTAGCGGACCACTGACGTGAAGAAATACAAAGTGCATTGGACAAGTAGGAAGTAGAATTTACGATCTAATTTTGCTCGTTTATGGAATATATCCTATGGAGAAGACTACATAACATTGAACTACATCGTCTTTATAGGACGTCAGATATAATAAGGGCAGTTAAATCTCGTAGGTTACGATAGGCAGGACATGTGGCACGTTGGGAATGAAATAGGTGAATGGAAGTTTCTTGTAGAAAAACTAGAGTGAAAAGTCCAGTTTGCAGGGCAAGAATGATATGGGAGAATAACTTAAACCACGATTTTATGGAACTAGAATATACAGGGGATGATTGGGAAACATTAGCTAAGGATAGGGATATATGGAAAGCTTATGTCCACGCGGCTACGAAAGTAGGGTTCGACAATGCCAGTAAATGAGTTAATTAGTCATGGAATATATCCTCCTTTTGTTTAATTGAACCGTATGTATCGAGTTATATTGCGAGAAAATAAACCATGTCGACATGTAGAGAGAATTGAGCCGCAACCTCAACATAATGGATGACTCCCTTTGCGGACTCGCATTCAAGTTCCCATTCTAGTTTTAAGCAGAAGTTTATTCTAGATGTTAATATGGTTCAAATTATATGCAGAGACATATCAGTGCAAGTACTGAACTAGTTCAATGCATGTGCAGGGTTGTTTATGACTCGACAAAAAAATAAAATGTCGGTACGTTTTCAAACAACACCGCGGGTTGTTGTGTTAGTAAACAAAGCACTTTGTGACAAAACAAAACGTAAAACGTGATGAAAATGAATACGTCGTACATGAGAATACGCAGAATTCATGGAAAAATAAATGCAATATTAATGCGAATGAGTATAAGGCTTTGATTGATGGGACCATGTCATTGCGGTCTCGTGTGTAGTCGACAGACAAATTGCAGGGCTTCACCATTCACAACGCTGTGTTAAAGACATTATAGAGTGCGGCCCAAATATTCATTCACTATTTGTCGGTCCTGGTTAACCTGCTCACCGATGTTTACGGGTACAAAGACTGACGGAATAGATTAATTTTTAATGGTGTAAAAATTCGTTAGTATGGATTCCTTCGGAGAAACCGTGGGCCGTGTGTTGTACACTTACGTCATTTAAATGAAGCTCAAAACTGAAATAAAGCCTCTGAGAAAATTGTTACTAAAAATCAATACATCTCCAGATTTGAATCGCGACCTTAATAATTTCAGATGTTAGAGAGCGCAGTTAAATAATATATGGCGCGACAGGCCTAGAAGGCCCTTGGCCGAACAACCGGCTACTGGACTCACATCCACATGTGCTAAAAGCATAGTTAGACTATCATCCAGAGAGTCAAGAGGTGAAGTGGTCAGCATATCGGGGCCCCCAGCCGTTATAGCCGGTTTTCTCAACCGGAAGTCGCTTACTTATTGTTGCTAACCAAATTATTCATGGTGCTGGGTGGGCACGCGTCCCATACAGACCGATATTCCAAGAGAAAATTGTTTCCCCAATGAAGGCTCGAACCAGCGCAAGACCCGTAGTTCTGCCTCAAGGAATCTTACCTTAATCACTCGGGACCAGTCGGGACAAGGTTTCCGGGGCTATGTTTTTTTCGGGTTTTTTACTCGCCTATAAGACATATCAGAATTATTTAAGACTCAAACGGTCCCCAGACATCAATATCATTTTTATATTTTCCAAGTTAGTTTGAATGCGAATGTGAATTGTGTGTTTCTTTTAATGTTGTGTTGTCTCGAAAGAGGCCCTAATACTGAGCCGATCACTCATTCGGGGAGATTCGAAAAGTATGTATATGACCCACAGTTTATATCCCTTTCTGGACAAGCATTCTCACTGTACGGTCCGGATAATAGTAATTCTTCACTAATCAACTAAAATGTTATTCACTGACACTATTGAAACCGAAGGTTCATGGCTGCACGGACATTACGCCTCTATGAGGGGTGCATAAATTGAGATATGTTATCGTCTGACAGTGACGAGGACACAAAAAGCGACTTGGAGTTGACATCCCAACATACCACGTGCAACAATCGCCACATCACGAAAGCAGCAATTCCTCAGACGCACCACCACCAAAGAGGACTCGAACCAAATTTCAAGTACGATACCTGGCAGACGCGTACAAAATTTTGACAAAGCAACCAAGGGGAAAAGATGGCAACATGGACCCTCCTCAACTGTGCCTTCCAGAATTGGCCATTGATTCGTCACCTCGAGTGCCTTTGAAGACCGTTATCACCCTAAAGCAGAAAATAAAGAACCAGACTGTCTTCCAAAAAAAATGAAGAAGGTTTGAAAAAGCCGGATGCTGTCCCTACAAAATCATTGAAATAACAGTTAAACAGGGAATTGTTTGAATATTTCCTTCAAATGTGTTCACAGCAATATGTATACTTGAGTTTGTATTTTAGTGTTGTTTAGTTTCATTTCTCATCCATTGCACCTAAAACTTTGCGATTCTCTATTATTTCTTGCGAACTTTCAAATGGCGTCTCAGGTGCTGTTTATGTTACGACAACTGTTCGTACCATTCCCTTATCAGACTTGGAATCTCAACATTCAATGGCGAGACAGGATTAGAAGCCATTTGCCTTACCAGTAAATGAAATTAATGGATCATATGGGTATGGAGAATGGTGGAATTGAGTTTTTGGAGAAGAAATAGGAAAAAAAAACGAGAAAACCTAATCTGATTCTGAAACAAAGAATCCGCGTGGAGTGAGCAAGACGTGAGCTCGGGACCCAAAAGTAAAGCGAGAGTGAGTAACCACTTGCGCTACGAAGACGCCGAAGTTAGTGGTAATAGAGTTGATTGAGATTGTCTGTGAATAATCAACTCGCTGTTATATCAAACCCGCAGCTTGGTGGTCACGCAGACATAAGCTCTCCATACGCCTATATTGTGAGCGAGTATTTTCAAATAATTCCCTGTATAATTGTCCACTTCAATGAAATAATGGTCAATGTTTTCCTTCCCTCTCATTCTGAGGTTACCTACTGCCCTTTTTTCCTACTCTAGTTTCCCACAAGTTTCCTTGTTTCTTATTCCGTTCACATATCCTGCCCAATGTACTCTAACTAACTAACTCACTGGCACTATCGAACCCGTACGTTCATGGCCGCGCGGACATAAGCTCTCCATATATCACTATCCTGAGCCAATGTTTTCCAATCATCCCCTGTATAATCTACTTCCCTCAAATTATAGTTAATGTTATTCTCCCACCTCATTCTTGGTCTACCAACTGGGCGTTTTTCCCTCTGGCTTTCCTACAAGAAGTTTCCATGCTAGTCTTTCATTCCCCATACGTGCAACATGTCCTGCCCATCGCAGTCTACGAGACTTAACTGTTCTCATTATATCTGGCTTCCTATAAAGACCAAGTAATTCACTGTTATGCAGTCTTCTCCATTCACCTGTCTTTTCATCTCTCTTTGGTCCAAAAATTTTCCTATGAACTTAATTCTCAAATACTCGTAATCTCATTTCCTCCCTTAAAATAAGAATCCATGTTTCGCATCCATATAATATAACTGGTAGAATAATTGTTTTGTATATTTTCAATTTAACGTTTTTTGAAAGGAGTTGGGAAGTCAATAGTCTCTGTAATGCATAATAGCACGCATTTCCAGAAATGAGCCTATGTTTAATTTCCTTGTGCATCTCATTCCTGTTTGTGATTATTGTTCCTGGGTATTTGAATTCAGCCACTGCCTCAAAATTTCCCTCATTTGTCATTAGCTGTCCATTTCCATTATGCAATGTATTTTTGTGTGTGATCATATATTTAGTTTTATTGATATTTACTTCCAGTCCCAATTTCTTAGTGTTACTCAGTAGTGTGTGCGTGTTGGCCTTTAATATCTCCTCGCTATCGGCCAGTAGTACTACATCATCAGCATAAACTAACAGCTTATTAATACCATTGAGTTGTAGGCCTTCCTCATCCTAATGTAGTCTACGATATTTAATTGTTCAAATTATATCTTATTTCTGAAAAAGCTCGCTGTAATGAAGTTTTCTCCAATACATATGTCTGTTCGTCTCTGTATTACACTACAAAAATGTTCATAAAAATGTCTCAATACCCGTAATATTTTATCCTACTTCAAAGTTATATGCTATGATTTCTGTGGATTCCATAGGGGTATTAATGGTGATGAACAACGGGATTTTTCAGGTTTTTGTCGGGTTTCTCCCTTTTCCCGAATTTTATCGAACCCGAATTCCTCACTTCTCGTTTTCCTATTATATAATTTCACTTGTATTCATTAATTTCATTTCATTTTCGCCTTATATCATGTTAATTAATAAAATAGTCTGGTCTAGTTTACCACATGTGTCTAAAATGTGTGGTTGTTGTGATCTAATTGAGCACACTTATGTTCTTATTCATGACATCCAACCTGTGTGTAAACGTAGGGCAGAATAGGGCCAAAGGGTTAGCTGTAGCCCCTTCCGAGGTTTTGGGTCCAGATCAAATAAATTGTGGTACGATTCATGCTTGATATGTGCCGAACAAGGATCACAATAACACACTATTTCTCACCGAAGAATAGATATAATTTCACTCATTCTATAAAGTTTAGCTGGATAATAAAATTAACCAAAAATTAGGTTGCCGTATTAGGGTATTAAAAAAGCCGGAATACATATTTTAATGCAATGAAAATTCCAATTTAAATCAGTGCTAATTTTTTAATAGCAATATTCCACACTACAGTGGTTCTCCTTCAACCAAAAATGATTTGTCACCTGTGGTTTCTGTTTAAAGCATCTTCTTTCCTCAAATCTCTAGCTTCCATACTTATCCTCGCTCTATCTATTCAACGTTCTCTAGGTCTGCCTCTTCCACTTCTTCTATTAGCTTTTCAACTAATGATCTACTGTGTTATTCTATCTTCTCTCATTTCTTTAGTTTTTTAGCATTTTGTATTTTTTGAGTAGAAAGAGGAACTGGCCCATTGCTGCAATTTCCAACCTGGAGGAACAGGTAATTTGTAATCAAGGTTGTCTTTCTCTAGCCTTTAGTGCATCAATACTGAGCTACAAGTTAGTTAGCTAGAAGCTGTTAGTTTTGGTTCGCCACGGGTATTTCATTTCCCCCGGTACCACCCATATCTTTGAAGCATTCCCCTATCCGCCACCTGAGGAGGCGCCCGATGGGGAACTAACAACCCCTCGCGGTGGAAAACATCTTTATTACTTAATATGATCGAATATGCTACGTTCCACATCCATAGAATGTAACTGAAAGAGCCACCGTTTTCAATATAACTGTTTTAAAATGGAAAACATGATAATTGTCTCTGGTAATATAAAATAACATGCGTTTCCAGAGTTTCAATTTTTTAATACATTGATGAATATGGACATTCATGTTTATTTCCAGCACACTTAACATTTTAATTTATATTATTCAAATTCTTTCCCTTAATTATTGAAGCCATGTATGTTAACTCATTATTTTAAAGTAAGAGAAATTCGCTCCACACAGGCCTATCATTGATTCATATGGCACTGTGGTATGAGTACCGTACTCTTAGAATATTGAAATTTAGTAGAAGGAAAAACCCCGGGGGAACGTATGAAATGGAAGAGACAGAGAGAAAGAATTTCTAGTCGATATTATACCCTCTCCATTTTTCTTTAGCCTCATTTTAGCAGTATACGATACTTTTTAAAACATAAATTCACATTCAAATAATACCTGTATCACCTTAAATTTAAGAATTGTTGTTTTTGTCGCCGTATACAATAAAACACTTTATTATCATTATTACTATTATAGTCCACCGCTGTGGTCTCGAGGTAGCGTGTTGTCTTGTCGAGCAGCGGGCCCGTGTTTGATTCCCGGTCGGGACAGTTTTTCTGGGTGAGGTTTTCATCGGGGTTTTTCCTCTCCTGTAGAACAAATATCAGGAAAACTTTAAGGCCCAAACGGTCCCCGAAATCATATGACCATCGTCTTCATCATCATCATCATCATCATCATCATCCTTCACCGGTGTGGAAAGCAACGTGAAGCTACCACACCTACAATTCCCTAGTAAAGCTGCAAAGCATAACATGAAAATGCTATGATTGCAGTGAAAGACCTTCCCTGAGGCAGAATTACTATGGATGGATTGATAACTATTATCATATTTTTTATCATTATTATTTTTTATATTAACAATCTCATCAACATTATCCTTATTATTATTATTATTATTATTATTATTATTATTATTATTATTATTATAATATTAATACAGATGTGAAATATGGTATCTTACTTTAAGAGAATACAAACAAAATCATGAATAATTGAGAATAAGATTTTTTAGAAAATGTTTGGACCAATGAGAGACTAGCAGGCAGGAGAATGAAGAAAATTATATAACACTGAACTGCAAAATAACAGTTAAGTCTGGTAGGTTGCGATGGACAAGGCATGTGGCATTAATGGGAAATAAAGAGGCGAATAGAAACATATTTTAATAAAACCTGAGAGTAAGCTGTCAATATATAGACCATGAATAGAATCAGGATCAAAAAGACAAGAGTGAATTAATAAAAATCTCCATTCCTCCAATGTTTGGAATAAAAACCTGGCTGTGTATTCCACAGCCAGATATCTCGTCGCTTAAGCTCCTTGTAAAATATTACAAACATTATAATAATCAAGCTTAGGCATAATGTGTAGTTGAAGAGCAACTAATTACTTTAATCTGTGTCTCTCCTTCTCTTAACAACTGAAACTGAAATTACACATTGAGGTTAATCGATGTGTCTTCTGCAACGAGAATCTAGATTGAGGAAGGAGATATATTCTGCTATCCAAGCAAATTACTAATTAAGTCTGAGGTGAAATGTCGAATCCACATAACATTACCATGCTTCTACTTCCAAATATTGCAGTGTACAGTATAATGAATATGACATAAAATGTAAAGATTGTTTAAATTTTACTAATCAAATCGTATAATTAACTCAGTGGTACTATCGAACCCGAAGGTTCAGAGCCACGCACATATAAGCTCTTCACACATTCCTATCCTGAGCAAATATTTTCCAATCATACCCTGCATATTGTACTTCCCTCATCACCTCATTAGTCTACCGCTGTGGTCTCGAGGTAGCGTGCTGCCTTGTCACGCAGCGGGCCCGGGTTCGATCCCCGGTCAGGGCAGTTTTTCTGGGTGAGGTTTTCATCGGGGTTTTTCCTCACCTGTAAGACAAATGTCAGGAAACCTTTAAGGCCCAAACGGTTACCGAAATCATATGGCCATCACCATCATTATCCTTATCATTATCATCATCCTTCACCGGTGAGGAAAGCAACGGGAAGCTACCACACCTACAATTCCCTAGTAAAGCTGCAAAGCATAGCATGAAAATGCTATGATTTCAGTGAAAGACCTGCCATCGGGCAGAATTACTATGGATGGATGGATCACCTCATTCTTGGTCTACTAACTAGACGCTTTCCCTCTGGATTTCCTACAAGAAGCTTCCATACCCATATTTAATTTCCCTTTAGTGTCACATGTCCTACCCACAGCAGTCTACTAGACTCAATTGTTTTTATTAATCAGGCTTTCATATAAAGATAATGTAGCTCTCTGTTGAGTAGTCTTCTCCATTCGCTTGTATGTTCATCTCTCTTTGGTTCAAAAATGTTATTCTCAAATACTCGTAATCGGCTTCCCTCTCTAAAAAGTAAGAGTCCATGTTTCGTATCCATATAATATAACTGGGACAATAACAGTTTTATATATTTTCAGTTTAATGTTTTTTGAAGGAATATGGGACGACAGGTGTCCCTGTAATGCACAATAGCATGGATTCCCAGAATTGAACATATGTTTAATTTTTTTAAATGTTCATTTCATTATCCTGACATATTTAATAACATGTAATAAAATTGTAAGTAATTTACAATTGTAAAGTAAAGAAATGAAAGGCATGGAAACATGCAAATATCTAGAAATTATATGTAACAAATAAGGCAGTTGCAATGAGGAAATTAAAATCATGGAGCGATACGGATAGAAAATCCTTGGCCTGTCAGCTGGTCCCATATTCACGTTGTTAATGAGATAGGAAGACAATCATCTAGCCAGTATATGTTCCCCAGTCGGTATAGCTGGTTTTCTCAACCTGCAGCCTCTACCTATTGTAGCTACTCAAATTATTCACAATAAGTGGGCGGTAGTCACATACTGACATGTGAAAACGTATTCCTTCAAAGGGACTAGAATTTAGCGCAAGTCATGTAACTCTGTACTAAGGCAAGATCAATTGAACCGCTCGGCTACTGCGATGAACATGAGAAATGTAGATTTAGAAATAACAAAGACATAATTTAATAAACGTTTAAACGCTGTTTAAAGGGAAAATAACGTACCGAAAAATATAAAAAATGCATATACAGTAAAGACTCCTTATTCGCGGTTCCCCTATTCGCGTTCTCATTATTCGCGGGTTAAAACTTTGTGACATAGTTCTGTATTCGCGGCTAAAAAGGATTTATTCGCGGATCCAGTCGGTATATTGGACGGATTAGTATGTTTTATTAACTATCGGCAACTATTTTTACTGCAGACTCGTGCCAAGGCGGCTTTTATACAAGGAGGGATTCAAACCAAATGGACAAGTTAATATTAAAGTAAAACAAGCCTCATTGTCATCAAGCCTAGAGTTAAAGCCGCCGCCGCAATTCACGTGCCACTATGTTCTTTGATAAATGCCGCCCTCGTCACGATCGGTGTCTTAATGTTTCAACTTGTCATTCGATGCAATAATTTTGATTGAATAACACGTGTCTCTTCTGCTTTGTTGCCAATTTATAATATAGAGTAAAAGGAAAGAAAATAAGTTCCGGAAAGGAAAAAAATAGTGTTGCTGCTTAAAGTAAAAATATAAACATTTGGCTGTTTACGTGTTGGCGAGTCGTTTGCATCCATATCACGCTGTTTCAATAATAATGAATCAACTGTAGGATTCATCAAGAAATCCGAATACAAAATAAGGAATTATATCGCTAAATTTACAGCTAAATTTCAAATTGAATGAAAAAAACCTTATAAAAGCGGCAAAACAGAAAACATTACTAAGTTATATAAGCCCTTGCCTAAGCCTGACAATAATAATTACTAGAAATTGATCAAAATCTATCTTTAATTGATTTTATTTTGATAATTTTTATTTTATTTCGGAACCTTAGAACGTATCTCCTATAATACCCATACAAATTACTATTCCATATTCGCGGTTTCTGCATATTTGCGGAACATATCCCCCGCGAAAAAGGAGCTTTTACTGTATACAGATGTACTGACCTAAGTGTAGTATGTGAAGCTGACCCATGGATTAAACAGAGATAAAATAATACACTTTTGGCAGTAGAGATGAATCTTACTAAGAAATTCAGGAAAACAATATTATATAAAATACCAAATATCAAATTATTCGTAAGTAATCCTATGGGAGGAGATAAGTAACATTATTGACGAAATAGACAACCGACAGTTAAAGTGATATGGACACACATTTAGCATGGGCACCACATGATCGTCAAAGATAATTTTAGAATAACCACAGATGGAAGAATGAAATTCAGAGAGCCATGACAGAAACAGGTCTGCTTGGTCATAAAAAAAATGTAAACTAGGAACGGAAAAACAACGTTAATTATCCTGAAATTCGCTTACGCCTATTTGTATATTTTACATTTGATCTAATGTTATCTTGAACATATTAAAATCCATTTCGACAGCCAATTGTTTCATCTTTAATCTCCGATTAATCCGTTCTTAAGCTTTACATACCCTGAATATCGCCCATTTACACCGATAAGATTAACATGTAAGAGGGTTTATTTTTCGTGTATCTAAAAACAGATACAATCACAACACTTCTCCAGAATGTATTAAAAAATTTGCAGAATGATCTGATAAATTATCCAGAGGTGTATACAGGTTATAACGTGCGCACAATATGTTATAGTAGTTATTTCAATTCTTATATACATCACCTGCTCAATCATTCTTCCCTCAAGTTTCAACATGAAAATATGAGTTAATTTAATTAAATGAGTTTAATCTTGCGAAAAGATGTGTGTTTTGTAAGCACATAGTCTAACTAACCAATAAAGTGATTAAAGGACATTTTTGAAGTTCAAAATAATATAAAAACAGATCTACAGTAGCCCAAATTAATATTCGGTTTGACATCATCATAAATAAGCAAAGACACTTCCTACTCTCTAACAATACAACCACGATTTCAACTGCCTTTTGCAAAGTGATACAACTAGCTATTACTCAATGATACAACCACCAGATGTTGTAAACAAACACAAGGCACACTTCACTTATCTTTTGTAACTGCCGGTGTTTACTATGGAGGGCATGTACGTAGCAGAATAAAATTACTTGCATGCTAGACTTTGCCGTTAATTTCAATTGTTTAGGTTAATGAGACTAAACCAAAACTTTCAGATGTTGATAAATAGCAAATACTAGCTTTTAAGTACGAAGAATTATCATCTAGAGAAATATCAGGGAGGTTTAGCAGATCCCCATGGGTGGTTATAACTGAACAGGCACTCGGCGTTTTGGTGTGTGCGGTTGGATGTACCACAGCCGGCTTTGCTCCTACATAAACTCCGCGCGCAAAGCATGTATACAAATCTTACCTACTAGAAGATGCTGGAAATGTCGTCCACCTTCGGCTAAACTGTCATTATATCGGGAAAACACATTCTGATTCACTTGATTAAGTTGGGCCACTGTAATGTTTCCGATTTCATTTCTAATATTTTGTTTTATTTCTTCCTATGTATGAGGATTTGTTTCGTAAACTTTGCCTTTCCGGTAATCCCGCAAGTACGAATCACACACTGTTATATCGGGGGAAGCGAGAGGGTCATACACTAGCACTTATCATCCTATCTTGAAACACTTCTATAATTTCATTGATGGACTCCTCTGATGTATGAGCAGTAGCAGAAATCGCCCATATGATTCTCTTCTTCTGTCATTTCACAAACAATGGGGTCAAAATGTCATTCGTGGTACATCTCTGTACACTGTGCTCGTAAAATATTGGACCGATTATGCGTCTAGCGCTAACAGCACACCAAATTCCAACTTTCCGATCATAATGAGGGATTTCTTGAACGCGATGTGAATTTTCTGATGTCCAGTACCGATTTTTATGTGCGTTGAGACGACCATTTACGTGTAACCACACGTCGTCATTTACTGATGAAATAAGTCACTCACAATAATGCATTCGTGATACTGGGTCACCTTGTTTTAAACAATTGACACGTATGCACTTGTAAGGTTTTAGTTTTAATAATTTATACGCAGAGAATACTCTGAAATTCCCTTCTGTTGTGCTAATTTTAGTATGGATTTTGTTGGTATACGTTCAAAACTTGCGCCTATTTCGCCTAACTTGTCCTCTGTTAAAACTGTACGTCTAAGGTTCCGTTTTTTTTATTTAACAAAAAACCAGTGGTTTCGAATTTCTTCACAATCTCGTGAATTGTAAATCTCGAATAGGCACATGGGAATTTTTGAATATACACTGTATGAACACGGCTTGGTGATTCACAATAAAAATAACTTTTACGCACAAAAATGCGTTGCTCTAGATTCAATTACCTGTATATATTGCTGGACGATATAGTACTGCCGAGTGATGCAGCTAGCAGATGCGCGCGCTCAAAGGCAGCCGGTAATGTTGGAATCTAGCAAGAGCTCGGGAGAGGCGAAACGCCGTTTGCCCGTTAGGTTATAAATGAAGAATACTCTAGTTTTTAAAGCATGGATCGGAATATAATGCAAAAAAATCTCCAGGAAGACCACTTGCACTTATACTGTGGTAGAAGAGATTGGTTATTAGAATATTGAATGCAAGTGGTACCTCCCTTGGATGATACGCCCAAGATCCCAACATTAATGTAGATAAGTCTACATTATATAGAATAGTGGCTTGGGGTAAATTTTTTATATATAAGGGGGAAAAAGCTGCCTCAAATGACCGAAATACACAAGACGCGACGAGTACCCTAGGCAAAGCAACACATGAACTGGAAGTCCGAATGTAAACAAGGATTATTCAGTGATGAAAAAAAAAAGTATATGTGCCGGATGGGGCAGCCTATTGGTGACATGATTTCATGATTTACGGAAAGGAGAGCAGATAATTTCAAAAGTCAACAAGGCAGTAAGTTATTAATGGTGGTGATTGGGTTTGGTTATGAAGGTCAAACAAATAGAGTCTTCCCTACGGGCCGAATGAATGTAAATGGCTATCAATATCTACTGAATATACAACTTTTACTTTTTGGGGACAAATTTCCAGATCCTATTTTGGATATTCCAACAAGACAAAGCTTTTATTCACGTTACTAACTCCACGTGGGAATGATTTCTGCAGAATGGGGCACATGTAATGGAGTCGCCCACAAATTCTCCTGATCTAAATCCTATTCACAAGTTACGGTGTATTTTGTGTCGTACTGTGCATGCTGATGAAAAACAGTGTACAATGTCAATGAGTAGCACGTATCGATTATTTCTAAATGGAAGATATGGAGGTGTCTATGTTGCAGAAAATTATTGTAAATAGCATGTGTGATAGCGTTATAAATAAAGAACACTGGCTCTCCACTGGTTATTTGATCCAGCGCTTGTATAATTTTGCAACAGAAAAACGATGTGTATTAATATTGGTTAAAGTTATCCAGGAATTTCGTTAAATTTAGTTACAGTTTAAACGCATAATTCTGTTACAATTTTTGACAGACATATATCACACCGTAAAGAGTATGCCCAAATAAAGTTCCTGATTGTGTATATATTTTGTGATTTAGATGTTGCTTGTCATTGATATTTTGGTTGTATTATTTTGCAATGTACCTCAATCAACAGTTTTACAATACAGTTTGAAGAAGTCTGCCATATTATAACAAAGTTCCAAATTGCTTGATAATTGAGGACGTCACCGAAACAAGTGCGTATAATTGAATACGATGATCTGAAATAAATTTAATATTAAGTTTAGTACATTGTATTGATCCGAACTCATTCGACTGAAGGCAAATTAAATATCTACCTTGATATACATTACTCTAGCCTACATCATTAATAGAGAAAGAAATATTAACAACATAATATAATAAAATAATAGTAATTTCCTTTCGTTCCTGCATACGCCCTTTTAGGGTGAACATACAAGTCAGATGTAAATTTAATTATTTTACAAAATTTTACATAGAAATTATAATTGGAATTATGAACATTGTCCTAAGTTTTGAATGAATCCCATTTAGAACACAACATATTAACACTTTTCCTAATTAGAAATACAACTCAAAAACTTTGCTCTCTCAAAGTTTCGCATCACAATACTTTCCTCGTAACATCGTATATGACTCTCTCTTTAATTTTCTTCCTTCTGTTTTCCATGTAATTATACATACAGGCTTCTTTCTGCATTTGTCGCCTTCCATAATCTCAGAATTATTATTTATTTATTTTACCTGATGGAGTTAAGACCGTAAGGCCTTCTATTCCACTTCACCAGGGTTGAATTATACATACAATAGGCCTAAACATTATGATTTATCTACATAATTAATGATACATAAATAGATACAGGCAGGTTACACAATATAAAGTTGATAATGAAAAGAAATACAATTTGTAATAATAATAATAATAATAATAATAATAATAATAATAATAATAATAATAATAATAATAATAATAGTAACAATAATAATCTATAATTTGAATAAGCAATTGGCTTGGTAAAGGAAGTTTAAAAAATAAAGAAGTAATAAAAATATACATGGAACACGGTTATACGTTATATTGTCTAAGGAAATACGTAGTGAGGTTTTTTCTTGAACTGTTTATGAGTCGGGCAGTTCCTGATATACGAGGGGAGGGAATTCCAGAGTCGGGTGGCTGAAACATGGAAAGATTAGGAATAGTGAGATGTTCGATGTAGAGGAATAGTTAGAGTTAAATTTTCCCTCGATCGTGTGTTTAAGTCATGGTGGGAGGATAGCGAATGAAAGCAATTAGAATTATAATGGGGTGATGAGGTAGAGAAATTGTTGTATAAGAAGTAGAGGCAATGTATCTTCCGCCTGTCTTCCAATCGGAACCAAGACAACATTTGAAATACTGGAGTTATGTGGTCTGATTTACGTAGGTTGCATATATAACGTGCACAAGCATTATGCACTCGCTGCAGTCTTTGTCCGAATGTGATACTCATCTCAGTTAAGAGTAAACCAGAATAATCGAAATGCGGCATAATTAAAGTTGAAACAAGAACCTTATTATGGGATCGCAGTGTTTTTAAACACAACTCACATTCACGTGCACGTACCACTAACTGATGTACGAACATCTGATCACCAGGAAGACAAGCGCAAGCGTGGTACACTTGTACTCTTTTTACAGTTGTGCCACTTAAGCATCTCGGATGTACACAAAATTTTAATAAATAATAGAACAAGACCAGTACTTCAAGGAAACGCAATCGCTCTAAAAGGGCGTATACCGCTCTAAGTCGCTGTTAGGGTGATGTCAATTACTAATAATTTATTTATTTACTTTGTTTTATAATTTGTGAAAGATGTAGAAGTGAGAATAGTCAGCTGAAATTATATCCCTCTTAAGGGTAAAATGAACAAAATTTGGATTTGATACGAAATTAAAGTATACGTGAAGAATTAAGTATATACAGCTAAATGAGAAAATATACGGGTGCATAGACGACTGGAGAGACTTCATATTTTTCACGAATAACTAAATCCCGTCTGTTGTGAGTACATAATATCCTAATAGGAGAAGTGAAGTTGGGCGCCCAAGAAGAGATTACTCACTCTGTGAAGACGATACAGGCAAGATTGTCCAATCCTTGCAAATATGATATAAATGATGATTTTTGTTGGCTTTTAAAATTTAAAATAAGTTCGATTTGGTGTTTAGATGAAAACGAATCAATGATAAACACTCTCATCTCACTGACCTATTTTCTGGCTGAAGCTGACACAGCAGGAAACGGTAGAAGGGGATAGCACAGTTGTAAATTCCAGCAAAAATGTGTGTCACTGTAGATAGCTTGAAATCCGGGCTTTTTCTCTAACAGCGGGAGGTCGGGAAAATATCTCGTTTGTGAGCACACATTATGCAATGCAAAATAAAACTTACTTGAGAAAGTATTTTCTTTTAGAATTAGTAAATTTCACTTAAACGTTGATTATTCTACCACAAATAATACTGAAAGATCATTTGAAAATGAGGCTTTCGAATGTTGTTTTTAATTGTAAAAATTCGAAGCTATTATTAATTCTTGTGCTAGTTATAGGTATATTTAACTTTGAAAATATATATGTATTTTTATATATTTCAAAACATTCTGTCTATATTCTTCTTCTTCCATTGGGCGACTAAAACTTCAGTGACGTTTTAGCCTCCTCAGCAATTTTCCTCCACTCAGACCTATTCTGGATACAGACTGGCCAATTTTTAATTTTTATTTCTGTTATATCTCTTATGATGTCATCCTGTCATCTGTTGTTTTGGGCGTCAAGCTGTTTTACTGCATATTTGTTTCCATTTGTATATTACTTATATAAGTTTGTCTTTGCATTCTATTCATATGTACAAACCAGCGCAGCCTTTGAGCTATAATATGGTTTACTATATTATTATTTTGTATTAAATTATTTAATTCGGAGTTCATTCATATACGCCATGTACCATCCCTTTCATTTTATATTATCTATTAGATATGTTAAATTACGACGAGTATCTACATTGAGAAATGGTAAGGTGGTAAAATTTTGCATATAGACATAGGTATATGTTGGATCACGTTAACGTATCTAACTGACTAAAAACTAACTCTGTAGCATTATCTACCTGTACGTTCTCCACACATCCCTATAATGTGCTAATATTTTCCAATTATCGCCTTATAATTTACCTCCCTCAAATCATTGTTAATGTTATTCTCCCACTATATTCTTGGCCTATCTGCTGGGTTCTTTTCCTATGATTTTCCTACAAGGAGTTTCCATGCCATTCTTTTAATCATCATTGGTGCCACATGCCCTGGTCATCGAAGTCCACAGGACTTAACTTTTCTCATTACATTTGATTTCTTATAAACGTTCTGTAGCTCACTGTTAAGTAGTGTTCTCCATTCACCAGCCTGTTCGTCTCTTTGGTCCAAACATTTTCCTAAGAACTTTATTCTTTTATAATTGTAATATTGATACTTTTAAAATTCATGACGAAACAGCGACGTCGCCCAGTGTCATCTACCTGCTGTACAACATTCTCACGAACAACTAATACAAATTTACAAGCTGAAGATGGAGAATATGCTACGAAAGTACTCCACATCCTACGTCCATAGTCGAGGAAGACTGAGATCTCATGTATTCTATTTTTATACTTGTAATATTGTCTCCTCCCTTAAAATAAGAGTCCATGTTTTATAACCATAATATATTATATATAACTGGGTGAATGGTAGTTTTATATATTTTTAATTTAACTTTTTTATAGAGAAACTGAAATAATAAAATTCTCTGTAATATCTAATAATTAATCTGCGTTGAACTTCTGGTTAATTCCTATGTTAACAAAATTAAGGATATATTTTATACCTCTGTTGGTATATGTTGTCAATTAAAATTAAATAAAGCACATATAAACTGCTTAATATACAAGACACATCATTCACTTACATATTCGTAATAAAGAAGACGAATCTGAGAGAAGGATTGTAATGAACAAATACTGTTTGGGGACTATTTGAGCGTTAAATGTTCCCATCAGTTCTTTTTATAAGTGAGGAAAAACACTGAACTTATTGGGTCAGGGATGGAACCCCAGCTCGCTGAGTACCAGCTAACGACATTTCCCCAAGCCACAGCGGTTTACAGCGATGACCTTATAAATGTATTATTGTCACTGTTACCATTATAGTTTTCATAGTGATTACTTTTCCTATCTTCATTAGCTGAGGTGACCATACAACTTTCGGAATATGTTTCAATAGCTACAACGCTAATTTGACATACATTCTCAATCGTATTTTATGTATTGTGCAATTATATTTATAATGGTATAGCCCAATGTCGAGCCATAGTATCTTCGTTGTTAGGAGTTACTAAACCAATTTAATTTAGTTGCCTTATTTGATCATAGATGTCATGAATGGCATGCGGTCAACATACCGACACAATGAGATATCTAGCAGACAATTAAGGTATTACTAGGATGTTGAGATAGGTAAATATCATATACAGGTCTCTATTTTTAGGGTTAAGGCCCTTTAATTAGCCTAAAAATCTTCAGACCCGGGACCCAGGGCTTAAGTCCGTCCCGGAGGACTTGCTCCTTGGACTTTCCTATCCTAAAAAATTAATCGACCACGGCCGAGATTGAACCCTCGACCCTCGTGACCAGAAGCAAGGAGCATAACCACTACTCCACTGCGGCCGACCTTTTAGAATTACTTATAATTATTTCTCTGTAAGTCCTTGGGTTTTCAGAGTTTCATTGTGGTTTCACTTTACAAACTCACTAATTCACTTCACTTCCAAAATAATTTTATTCTTCGCTTCTGAAATCACAACTAACTGCGATCTGCAGCTCCACCTTACATAAGCGAGGGAAATAACCGCAGAAAGATTTAAATAGGCCTAGCAGTACGTAACAGGCGGCTACTTTAATCGGGAAAGCGAGTCTTCGGGAAAGCGAGTCTTCGGGAAAGCGAGTCTTCGAGAAAGCAATGGATAAATACATCTAGTAGGTTCGCCGATGGCATACGACGACTCATGATTCGGGAGTCATGAATCCCCTGTACCACATAAGGCGACTCTAGGAACAACGGAGTCTGAACATAAACATTCTATACTGCATATCTTCATGGTCGATGGACATAATTCAACAGCTGTGAACAATTATCCCTTCTACTAGCAGTGCACGAGATTGATAGTAATAAAGTGTGTTGTCATTGGTCGATCAAAAAGTATTAATGGCTATAAAATGCTTGGCAGCTAATCTCGATCGAGCCATGTGCTCAACAGATAGTGAAAAGTGTTTGATTTCTCTTTAAATTCAGTAAAAAGTTTCATTTTTATGAACTGTAGCTCTAGTGTTTGTAGCTTCAAGGTGCGGTTGTGATCCTATCCACCTCTATTTATGTTTGTCTTCTTGGTAGCATGTGTGTTCTGTTAAGTGTCGTATAGCGCAAATTTCAATTAAGTTTTTGTCTTATACCATGCATGGCATGTATGTCGGATATTGACTGGTCGATGTACCTGAGAACTGATGATGTAGGACCTATCATACTCTGTAGTTATATTTGATAATTTTCTTAAAGATAAAATATTTGAACGCGATTCAAAACTATAAAAAAAACTCTCCATCAAATTCGTGGCACATTTTTCATTATCATTAATTACTTAACTACATTCCACGAATATGAGAGTACCAACACAGCTCGGGAATTTATGGCCAATTCCACGGAACAGATCAATGACATTACAAAAATTCAACAAAACAGGCCAAATCTTTACACCAGCATGCTGGGTGAGTTAAAGACTATGAGTCTCGAAGTTCAAACGGCTTCCTTCTCGCTCGATCTGTTAGTAGAGATACACATACTATTGTGTCTGACTCTAGTGAGGAACCGTTCAAAAAAGAATTACCACCGTTTAAAAGAAACTGTCCAAAAAGGATCGACAAAAACCAAATTGTACCCCCTCTTGCTACTCCCCAACCAAAGCAGCTGAGTGTAGTTTAAACAGTAGCGACCCAGAATTAATTTTCAGATCTTAGTAACTCTCCACTCCAACAGTTAGCACCATCACCAATGGATTTCAGTGCACCTACAGGTACAGCAGTGGCTGGACCCTCGCGACGTGTTGATACCGCGGGGCAGAAACCTCCACCAATTACTGTTGTTGGTCATATGGATCTGTCCACAAAAACAAGAAATTAAAACACTCATAAGTGGAGACTTCAAAGTTGTTAATACACGTGAGAGCCTGCCTTAGTACGCATCCTCAGTGGATGACTTGGGTTAAAGCAGTATTTTCTTTCCTAAGAAAACGAGTACTATACATAGCAACTTAAGAAGGCGCTGTCACTGAGGGTAGTGTCAAAAGGCTCCCTTGAAGTACCCCTGTTAAAGAAATTTCAGAGGAAAGCCAATCTTTAGGATTTCCTCTGAAATCGGTTAAACAAATTTCTAAAACCGGAAACAATTTGACAACGCTCGTTATTTATATCTCAGAGCTGGAGAATACTACTCTAGCTAGAGAAATCTGTAACCTGAAACGCCTATTGTAGTCGGCACTAGTAATAGAGGTCTGGTCTTAAATGGTGTGCTTCAGATGCCAGTCCTTCAACTTTACCTTCCTCGCGCGGAACAGGACTCCCCGATGTGTTATATGTGCCGAGAACGAAAACACAGTGAAACACTAAAGTGCTCCGCCAATTGCGGACAGAATGGTCAACCCGCTTCCTAGCGTAGCTCCCCCACTTTTGAGACAGTCAATGAATCCTACATTCGGGTCAAGGACCCCTAAAACTACCCAATCACAACCTCGTACGATTACTTCGGTGAAGGCCTATCATTCAATTAGTTACACCCAGACTTTACAATATGATGCCTATTCTAAACAAATTAATACTGTTCAAGATCAGGACCGCTCTATTACCCTCAATGATCTTGCGCAAGCAACGTTCGGGACGTGCAGTCCATATTGACTGGGATACGAACTTCAATAGGGCGTTTCTTATTCATGAATCAGCTCGTGAATGTATGATTTTATTCATAAATAATTCATTTCATGGTATACCACTTAAACTGTTCGAGATTTCCTCACCTAGAGATTGATGCTCTTTCTTCAGTTTGGCCTTCCGACTCTCGGCTCCCCAACAGTGTGATTTCTAACGACCTGTTTTGGTGTGACAATGTCCATTGTTTACCCAACCGTCGACATGTTAGGCAGAACACGTCTTGTCTCCATTTGGCTAAGTTTAAAGTTCCACAACTAATCTCGATAGCCATAAAGGAATTATCTACCAAGAAAGCCTCGTAGGCTACAGTACGCAGCATATTGGACGACGCCAGTCGTCGTCATTATTTAGTCCAACGGAGTCTTACCGCACCCCGCGAAAATTCAAAAAGCAGCGCCGCAACAATGCGGAACATACCTGAAACACGTCATATTATTATTATTATTATTATTATTATTATTATTATTATTATTATTATTATTATTAAGGATTTTCTCTACACTACAGTAGTTATCTTTCAGCCCAAATGTATTTCGCTCCGCCACATATGTCTATCCTCAACATCTTCTTCGAGGTCTCTCCTGATCATGTTTCTCCTCACTTCATACATCCACTGTTCCCTGGGTTTTCCTCCTTCTCCCCCTGCCTTCAGCATTCCAATCCAGCATCATTCATGGTATTCTATTATTCTCCATCCTCTTCAGATATCCATACCATTTCAGTCTTCATTCTTCTTTTACTTCTATAACATTATGTTTAACATTCATTATTTCTCTAATTTTCTGATTACGAATTTTCTCCTTTCCTGATTTTGTTGAAGCCCTTCACCAAAAATCCATCTCTGTTGTCAATTTTTTTATGTTGTCTTATTGTTAAAATTATTATTATTATTATTATTATTATTATTATTATTATTATTATTACGATACTTATTATTAGTTCCAATCATTATTAACATTAAACTATTATTACAGGCCACATGGCCTAAAACGAATTTCTTCATGATGATGATGAGATGTATTATTATTATTATTATTATTATTATTAACATTAAACGAGTATAACGAAAAACTTATTTCCTTATAGGAAGCCTCATGTTTCTGCCGTAAATTTTGTTCATACTCGTACCATCGGTGAATGAAAGCGGGATAGGAAGAAAGAAGGAACTCAAACCCTATTATAAATTATTGTCATTTTATAGAAATATTTCCTTACATTCTTAGCATGTGCTAAAAACAAAATGGAAAGTAAAAACGAAAAGAGAGAATTAGGAGTTGGTGGTAGTGGAATACAAACAAAAAAGCACATATTATATTGGTTCGAATAAAGAAGAAGAGAGAAAGCACATAACAGTAAGCGCGAGGAAGGCAATGATCTTATTTTAAGAGTTTTATCATGTAATCTACAAGGACTGCTATCCATTTCCATAGCTTCATCTCCTTCTTAAAACATTATACTCTTGGCAAAAATCTTGAGATTGCAGCAATTGAATATACCATCCCAACAGTGTGATAATATCTTGTGAAAGTTTGCTGCAATCAAATGCCATTACGCAATCTATTGCTGTTGTGTAGATTTCCTTTTTTGGGCTTGTTTGATAAGACATTTTATAGCGTCCATTTAAAGGAAGAAGATTATTTGGAGAAGTAAAAAGTAACATGTAATCAAAGAAAGTACATATCTGATTATAGTTAACTGATATTACTATAAATAGTTGTGTTTATAATATATTTAGCTATAAATATATATATACGTATGTCTTAGATATGTTAAACTACTCTACTTCGCTGGCCATATTGATTCCGTAGATTCATGTCCGAGCGGACATAAGTTCTCCATAGTAGGCATCTTTCTTACAGTTATTTTCTTTAATTGAAGTTAAGTAAAGTGATCCCACTACAGGCCCGGAGGCCCTTAGGGTATTAGGAGGTTACGGCTCCCACTTTTTCTAGACAATCGGCCCTTTATGTCAGACGGGTTGTCAGCCCTGCGTGACGGCCGCCTTTACCCCCAGAACAAGCGTCTGGTACTCATTTCCGTTAGAGGCTGAGTCGACCCCAGGGCCATAGTGCCGCCAGTTATTTGAAGGTAGGCTAAGGTTTATTTATTTTATGTTTGAGTTCGTGGAACATTACCTCAAATTAATTTTGAAATAATTGAATTTTGGCCATTGCGTAACTATATTTTCCTGAAGGGATATCTACAATTGCGTGTTCACTATTTTCCTTAATTTTTACTTTTTGAAGCTAATCTTATTTAATGTTATAATGGATAAATTATTGAAAGCATACCACAACGTTTGGGTTATAAAATGGGAAACACTAGATTTCCGTTAATATGTTACGAAGATTATGTCGTTCTACTTTCAGAATCTGAAGATAATTCACAAATATAAATGCTACAAAATACAATATGGAAATTAACACCAATAAGAGAAAATGCTTATCAATATCAAAAGAACCAGTAAGATTCAAATTAGAAGTGGAAAGAAAAATTATAGAACAAGTATCATAATTTAATTATTTAGGTGTATTAATAACAGACACTAAACATTTAATAAAATAAGTAATGAAACAAGCTGATAAAGCAGTACAAATATCAAGATATACGAAATATTTAATTTGGCGCAACAAACAGGTGTCAATAGAAAGCAAAACCCGCATATACAGAACGATAGTTCGACCAGTTATCGTATATGAAGCAGAAACTAAGGCTGATACAACAAAAACTAAACAAATAATAAGCACATGTGAAATGGAAATATTAAGAACTATTCAGGGGAAATCATGATTTGGTAAAATACACAACACACAAATTAGGGACAAATGTCATATTCAAGACATAACCAAATTTATTATAGATAGACGAAAATATTGCAAAGGTCAAATAGAAAGAATGGAAGCAAACCGACTTGCAAACAGAGCTAAAGAAGATAGACCAATGGACGGGAAAGACCAAGTAGAAGATCAACCAAGAGATGGATAGACACTGTATGCTCGTCCAATATATCTTCCTCCGAAGAGTGATTTGGGAAACAAATAGGATGAAAATTCTACAAATAACAAATAATAATAATAATAATAATAATAATAACAATAATAACAATAATAATAATAATAATAAGGCTACTTTTATTCTCCCACCTCATTCATGGTATACCAACTGGGCATTTGTCCTCTTGTTTTCCTAGAACAAGCATTCATGCCCCTCTTACACTCCCTATTCGTGTCATATGTCCTGTGGACAGATAGAAAATAATGAAATAAATAAACATTGTATCACATATTTATATGAAAACTTGTTTAGCTACGTTTGAACGTAGATATATGCGTGAATGATCTTATGTTTGCATAATTATTGGAAATTTCTTCAGTGTGCTGTATTTTCTGCATGAATACCATGTTTCCAATTCGTAACGTTAAATCCATAATTTAAATCCAGCTTCCTCAACCGCTCTCCAAACATTGTTTCTCGGAAATTGTACCACCTGTTAGAAATACTTGTGGCAAGTACTCCAACACTACCAGACCAGTGTATTTATTTTAGACGGATCCACTGAATTCAGTTCTTGTCACTTGTAAATGAAATACATTGTATTATGGTCTCTCTAGCACGCATTGTTACCAGCACAAACGGACGTGAAATCAGACGTAGAGAGAACAGCCTTTGTGTCTATTACTGTTCCAGCACAAGATAGCTGCCAGCAGCTAGAGCAGAAATGCAAAACTCAACAAATTCTCAATCCAATAGCAGTGCCTTTTCTAAAACCAGCTAAAGTTACTAATTGACACTATCAAAAACGAACATTCTTGATCACTCGAACATATGTTTAAGCGTTCTATCTATCCCTATCCCGAGATAATATTTTCCAATCAATCCTTGTATAATTATTCACCACCCTAAGTAATGGGTCATGTTATTTCCCATCTCATTCTTTTCCTACCAACTGGGCGCTTTCCATCTTGTTTTCCTACAGAAGTTTATATGACATTCCTTTATGCCAAATCTTGCCACATGTCCTCCCCATCGCAGTCCACGAGACGTAACTGTCCTTATTCTATGTGGTTTCCCAAAAGCTCAAGTAGATCACTGTTATCTAGTCTTTTCCATTAACCTCTCTATTCGCCTTTCTTTGGTACAAATATTTACCCAAGAATTTTATTATCAAAGTTCTGAGCAAAATATATTCTCAGAATATAAATACCCTTCACTCCTCTCTTTAATAATAATAATAATAATAATAATAATAATAATAATAATAATAATAATAATAATAATAATACTTTATTTATTCTGGCAGAGTTAAGGCCATAAGGCCCTCTCTTCCACTCAACCAGCACAAATACAAATAAAATTTGACAAATATAGATATGCACTATACTAATTATAAACAGTTAAAGATACAATAAATGTAGCAAAGTAAATGTCATGTACAAACAACATTTATAGGGTAATAACAATAATGATACGATAATAATAATAATAAAATAATAATAATAATAATAATAATAATAATAATATAAGTATGATACATTATACGGGAAACACCAATTAATATATATATATATATATATATATATATATATCTTACACTGGATAATAATGAAGTCGAGTTTAGATCAAATATAAATTTAGATTTCTTCTTTATACAGAGCAAGATTATATCTTCTACATAAGGTGGTCTGCCGACGTGGTGTGTAAATTGAAAATAGACCACAGTAACGCCAGGTATCCGCCCAGCACAAAAAGTGCAGTGGGTGTCATTAGACCACACACTTTATTATAAAATATTTCTCTTCCCTTAAGCTATTTGATGATGTTTCGCAATCAAATAATATACTGGAAGAATATCCGTTCTATTTACTATTATAGTTTAATGTTTTTGAGAGAATTTTGGGCGACAAGAGTCCTTGTAATGCATCAGATATCTGCTTAAAACTGTAATGAAGCAATTTATTACTACCAGAAAATAAGTAAGCCTACTTATCGTGCCATTTACACATTTTGTTTTCGGTTAAAATTGTGTAAGCGATAGATTAACTCATTACAGTTTATTACTTTCTTTATATTTTTTATTTCATTGTATGTATAGCAAATTCGAGTTGTTATTCCTTTAATTAATTTAATTTTAATTTATTGTATTATTAGACATTATTTTCTTTATGGTTCAGTTTTTACTAGAAAATTAATTATTTAGTATGTAGTATTATAAATTTTTGTTGTATTTAAATGTAACTTATGATTGTCCTGGTGAGTGGAAGAGAAGGTCATGTGGCCTTAACTCCACCAGACTAAATAAATCTCTTCTATTCTAAATATGTTCATCATTGTGGTCTAGTGATAATTTAGTTGTCTCAGAAGCAGCGAGCCTTCGGTACCCGGTCGGGACAAGTTTCTTGGGGTTCTTTTTCGAGATTTTTTTCACACATATAAGACAAATGTTAAGGAAATTAAGGCCCAAATATTCCCCCAATATCATCTAGCAATCACGATCATCCATATAATTTTCGCTGTGTTTAGTTTGAATGTATTAATGAATACTGTGTCTTATTTTAAACTTCGCGTTGTCTCGGAAGTGGCCCTGGCATTCAACTAATCAGTCATTCAGGAGGGCCCTCCATCCATGTGCGGTCAAAAGAGTAAATGTGTAATCAATAGCTTAATAAATTCTCTCCCAAATTTTGTGTCCCGTAAAGCCCGGATGACGTAGGTCATTTAAAAGTACCTATAAAAAGACATTTTGAACTTAGTTAATGAGAAATATATATAGGGAAGTTTGAGTAATTTGAACCCTTCTGTTTGAGTGGATCCTGTTTGTATGTTATTTAATTGGTGCTGCTCTCGAATATAAAATATTTTAACTTCTTCCCCTCATCAACTCTGACGAGTTCAAGGCCAGCTTATTTTATTCTTTTGTGGGAAGAAGGGTTTATTTGTAATATTTATGAAAATGTTTTTCAAACTATGAATCAATTCTTAATTTCTGCTATTGAATATAACAAATAAAAAAACTCATATATATTATATTATGTAGATACTGCTTTAATATACAGACGAGTTTGGTTTTATATTGTGTGATATGGTGCCTGTATAAAATAATTAAATATAACAAAGGAATTCTGTTAATGTGGATCCTCTGGCCACTTTACACCGAATACGTATATTTTATCAATGAGAATGTTATCTGTAAAACCATTCGCTTAATTAATTTTATTTAATATCCTTGTAATTTTACTAAACCCAAAGACCGTCACTTTCTGCAGTTGAATGATGTGTGAATGTTATAATCAACAATAATTTTTCAAAACATTATATAAATATCAACGGTATTTAATTATGATCAGTCATAAATATTTTCAGATTAATCTGTGCCTGTCTATTAATATATACAGAGTAAAATAAACTTAAAAATAGACTAAGAGCTAAGGTGGACTCTGGGGTCCACTTTATCCGAATATGGAAGTTAAAGTGGACCTTTCTTGTAAAGTAAAAAAGTTTATAAATAATGTAGATGTTTCCATATTTGAATAAAATAACAATGCTATTTCATAGGTACAAAACTAATGATAATCACTGTAATTACAATTCAAATCCCTTAATTAAAAGAGGAAAAAAAATTCAAAACTTACTTACTTACTCATTGGCATTATCGAACCCGACGGTTCATGGCCGCGCGGACATAAGCTCTCCATACATACCTATCCTGAGCTAATGCTTTCCAATCATTCCCTGTATAATCTACTTCCCTCAAATCATAGTTAATGTTATTCTCCCACCTCATTCTTGGTCTACCAACTGGGCGTTTTCCCTCTGGCTTTCCTACAAGAAGCTTCCATGCTAGTCTTTCATTCCCCATACGTGCAACATGTCCTGCCCATCGCAGTCTACGAGACTTAACTGTTCTTATTATATCTGGCTTCCTATAAAGACCATGTAGTTCACTGTTATGTAGTCTTCTCCATTCACCTGTCTGTTCATCTCTCTTTGGTCCAAACATTTTCCTAAGAACTTTATTCTCAAATACTTCTAATCTCCTTTCCTCCCTTAAAGTAAGAGTCCATGTTTCGCACCCATACAATATAACTGGTAGAATAATAGTTTTATATATTTTCAGTTTAACGTTTTTTTAAAGGAGTTGGGACATCAAGAGTCTCTGCAATGCATAATAGAACACATTTCCAGAATTGAGCCTATGTTTAATTTCCTTGTGCATCTCATTCCTATTTGTGATTATTGTTCCTAGGTATTTGAATTTAGCCACTTCCTCAAAATATCCCTCATTTGTCATTAGCTGTCCATTTCCATTATATAATGTATTTCTACGTGTGACCATATATTTTGTTTTATTGATATTTACTTCCAGTCCTAATTCCTTAGTGTTACTCAATAGTGTGTGCGTGTTGTCCTTTAGTATCTCCTCGTTATCGGCCAATAGTACTACATCATCAGCATAAACTAACAGCTTATTAATACCATTGAGTTGTAAGCCATCTTCTTTCTCTAAAGATTTAATGGCATGCTCTAGTACAAAATGAAATAGTAGAGGAGATAGTGCATCTCCTTGCTTCAACCTTACTTACTTACTTTTGAGGGCCTCTCCACTTTTCAGCGGTTACCCTGTATTCCCATTCGCCATTCTTGCCGATCACGCCATTCATCCTCCTCCAGACCTCGGTCGTTCATCAATCTATGGATCTCTCCTCTCCAAGTTGTTCTTGGCCTGTCCCGTTTCCTTCTACCAGAAGGTGACAATTCCAAAAGAGTTTTGGACCACCTATCATCCTCCATTCTCCTGACATGGCCATAACACTGAAGAGCTCGTCTTTCGATCCTTTCCACCACTGTCTCCTCCATATCCATCATCTGCCTCACTTCTTCATTTTGTCTTCTTTCCAACCTTGACACCCTGGCATTGCGTCTTATTCCATCCATCTCCACTGCCAAGATCTTAGTTTTTTGTCCCTCTACCAAAGTCCATCCCTCAGCACCATAAGTCATTATGCTTCCACAACAGACTTCAAAATCCTCTTCTTCGTGTGGTTTGACATGGTCCTACTCCACAGTACTCCACCCATTCTGGATTTCAAAAGTGTCTGAAAACTGTTTGCCTACACGCACCCTACTCTTTGTGCCATTCAAAACAGGGGTCCAAATTACCCGAAGTTCCTCTAAATATTTTACTTTTAAAACCAGCATGCATACCATCATGAATATATACTACACGACAATTTGTTATGGTTTCTGCAAAATAGGATATTTATAGCAGAATCTAGGTGTAGATACATAACTACAGATTACTTTTGTTACTAACAACGAAAATGTTTACTATTAAATGCCGAATCCTACCTTGAAACTTCTTCCAAAGAAGAGTTGCAAAATTTCATGGCTTAAAAAGAAGAGCCGTTTTAATTGAATGCACAGAAATCGAAGCCAGATTCTAGCAATGGAAACCCACTGTACGGAGCATATTGACCACTTTCTTAAGTCAGAGCTGAGTGGAGTGAGGCGGAATTCGATGTGAACAGCAGGTAGTGAGGTTTATCCAATTTACCAATTCTAGAGTTATATTACCACTCTGTTGTTTAAGACATTCGACGCTGGATTTTAGTGTCTTGCAGTTAAAAACGGCAGATATTTTTTTTGTAAAAGGCCTTGGTACTTCAAACGTTTCTCTGGGGGAAAAATTAAGGTAGCTTTCGGCATGCAATGATTGACACTTCCTATATGTGAATATTATATTTTAATTTTTTTAAATTTTTTAGGACTTTTGTAGTGGTGAAATTTTATTTTTCGAAAACCGTTAAATTGAAGTACTGGCTGATAAACAGCTCAGTATGCACATTGACTGTAGTTAAACATGTACGCGCTATTTAGATTACGAAATAGAACACATGTTAGCTAATAACACTGAGCAACAAAAAAATAGACTGTTTTTTTTTGTCTCAGAAAGAACAATTTGTCATTCTGATAGTATGTTTTCTCCTGAATTCAAATATAATATCGGTTTTCTCTATCACGCAAGGTTTCCGAGAGACAGGAATTTATAATTTCAAAAACTTTAATATTTTCTACATTCGTAACTATACAATATTCGAACATTCGGACTCATCTAGAAACTAAGAAATGACGATTTTCTGCTATATTTCGCCTGTGGAGCATCCCTCTTGATGGTCCAACAAGAATCGGCCAGCATATAAGGATTCAATTTGCCTTGATATCTCTTTTCCATAACTGAAATAATTTGAGTTAGCTCATTTGGTTTCATTTTACAATGGACAAATGGACAAAAAAACGTTTATTAAAATGATTATTTAAGTCCATTAATTGAAATTTAAATAAAAAACTGTGGGTGATGGAGATATTCCGAATACATATTTGAAAACACCATAAACATCTGCATTAATTACAACTATTGGTACTCATGAGACAAAAATCATGTTGACCAGTGTAATTGGGCAAAGTATATCTGCAACTATAATTGAATCTTCCGCATTTATCTTGGATCAGTGTGAAGTTCCTGTTTCTGATAACATTCCTTCATGGTCATTTATCGTCGACCAACTCCGTATGTTCACGGAGATCGACTGCAATGCTGAATAAGGTACAGTATGCTTACTTTTGCTTCGTACAATAGTTAATTGAATTTACTCGGCTATCATCGTCATAGTCCATTCACGAATGTAGGTCATTTGTTCATCTCTTTTGGCCTCAATAAAGTATCATCCGAAAGTATTTTGAGTGAACGTCCTGGTCTTCTCTTCCTGCAGGTTGATAGCTTAAATATCTGCTTGGGTATATTGTGATCCTCCATTCGATGAAACTATTACAAGTATATTGACTTATGATCAGAATTTTTGTTCTCTGAAGGTTCCCATGTAATTCTTCTAAGATGTCTTCATATTTTGATCTAGTAATGTGTACCATGCAGTCCTTCCAACATATCTCATTTCAGCAGATCGCATATCCTACTGTTTCATTTTCCATACTTCGCTACCATAGAAGAGAGTTGGAAGTGCCAGTTTTTA
Source organism: Diploptera punctata (assembly GCA_030220185.1). Lineage (NCBI taxonomy): Eukaryota > Metazoa > Arthropoda > Insecta > Blattodea > Blaberidae > Diploptera > Diploptera punctata. The sequence goes on along the minus strand of JASPKZ010004178.1, from coordinate 1,081,633 downwards.
TACATTTTTAATCTTCAATGTTTTTGGACTAACTATGGCTTGGAGATAGCATTTATTAATCTTAAAATATTTACAAATTCTAATATTTTTTGCATATACGTCATTTTCTTCTTCATATGAGATATTGCATCCTAGATATGTAAACTTATTCACCTCAAACAACATTTTATTTTCAAATAAAATTACATGCGCACTACAATATAATTTTGTATCATTACCACCAGGTTTTATTTATGACATTTCCCATATTGCGGTATTGTAATCCACAAATTAAGTTGGGGTGAGCGGAAGGCGCAGTTACGTTACCCCGATGATATATTAACAACCAGGAGAGTCTTTATTTAGTCTAAATTCAGACCATGGGCGACCACAGGAATAATTTCCTTTAAGAAAAAAGTTTATGGTCTGAAACAAATCGAACCCGGGATTACTGTTAGAAAGATTACCCATGTTGGACAGGTCAAAGGAGCCACATTAAAAGATATATCTTGGTCCAAAGTGTGGCCATCGTTCACTGTACAAATTAAATCACCAATAAACGAGGGCATGGGTTCTACTGAAGTAAACAATTCCGCATATAAAATAGTGCCCCATATAGGTCTTCGGGAAGGGACTACTTCAGGGGATTCATGTACAGGTGTAAACATAGGAACATGCTCCTAGGAACATGCGATTATATTATTATTATTATTACATATAGTGTATCAATAACAAGGATTAAGCCCAGTGGCCTGTTCCGATCTCATTATAGGTCGAATTGGTCCTTCCATCTCTTCAATGGTCTCCCCAACATTCTTCTCACTTTTGGTTTATAATTATACATTATTCTTGGTATGCGCTGTTCATTCATTCGTAATACGTGCTGAAGGTAAGCATTTGATAATATTTTGTCTTTCACAGATATTAAATATATATAAGTTCTGTTCTTGTTGTTGTTGATGATGATGATGATGACATATAGTGTGTAAAACAAGTGCATGGATTTTATATTTTACTTTAAACCAGTTTTTTATAATTACTATATATCGTATGTGTAACAGAATCACTGTACTTTTTACATATTTGGTGATTGTTGGGAGAGAAGAACACGTTGGTCATTTTATTTTTTCAATTATAAAAAACAATTACCTTAAATAATTGAAATAATTTTAACCTCAACGTTGTTCAAACATGAATATATAAAGTATACATTTTATTTTAACATATATCTGCTACACTTAATTAAATATCTACAGGACCTAAGATTCTGAATTTGTGCACTTACTTTTTAAACATTTCATATATAATAATATGAATATATTTAAAAAAAACTAATGTTTAATATGTTTTCTAAAACAACACTTAAACTATTAGAATATAATTTATTTAATTATAAATACCTATACTCCTTCGGGATTCACTAAATCTGTTTTATTTTTATCTTCAAATTGAAAAATTAAGAAGAATAACATACATTTTTAAGGTCAAACCGAATCATAATAAGAGCACTGTAAGCCGATATCCTCATTACTGTACATACTGGCGAGACTTTCACATATGCGCACACACATGTGTTCAAGGATAACAACTTGTACCTAAACACACACTGATCATTACTGTACATACTGGCGAGACTTTCACATATGCGCACACACATGTGTTCAAGGATAACAACTTGTACCTAAACACACACTGATCATTACTATACATACTGGCGAGACTTTCACATATGCGCACACACATGTGTTCAAGGATAACAACTTGTACCTAAACACACACTGATCATTACTGTACATACTGGCGAGACTTTCACATATGCGCACACACATGTGTTCAAGGATAACAACTTGTACCTAAACACACACTGATCATTACTATACATACTGGCGAGACTTTCACATATGCGCACACACATGTGTTCAAGGATAACAACTTGTACCTAAACACGCACTGATCATTACTGTACATACTGGCGAGACTTTCACATATGCGCACACACATGTGTTCAAGGATAACAACTGTACCTAAACACACACTGATCATTACTATACATACTGGCGAGACTTTCACATATGCGCACACACATGTGTTCAAGGATAACAACTTGTACCTAAACACACACTGATCATTACTGTACATACTGGCGAGACTTTCACATATGCGCACACACATGTGTTCAAGGATAACAACTTGTACCTAAACACACACTGATCATACTGTACATACTGGCGAGACTTTCACATATGCGCACACACATGTGTTCAAGGATAACAACTTGTACCTAAACCACACACTGATCATACTATACATACTGGCGAGACTTTCACATATGCGCACACACATGTGTTCAAGGATAACAACTTGTACCTAAACACACACTGATCATTACTGTACATACTGGCGAGACTTTCACATATGCGCACACACATGTGTTCAAGGATAACAACTTGTACCTAAACACACACTGATCATTACTATACATACTGGCGAGACTTTCACATATGCGCACACACATGTGTTCAAGGATAACAACTTGTACCTAAACACACACTGATCATTACTGTACATACTGGCGAGACTTTCACATATGCGCACACACATGTGTTCAAGGATAACAACTTGTACCTAACACACACTGATCATTACTGTACATACTGGCGAGACTTTCACATATGCGCACACACATGTGTTCAAGGATAACAACTTGTACCTAAACACACACTGATCATTACTATACATACTGGCGAGACTTTCACATATGCGCACACACATGTGTTCAAGGATAACAACTTGTACCTAAACACACACTGATCATTACTGTACATACTGGCGAGACTTTCACATATGCGCACACACATGTGTTCAAGGATAACAACTTGTACCTAAACACACACTGATCATTACTATACATACTGGCGAGACTTTCACATATGCGCACACACATGTGTTCAAGGATAACAACTTGTACCTAAACACACACTGATCATTACTGTACATACTGGCGAGACTTTCACATATGCGCACACACATGTGTTCAAGGATAACAACTTGTACCTAAACACACACTGATCATTACTGTACATACTGGCGAGACTTCACATATGCGCACACACATGTGTTCAAGGATAACAACTTGTACCTAAACACACACTGATCATTACTGTACATACTGGCGAGACTTTCACATATGCGCACACACATGTGTTCAAGGATAACAACTTGTACCTAAACACACACTGATCATTACTATACATACTGGCGAGACTTTCACATATGCGCACACACATGTGTTCAAGGATAACAACTTGTACCTAAACACACACTGATCATTACTATACATACTGGCGAGACTTTCACATATGCGCACACACATGTGTTCAAGGATAACAACTTGTACCTAAACACACACTGATCATTACTGTACATACTGGCGAGACTTTCACATATGCGCACACACATGTGTCAAGGATAACAACTTGTACCTAAACACACACTGATCATTACTGTACATACTGGCGAGACTTTCACATATGCGCACACACATGTGTTCAAGGATAACAACTTGTACCTAAACACACACTGATCATTACTATACATACTGGCGAGACTTTCACATATGCGCACACACATGTGTTCAAGGATAACAACTTGTACCTAAACACACACTGATCATTACTGTACATACTGGCGAGACTTTCACATATGCGCACACACATGTGTTCAAGGATAACAACTTGTACCTAAACACACACTGATCATTACTATACATACTGGCGAGACTTTCACATATGCGCACACACATGTGTTCAAGGATAACAACTTGTACCTAAACACACACTGATCATTACTGTACATACTGGCGAGACTTTCACATATGCGCACACAACATGTGTTCAAGGATAACAACTTGTACCTAAACACACACTGATCATTACTATACATACTGGCGAGACTTTCACATATGCGCACACACATGTGTTCAAGGATAACAACTTGTACCTAAACACACACTGATCATTACTGTACATACTGGCGAGACTTTCACATATGCGCACACACATGTGTTCAAGGATACAACTTGTACCTAAACACACACTGATCATTACTGTACATACTGGCGAGACTTTCACATATGCGCACACACATGTGTTCAAGGATAACAACTTGTACCTAAACACACACTGATCATTACTATACATACTGGCGAGACTTTCACATATGCGCACACACATGTGTTCAAGGATAACAACTTGTACCTAAACACACACTGATCATTACTGTACATACTGGCGAGACTTTCACATATGCGCACACACATGTGTTCAAGGATAACAACTTGTACCTAAACACACACTGATCATTACTATACATACTGGCGAGACTTTCACATATGCGCACACCACATGTGTTCAAGGATAACAACTTGTACCTAAACACACACTGATCATTACTGTACATACTGGCGAGACTTTCACATATGCGCACACACATGTGTTCAAGGATAACAACTTGTACCTAAACACACACTGATCATTACTGTACATACTGGCGAGACTTTCACATATGCGCACACACATGTGTTCAAGGATAACAACTTGTACCTAACACACACTGATCATTACTATACATACTGGCGAGACTTTCACATATGCGCACACACATGTGTTCAAGGATAACAACTTGTACCTAAACACACACTGATCATTACTGTACATACTGGCGAGACTTTCACATATGCGCACACACACATGTGTTCAAGGATAACAACTTGTACCTAAACACACACTGATCATTACTATACATACTGGCGAGACTTTCACATATGCGCACACACATGGTTCAAGGATAACAACTTGTACCTAAACACACACTGATCATTACTGTACATACTGGCGAGACTTTCACATATGCGCACACACATGTGTTCAAGGATAACAACTTGTACCTAAACACACACTGATCATTACTGTACATACTGGCGAGACTTTCACATATGCGCACACACATGTGTTCAAGGATAACAACTTGTACCTAAACACACACTGATCATTACTATACATACTGGCGAGACTTTCACATATGCGCACCACACATGTGTTCAAGGATAACAACTTGTACCTAAACACACACTGATCATTACTGTACATACTGGCGAGACTTTCACATATGCGCACACACATGTGTTCAAGGATAACAACTTGTACCTAAACACACACTGATCATTACTATACATACTGGCGAGACTTTCACATATGCGCACACACATGTGTTCAAGGATAACAACTTGTACCTAAACACACACTGATCATTACTGTACATACTGGCGAGACTTTCACATATGCGCACACACATGTGTTCAAGGATAACAACTTGTACCTAAACACACACTGATCATTACTGTACATACTGGCGAGACTTTCACATATGCGCACACACATGTGTTCAAGGATAACAACTTGTACCTAAACACACACTGATCATTACTATACATACTGGCGAGACTTTCACATATGCGCACACACATGTGTTCAAGGATAACAACTTGTACCTAAACACACACTGATCATTACTGTACATACTGGCGAGACTTTCACATATGCGCACACACATGTGTTCAAGGATAACAACTTGTACCTAAACACACACTGATCATTACTATACATACTGGCGAGACTTTCACATATGCGCACACACATGTGTTCAAGGATAACAACTTGTACCTAAACACACACTGATCATTACTGTACATACTGGCGAGACTTTCACATATGCGCACACACATGTGTTCAAGGATAACAACTTGTACCTAAACACACACTGATCATTACTATACATACTGGCGAGACTTTCACATATGCGCACACACATGTGTTCAAGGATAACAACTTGTACCTAAACACACACTGATCATTACTGTACATACTGGCGAGACTTTCACATATGCGCACACACGTGTTCAAGGATAACAACTTGTACCTAAACACACACTGATCATTACTATACATACTGGCGAGACTTTCACATATGCGCACACACATGTGTTCAAGGATAACAACTTGTACCTAAACACACACTGATCATTACTATACATACTGGCGAGACTTTCACATATGCGCACACACATGTGTTCAAGGATAACAACTTGACCTAAACACACACTGATCATTACTGTACATACTGGCGAGACTTTCACATATGCGCACACACATGTGTTCAAGGATAACAACTTGTACCTAAACACACACTGATCATTACTATACATACTGGCGAGACTTTCACATATGCGCACACACATGTGTTCAAGGATAACAACTTGTACCTAAACACACACTGATCATTACTGTACATACTGGCGAGACTTTCACATATGCGCACACACATGTGTTCAAGGATAACAACTTGTACCTAAACACACACTGATCATTACTATACATACTGGCGACACTTTCACATATGCGCACACACATGTGTTCAAGGATAACAACTTGTACCTAAACACACACTGATCATTACTATACATACTGGCGAGACTTTCACATATGCGCACACACATGTGTTCAAGGATAACAACTTGTACCTAAACACACACTGATCATTACTATACATACTGGCGAGACTTTCACATATGCGCACACACATGTGTTCAAGGATAACAACTTGTACCTAAACACACACTGATCATTACTATACATACTGGCGAGACTTTCACATATGCGCACACACATGTGTTCAAGGATAACAACTTGTACCTAAACACACACTGATCATTACTATACATACTGGCGAGACTTTCACATATGCGCACACACATGTGTTCAAGGATAACAACTTGTACCTAAACACACACTGATCATTACTATACATACTGGCGAGACTTTCACATATGCGCACAACACGTGTTCAAGGATAACAACTTGTACCTAAACACACACTGATCATTACTATACATACTGGCGAGACTTTCACATATGCGCACACACATGTGTTCAAGGATAACAACTTGTACCTAAACACACACTGATCATTACTATACATACTGGCGAGACTTTCACATATGCGCACACACATGTGTTCAAGGATAACAACTTGTACCTAAACACACACTGATCATTACTATACATACTGGCGACACTTTCACATATGCGCACACACATGTGTTCAAGGATAACAACTTGTACCTAAACACACACTGATCATTACTATACATACTGGCGAGACTTTCACATATGCGCACACACATGTGTTCAAGGATAACAACTTGTACCTAAACACACACTGATCATTACTATACATACTGGCGAGACTTTCACATATGCGCACACACATGTGTTCAAGGATAACAACTTGTACCTAAACACACACTGATCATTACTATACATACTGGCGACACTTTCACATATGCGCACACACATGTGTTCAAGGATAACAACTTGTACCTAAACACACACTGATCATTACTATACATACTGGCGACACTTTCACATATGCGCACACACATGTGTTCAAGGATAACAACTTGTACCTAAACACACACTGATCATTACTATACATACTGGCGACACTTTCACATATGCGCACACACATGTGTTCAAGGATAACAACTTGTACCTAAACACACACTGATCATTACTATACATACTGGCGACACTTTCACATATGCGCACACACATGTGTTCAAGGATAACAACTTGTACCTAAACACACACTGATCATTACTATACATACTGGCGAGACTTTCACATATGCGCACACACATGTGTTCAAGGATAACAACTTGTACCTAAACACACACTGATCATTACTATACATACTGGCGACACTTTCACATATGCGCACACACATGTGTTCAAGGATAACAACTTGTACCTAAACACACACTGATCATTACTATACATACTGGCGACACTTTCACATATGCGCACACACATGTGTTCAAGGATAACAACTTGTACCTAAACACACACTGATCATTACTATACATACTGGCGAGACTTTCACATATGCGCACACACATGTGTTCAAGGATAACAACTTGTACCTAAACACACACTGATCATTACTATACATACTGGCGACACTTTCACATATGCGCACACACATGTGTTCAAGGATAACAACTTGTACCTAAAACACACACTGATCATTACTATACATACTGGCGACACTTCTCATATGCGCACACACATGTGTTCAAGGATAACAACTTGTACCTAAACACACATGATCATTACTATACATACTGGCGACACTTTCACATATGCGCACACACATGTGTTCAAGGATAACAACTTGTACCTAAACACACACTGATCATTACTATACATACTGCGCGAGACTTTCACATATGCGCACACACATGTGTTCAAGGATAACAACTTGTACCTAAACACACACTGATCATTACTATACATACTGGCGACACTTTCACATATGCGCACACACATGTGTTCAAGGATAACAACTTGTACCTAAACACACACTGATCATTACTATACATACTGGCGAGACTTTCACATATGCGCACACACATGTGTTCAAGGATAACAACTTGTACCTAAACACACACTGATCATTACTATACATACTGGCGACACTTTCACATATGCGCACACACATGTGTTCAAGGATAACAACTTGTACCTAAACACACACTGATCATTACTATACATACTGGCGAGACTTTCACATATGCGCACACACATGTGTTCAAGGATAACAACTGTACCTAAACACACACTGATCATTACTATACATACTGGCGACACTTTCACATATGCGCACACACATGTGTTCAAGGATAACAACTTGTACCTAAACACACACTGATCATTACTATACATACTGGCGACACTTTCACATATGCGCACACACATGTGTTCAAGGATAACAACTTGTACCTAAACACACACTGATCATTACTATACATACTGGACAGACTTTCACATATGCGCACACACATGTGTTCAAGGATAACAACTTGTACCTAAACACACACTGATCATTACTATACATACTGGCGAGACTTTCACATATGCGCACACACATGTGTTCAAGGATAACAACTTGTACCTAAACACACACTGATCATTACTATACATACTGGCGAGACTTTCACATATGCGCACACACATGTGTTCAAGGATAACAACTTGTACCTAAACACACACTGATCATTACTATACATACTGGCGAGACTTTCACATATGCGCACACACATGTGTTCAAGGATAACAACTTGTACCTAAACACACACTGATCATTACTATACATACTGGCGAGACTTTCACATATGCGCACACACATGTGTTCAAGGATAACAACTTGTACCTAAACACACACTGATCATTACTATACATACTGGCGAGACTTTCACATATGCGCACACACATGTGTTCAAGGATAACAACTTGTACCTAAATACACACTGATCATTACTATACATACTGGCGAGACTTTCACATATGCGCACACACATGTGTTCAAGGATAACAACTTGTACCTAAACACACACTGATCATTACTATACATACTGGCGAGACTTTCACATATGCGCACACACATGTGTTCAAGGATAACAACTTGTACCTAAACACACACTGATGCTAATGGTCTAATGGAATGTGCATCCATTACATTGGAATAAGTACATTACGGTATGTTGATCTGACATATACACACCGAGAAACAAAACTATCCATTAATTTCGGGGAAAAGACATTTAACAATACATAATTTCATTTAAGGTCACTAAAATGTCCATATTCGATGCTTTTAATTGGTTCTCGAAGTCACTGAAACTTATAACAAATCCTGTAGTCAATGAATATGCTGTTTTTTTGTATCTACTCTATACATAGTTGAAAGATGTTCAGTACTAAATGCTACAAAAATAAAAATGTAGAAGCTGAAAATGGAACATTTTCTTCCGAAAGATCTTCAAAATATTTTAAAAATACCTTATATAGTTGAGGACGACTCAGATCTCAGGTACGATTATTATTTTAAGCATATAAATGTACTTAAAATTACTTATATATACAGTGTGTTTTAAAACTCCGATTACAAACCTCTATGACTTGTAGAGTAACATAGTATATAAAGTTTTGAATAGGAAACTTTCTCCGAAACGTGTATTTTCATTACTGCAGGTACTAATTTATATCAAGTGTTTAATCTCCCCATGTTTGCAGGGGATAAATCGACAGAAATTTAATTATTCATGACTTAATTAATTAAATTTTCACAACCAAACATACACTAATTTCGTGACGATGTCCAATTTCAAGGGAAAAATAAAGAAACTTCGTTATTGTCATTGTACGAATAATTGTTTATACGCAAAGTAACCAAAGTTCTCTACTTTACTTTACTTTGTGGTTTCATTTGGCGAATTCCAAGCGCGTTGCACACATAGTATCTATGAGTCATATTCTGGTTCACTCGCTCCAGTCTATTCTTTCAGTGACAAAATGAAGTTTCTTTACTTTTCTCTTGTCACTGGACATTGTCACGAAACCAGTGTATGTTAGGTTGTATAAATGTAATTAATTGAGTCGTAAATCACTAAATTACTATAGATTTATCCCCGGCAGACTAGAGAGAATTAAGCACTTAATGCAAACAAGTAATACCACCAGCACGAAAATGATAATTTTCCAGAAAATAAGTTGTTATTGAAAACGTAATGTACACAATTCCATCTAAACCCCATTGAAGTAAGTAATTGTAATAACCGAACACACTATATGTGTATATATACTGGGTGTTGCAAAAAAAAAACCGACAACGGAGGTGAGGTGCTATATTGAGATATGTTGATGATTTTTAATAAGGTACCAACGTCCGGAGTCGATGCGTTTTCACACTATGAGTAGCTAAATTCTCAAGATTTTCATTAGTTAGATTCCAATACTTCACAATACTGGCACAATCACATCAACTTTTCAAAATATCCACCTCCCATCTAATTGCAGAGCGTACATCGGCGGTGTAGAGATTGGCGTACACGTTCAAATACGTCTGGCCTCATTTGAATTATTTCTGTAGCAGCGTGGATTCGGGTTATAAGATGCGTGCGTGACTCTGCTGGAGTCTGATAAACAGACTGTTTCTTGTCGCCCCACAAACAGTAGTCGAGAGTATTAAGATTAGGTGATCTCGGAAGGCTATGGGACTGTTCTACCTCTGCCAACCCATCTACCTGGATACGTGGTAACCAAATGTCTGCTCACATTGGCATTGAAGTGAACTGGAGCTCCGTCATGTTGCAGCCACATTCCGTTGCGAAGCTACGTATCACAGATTTCGTACCTGCTAGTTGTTCTCAAATAATCAGTCTTCAAGTAACACTGATCTTGAGACAAAATTAACTAGTCATAGTGTGAAAACGCATAATTTTCGGACATTGGTCCTTATTAAAAATGATCAACCTATCTAAATATACTATCTCACCTCCGTTGTTGGAGATTTTTTGCAACATCCTATATATATATATATATATATATATATAAGGTGGTCCAAATGAAGGTTGGGGTCTAAAAAGGATGAAGTATTTTATTGAGAGTACAAAGTGTTATAGCCTCGCGAAAACAGCATCAATTAGATCTTCTACCTTGTCTAGCACCTGGCTTTTTACAGCATATATGTGTTATGAGCATTTGAAACATTTACAGGTAGTTAGTTTTATTCTTCACGTATGACTACTCGGAAATGCCATATGTAAGTTCATTTAGTTGTAATAAGTTACATGTGAAAATTGTACCTTGCCTAGCAGTCGGCATGCTGTAACACATTTCCAGCTACATCGATGTATGGATTGAAACTTGATTTTAGGTTTTGAGTACTTGTAACATTTATAAGGAATGCAAGCTTTTTTTTTAAATATTATGACTCGGAATTATATGCAAGTTGTGTTGGTTGCATTATATGTGAATTAATCTGTCTTTTACTGTATATAAAATAGTTAAATTTAATTGGCTACTATTCAACCGCAAAATGACAACTTTACGCTGTAATTTATCTAAAATGGACTACCTACTTATAAAGTTGGTAATATAGGCTAATAGCCCATACTATACCAAGTGAAAGAAAATATAAATACGTCAAGAGTTTAGTTTGATTTTGGTAGGCACATCCTGAATGTGAGGATGCAGAAAAATAGGAATACTAAATAATTGGTAGGGCCTATTTGTATTATGCAATCATGGTCACAAAGTAATACAGGGAGATATAGAATATATATATACATTTTTATGCAAATTACTTTTCTGAATTGTATTAAATATATTGTATTCTTGTGCATGTTTATTCAAATTGAAAAGAAAATATTTCAAATAACCTAAATTTGGACTGTAACAATTAAAATTATACTTTTAGCATCCATCCACATCTCTCTAGTATTTTATTAGAATTGAAGATTAAAATATGACAGCTTTTACATAGTACCATATATATATATATATATATATACATGTATATAATGTCCTCCGCAGCGGTCTCGAGGTAATGTGCTGCCTTGTCACGCAGCGGGCCCGGGTTCGATTCTCGGTTGGGACAGGCTCCTGGCTGAGGTTTTTTCAGGAGTTTTTCCTCACTTGTAAGACAAATGTCAGGACGCTTAGGGCCCGTCGGTCCCCCAAAATCATCTGGCCATCATTATCATCCTTATCAATATCAATATCATCATCATTCTTCATCGGTGTGGAAAGCAACGGGAAGCTACCACACCTATAATTCCCTAGTAAAGCTGCAAAGCATAGTATGAAAATACTATGATTGCAGTGAAAGACCTGTCCCCGGGCAGAATTACTACGGATGGATATATATACCAAAATAAATATATTCTTTCATGAATAAATACATTCATAACAATAAAATATTTTATATTTTGGGAGATAAAATAGAAATTGTAACGTATATTTGTACCCTTTCATACACAAACACAGACACACACACACACAGATGTATGTATGTATGTATGTATATATATATATAAATTTGCTTAACTGTTATGTTAGCCGCTAGATGTCAGTTGGAACAAATTTCCGCTACCTCTTGTGTGAATTGAGAATCCTACATGTATAAGAAAATTGTATGTTTGTGTTGGAATTCTTGGGTAGCTCAGTTGGTTAGAGCGCTAAAGGTACAGACTTTAGAGACTCGAGTTCAAATCCCGACTCAAGCATTCATTTTTCTTTTCATGTCATATATATATATATATATATATATATATATACACACCTTTTTATCGTGTTAATTTTTCAGTATTAAATAAATATGGTCGATATATAATTGTAGGCTTTCACGGCCGGCGTCTTGATCCATATTTGGTTCGTCTTCCGGGCTCATAGGCCGTGGTCTGGTTGTCTTCTTACTCGACGTTTCGTCTACTGCTGCGGTAGACCTCATCAGCCAGTCTGCAGCCGACTGTTGAGGAGTTCACAGAGAGCACGCAGTATCTCCTGATGAGGTCTACCGCAGCAGTAGACGAAACGTCGAGTAAGAAGACAACCAGACCACGGCCTATAAGCCCAGAAGACGAACCAAATATGGATAAATATGGTCGACTTTGCATTTTTTCTATATTTTTATGAGAAAAATCTCAAACATATTTCTCCGGAAATTGCCAAAAGAAGAAGAACCATACCAAAGAAATAAAGATATCGTGATTCCACTGAAGGCTTTAGGAGGCTCTTGGGGTAGTAAAAGATTAAGGCTCCCAGCTTTCTAAACAATCTATACGTATTAAACGGGTTAGCGTGATGGTCGCCATTACTCCCTGTACATAGTACGATACTCATTTCTGTTAGACACTGAGGCAACCCCAGAGTTATGATGCCGCCAGAAAGTTTATTTACTGAATATTGTAACTCATCTTCAAAGAGAACTTGTTTATCTACAAATAAGAGTTTTAAATACAACACTTAAAATACTCAGGTGAATGGAGAAACTGCATACCAGTGAGCTACATTATCTTCATAGGAAGCAAGGTATAACGAGAACAGTTAAGTCTCGTAGACTGCGATGAGCAGAACATGTCGCACGGATGAGGAATGAAAGAGGTACATGGAAGATTCTTGTAGAAAAACTTGAAGGAAAACACCCAGTCGGTAGACCAAGAATAAGGTAGGAGAAAAACATTAACCATGATTTGAGGGAAGTAGATTATACAGGGGATGATTGGAACACACTAGCTCAGGATAGGAATGTATGGATAGCTTATGTTCGTGTGACCAAGAACCTGCGGGTTCGATAGTGCCAGTGAGTTAGGTAGTTAATTATAAATACATGATAACATAATATGTAATTTATCAAATAACTAGTGACATTAAAACAAAACATGATGCTATTAGAGAGCTTTCAGAAATGGTGCAATTTTTTTAAAAGATACTTAACCAATGTGTGCCTAAATTGAACTAGGAAGTAACTGCAGGGGGATAGAAACTTCTTATAGGAAAACCAGAAGGAAAAGGTTCAGCAAATGGTTTAAGTGTGCGGGAGAGAATATCATTACATCAGGATGCGCCGGGCATAATTACACGTGAAATGATTAAAAAACAGTTGAGAATAGGAAGAGACAGAGAGTTTATATCCGCGTCGCCATGAATCTCCGGGCTCGATAGCGCCAATAAGTTAGTTTGTTTCTTTTAGTGAATTTCAATAACGGGAATACCAAACTGCGAAAGAAAGAGATTGAGATATTCTTTGAAACGGGTTGTTAAATATTTTATTAATTTGAGATTTAGAATTGGCATTATAATTGAATGATAAAAAGTCGAAAGAAGCAAAATGTCAACAATATATTTCATAAAATTTCTAGCTAGTGTCGACATTACAATTACGGGATAAAAAGTTAAGGCGAGAATAGGTCAATAAAAAATGTAATTGATTTACTCTCAATGATAAAAAAAATAGTATCTTATGTAACATTTTATTCCTCTATCACTTTAAATCAGTCGTTAGCAAACTGCATCCCACTTTACATAAAATGAAAATCGCCGCTGGCTGAACTCATTTTGAACAAAAAAAAAACACAATCCCACAAACCATAACATGTGGTCTACATACGATTATAACATTTAAAATTTAACCGTGGCACAGTGGTCAGTTGCAGATGGGTCAATTCAACAATTGATGCCAACATCTATTTCAACTGTGGTTTTAAACATTTTTATATCATTTATTATTATTTTTTTTTTATTATTATTATTATATTATTATTATTATTATTATTATTATTATTATTATAATTGTTGTTATTATTGTTATTAACTACCAACAGGGCCTCCCAAGCCTGGCAGGTCATGGAAGAAGGTTCGACTAAAACAGATACCCATCGAAGAAGAAGGGCCAGTAACTCACTTCCAAGATATAAAAATTTCAATTACTCACAGAAACATTCATGAAGTAAGCCGGACTGATAAATTGGAACAACGAAATGAGCATTTTAAGGGAAATCGAAGCAAAAACACAGAGAGAAAATTCGCAGCTCTGTTATTAGAGAAGAATGTGGAATTGAACCTATAAACCTCTGGATAAATGATAGAAGACTAAATTGGAACGATCACATAGATAGAATGGAGAACAGAAAACTAATGAAGAAAGTACGTGACTGGATACCTCAGCAGAAAAGGCCTTTAGGAAGACCACAACTACGATGGAAGGATGTCATCATACCCCGGACCTGTAGTGAATGAACACGCAACAAGCTGCCAGCTTTGATGCGTAGAGGAAGAAGAAGAAGAAGTTATTATTGTTATTATTATTATTGTCTATGATTCAGCACCTTAAAGTAGTGAGCAAGCACATAAACTACTGGTGACAGAAATGGACCTTTGGAGAAGGGATTCTAAAAATTCAAGAACAGACAAAATTAGAAATACTAAAAATCAGAGAAATAACGGAACTTCAATAAATATATTCTACAAATCATTCAAGAAAGAAAACTGAAATGGTTTGGCCATGTAAAGAGAATGAAGACAGTGGAGAAGTGAAACCAAGTGTCGGGCATATCTTTCACTCTTCGAGGAGCACTAAAGAGTCTTCAGGCTTAACCTCAAAACAGAGGATATATAATGCCCTTATCTCTATCAGGATAAATAAAATATTATATGTTCACACACAGAAATACATTATATAATGCAAATAGAGAGTTAATGACAAATGAGGGAAGTTTTGAAGAAGTGATTGAATTCAAATACCTAGGAACAATAATTACAAATATAAACGATGTACAAAAAGCAATTAAACATATATTGAATTCTGGAAATGCGTGCTATTAAGGGACACTTCTCATCACAAGTCCTCTCAAAACACGTTAAAACTGTTATTCTCCCAGTTATATTATATGGATGCGAAACTTAGACTCTAACTTTAAAGGAGGAGAAAACATTACGAGTATTTGAGAATACAGTTAATACAGTTAATAGGAAAATGTTTGGGCCAATGAGAGATGAACAGACAGGCGAATTGAGAAGGCTACATTAAGAATGAGCTAAATGATCTTTAAGACATCCAGATATTATATGAACATTTAGGTCTCGTAGACTGCGATGGACAGGACATGTGGCACGAATGAGCAATGACAGATATGCATAGAAGCTTGTTGTAGGAAAATCGGAGGGAAAACGCCTAGTTGGTAGACTAAGAATGAGATAGGAGAATAATATTAACCGTGATTTGAGAAACACTCTATTGTGGAATATTCCTAAATAAAAATATATTATTATTATTATTATTATTATTATTATTATTATTAAGTGTAAAAATTAAAGTTATGTTATATCATATATATGTTATATAGATTCTATATGTACTAGCTAATAACAGGCATGCGTTGCTACGCCTAAATAAATGAAAATTAATGTGCTTTTATGTTTAGTTGAATAGGTAAAAGGAAAAATAATTATAAATGTATATTTTTAGATACCCCGAGCTGATTACCCGGCGTTACCCGGGAATGTACTTATCCCGATCATCTTGACATAAATGAACTGAAATACGAAGATTATTGTGTTGTCGTATAAAATGTTGTTTGTACATGAAATTTACATTGCTACATTTAATGTATCTTCAACTGTTTATAATTAGTATAGTGTATATCTATATTTGTCAAATAGTTATTTGTATTTGTGCTGGTTGAGTGGAAGAGAAGGCCTTATGGCCTTAACTCTGCCAGAATAAATAAAGCATTATTATTATTATTATTATTATTATTATTATTATTATTATTATTATTATTATTATTTTAACATTTTATGAAAGGAGTTGGGATGGAGAGGTCAAGAGTCCCTGTAATGTATAATAGCACGCGTTTCCAGAATTGAGCCTATGTTTTTTTTTGTGCATCTCATTCCTATTTGTGATTATTATCCCTAGGTATTTAAATTCAGCCACGTCCTTAAAATTTCCCTCATTTGTCATTAGCTGTCTTTTCCATTATGTAATGTATTTCTATGTGTGACCATGTATTTAGTTTTACTGATATTTATTTCCAGCCCCAATTTCTTAGTGTTATTCAATACTGTGCGCGTGTTGGCCTTTAGTATATCCTCGCTATCACCCAATAGTATAACATCATCAGCATAAACTAACAGCTTATTAATACCATTGAGTTGTAGGCCTTCTTCATCCTCTAAAGATTTCATGGCATGCTCTAATACAAAATTAAATAGTAGAGAAGATTATGTATCTTCTTGCTTCAACCGATTGTGGATTTAAAAAGTATACGAAAACTGTTTGCTTACACTTACCACACTCTTTGTGTTATTTAGACAGAATCGTATAAGTCTTAACTTTTTAGGAATTCCGAAATCCAGCAGGATACTATAGGCCTATAACTTCTCCATCTTAATTGTATCGTATGCCTTTTTGAAGTTTACATACAGTTGATGTACAGTGGCATTATATTCCCATTTATTTTATAAAATCTGTCTTATACTAAAAATCTGATCTGTTGTAGACCTGTTTCTTCTAAAGCCATATTGATGATCTCCTAGAATTTCATCAATATAGGGAATAAGTCTGCTTACTAATATATTTGCCAGAATTTTGTATGTAGTTGAAAGTAATGAGATGCCCCATATAGTTGTTGTAATCAGTTTTATCTCCTTTCTTATAAATTGGTACGATAATCGATTCTTTCCATTAATCTCGAAGAACTTCTTTTTCCCAAATCATACTAAGCAACCAGCATATCTTGTCCATCAATTTTTCTCCCCCTGATTTTATCAGTCCTACTGGGATCTCATTTGAGCCTGATGCTTTATATAGCTTCAATGTTTCTATCGCCATTTCAACCTCTAATACACTTGGTTCTGCGATTATCATTTTTGCTGTCTGTAAATTATCCTCTTCAATATCCTGTTCTGTATGTACATTTAATAGCTGATTAAAGTAACTGTTCCATACATTTAATACACTCCTGGGGTCTACAATCATATCTCCATTTTCATTCCGAATTATGTTTGTTATAGCCTGAAACCCTTTCTTCTCTATCCTAATTCCCTGATATAATTCTCTAATGTTCGTGTTTTTTTTCATTCAATTCAAGATCATTAATCTTCTCTCTCAAATATTCCCTATTTTTACTCTTTAGTCCAAGGGTGATTTATCTAATTCCCGCGTTAATATCTCTAGTGCCCCGCTATTGTACAAAGTCCTAACATTCCATATTCCTAGGAACACGTCCCTGTGTTTCAGCCTTTGGCATGGGTTCCCTGAAGTAGTCCCCGCCCGGGGAACCGAATGGGGGATTATTTGACCTCCGGAAAAGTAACCTCAGTGGAACCCATGTCCGCATTTCTTGACGGTTATATTTTTTACGGCGAAAGATCGCCACTCTTTCGACCAAGGTACGTTTTTTGTGTGGCTTACCACTTTCGACCAATCCAGCATGAGTAACCCTATCCGCAGCAATGCTACCGCCGTGATAGCTCTCGGGATTATTTAAGCATGAACGCCACTACACCACGACTAGGTAAGGGTACCATGGAGGAACACGCACCATACTCTTTGTGCTATTTAAAAACATTCGAATAAGTCTAACTAGCTTTTAAGAACTACGAATTTCAGCACAACACTACATAACTTCTCCCTCCTATTTGAATCGTATGCCTTTTTGAAGCCAACATATAGTTGATACATGATACCATTACATTCCAATTTAGTTCCTAAAATTTGTCTTATACTAAAACTCTGATCTATTGTAGACCCATTTCTTCCAGATCCACGTTTTCACATATACGCCTCAATTTAGGGATACTTTTGTAGGAACTTGAAAGTAATAAAATGTCCCCGCAGTTGTTGTATTCAATTTTATCTCCTTTCTTAGAGTAATCGATTCTCTTCATACATTTGGAAGAGCCTCTTTCTCCCAAATCATACTAAGCTAACGACGTATTTTGTCCAATTGCTTTTTTTCCTCTGATTTTTCAATACTCCTGAGATCCCATGTGATCCTTATCTTATATACATCTATTGCACACGGTTCTGCGACTAATATCATATCTGTTGTCTGTAAATCATTCTCTTCAATATCCTCTTCTGCATGCAGATTTAAAAGTTGATGAAAGAAAAGTAGACATCTACTCCTGAAATATGCAATCATATCTCCATTTTCATTTCTGATTATATTTGATCCAGCTTGAAACCCTTTTCTCTTTATTCTAATTTCCTCGTATAGTTTTTCTGATGTTCCTATATTTGCATTAGTTTCAAGATCATTTCTTGTGTCAATTATTCGCTCTTTTTACTTTTTAATAACTTTGTGGAATCTCTTTTCATTTTATCCATTTCTTCTAAATTTACTTAATTTGGCTTATGCAAGTAATTAACTTTTGCTATCTTTCTTTTCTTTTCAATGGCGGCACATTACTCAATACAATATTTCTAGTTATGTCTTTTTTAAGTAACTTCAGCCTTCTGATGATGATAATTTAATTATATTTTATACATTTTCCATTCTTTACTTATATCAATTTATTCTTCGGTTGCAATATTTTTTTCTGAAGTATCCAGTATTTCAAATCTATTAGCAACTTTGATCTGATGTTCTTGCCTTAGTTCATAACTTCTCAGGTTTTTTAATTTAAATTTTTAAGAATGATCTTTAGAGTTAGTTCCTCTCATACGCGAAATCTTTCTGATTATCACCTTGGCTGGATGACTATCCGAATTATTATTATTATTATTATTATTATTATTATTATTATTATTATTATTATTATTATTTTTATAATATAACTATATCATTAATAGTATCAAAATCATCATCATCGTCATTATTATTATTATTAACATCTTCACCATCATCATCACCATCATTATCATCATCACCATCATTATCATTATTATCATCACCATCATTATCATTATTATCATCATTATCATTATCATTATTCTTTTCATTATCATTATCAATATCATTATTATAATTATTATCATCAAGATCATTATTATGATGCTGATGATGATTAATATTATTATTATTATTATTACTATTATTATTATCATTACTATTATTATTATCATTACTATTACTATCATTACTATTATTACTATTACTATCATTACTATTATTACTATTACTATTAGTATTATTATTATTATTATTATTTTATTATTATTATTATTATTATTTTATTTTATTATTATTATATTATTATTATTTTATTTTTATTATTATTATTATTATTATTATTTTATTATTATTATTATTATTATTATTATTATAGCACATTTTATTGACCTGCTTTAAACTTATAGTTTTCAGATCGTGCGATCTGGCTGAGGGGGGGAGGTAATATGATGATTATGAGATTATACAGTGCGCTTATTGAATTTAGACAACACGTCTGAGATAAACTTTGTTACATGAAGGCGCAGGCTGTACTAATTTGGGTTGACTAATAAGATGAAATATTTTACTCAACATCTGTCGGACTTAACTTTATTGAAGCATAATGTAAATAGGTGAGAGCACAAGAAGGAAAAGTTAACTTCTGTGAAGTGGAAATACATCGGACGCAGGAAATATGAATGAAACGACAAGATTCACTCTCCAATTCACACTTCAGTAAATATGTTTCGAACCAAAGACAAGTCTTCATTCTCAACAATAAAATACAGAATACAGACTCAGAAATTAGTCTCGAATTGTGTTTCTTTTCTTTTCTCCTGTTCAATTGTACTCTTTATATTTACTTATAGAACTCTCACGTTATAAAATTCATCTTCAAGTGTAGAGAAAGGGTAGAAAACCCTGTGGCAAGTAACTATTGTTTTGACGGTAATATTAGGAGTTGTTTTACTTTAACAGTAACACTAATGGTGAGAAAGAGGGTATTGTGCTGGTAGATAAATGTTTTTTTTTTTCAGATACTTTCAAATTTCACAATGGGTTAAAACAAGGAGGTACAATATGCCCTTATTACTCTACAATTTTCTACCATAGCGTACCCTCAAATATTTAGATGACAAAGAAGTCATGAAACTTAATGGCACCGATAACATTAGGTATGTGGTAATGAAGCATTATTAGCCGATATCGAAGAGATACTAAGGCTTAACACACATTATATTGAACAACACAAATTGAGGGCGGAAATAAATATTAATTAAGCTAAAAGTATTGTCACACATAGAATATATTATACAATGGAAATGGGCTGTTAATGTCAAATGAAGAAAATTTTGAAGAAATGGCCAAAATCAAATATATAGGGACAATAATTACAAACAGGAATGAGGTGTTGATTAAAATTAAACACAGGCGCAATTGTGGAAACGCATGCTACTACGCATATCAGGGAATCTTGCCAGCCCCACACATTTAAAAAAATAATATTAAACTAAAATAATATAAAACTCTTATTCTTTCAGATATATTATATGGATGCGAAACATGGACTCCTTCTTCAAAAGAGGAGAAAAGATAACGAGTATTTGAGAATAAAAATCTTTGAAAATGTTTGACCAAAAAGAGACAATCAAACAGTTGAATGGAGAAAACTACATAATATTGAACTACATTTTCTTTATGGGAAACAAGATGTATTAAGAACAGTTAAGTTTTATAGATTGCAAATGGCAGGGCATATGACGCGGATAGGGAATGAGAGAGGGAAATGCAAATTCCTTGTAGGAAAATCAGAACGAAAGCGCGTAGTATGTAGGTTAAAAATGAGGTGAGAGAATAACATTTTCCATTATTTGAAAGAGCTCAATTATACAGAGGATGATGGAAAGTATTAGCTGACAACATATATCCGAGCTGCCATGCACTTACTGATCGCTAGTCCCAATGATTTAGTTAGGTAGTCAACATTTTAAGAAATCTGAAACAGTACCTGAGATCTCAGTCGTTCTCAATAATCATCAGTGTAGTTTTGTAGGAGGCCTTACGGTAACTTAAGTATTATCTTCTGCTTTCATTTTGGTTCAGTACCAAACTGAAAGCAGAAGATGATACGTACATAAGTTATCGAAAGACCTCCTACAAAACTACACTGATGATTATTAGGACGACTGAGATCTGAGATATTGTTTTATATTTCTTTAAACAATGCTCAGAGCAATTTGTTACGACCACCAAATTAGGGACGCAAATGGGAAATTCTGGGCAGACGCGGTTAGGAGAGAACTCCAAAAGATTGGGATGGGTTGGGTATGGGAAAAAGGGACTGAAAATCGCAAGAATTTACTTAGATAAAAGCCGACAAAATATTTTAGCCGAATGTGCGGGAAAAGATCACTGTTTTTACAAAGAGACCTAAAACAAGTTTGGGGAAAATAATCTTATATACTCAATCTAAGATTTAAAGAGAGATCAGGGCTTACTTGGTTCAAGTTAGGGGCATGGAATTTTTTAAAAACTAGCGACGATCACGATATGCGAATATATCCAATGTGCGGGAGTTTTGAAGACGAGATACATATATTAGGAACATGTAACGATTTAGAATATTGGAGGCATCAGTTACTACCGGAAAGATTTCTGAATTCAAATCGTGAAAGATTGGCATGCTACAAGTTACTGGTAAACCAAGAAAATTGGATAAACTTGGGTAGATTTCTGGACAAAATGCGTAAAATAAGAACAACACTTATTCAGGAATAAAAATGTATGTTAACAAATTGCAATATCATGAAATCTTAATAATTCTACATAACTAAGTTAATGTATAATATAATTGCATTGATATTTAATTGTAATATTATTGTGTTTTCTTTTTTTTAAGTATATTATTAACAAACATCAACTTATTGTAACGGACTGTCAACAACACGTACGGCTTACTGATAGTGCGATCCATACTTGTAAATAACATTGTATATACCTTACTTCTAGTTTAATAAATTCCTTATGTATATAACATTTTAACACAGTGACCTCAACGGAGTTTCGTAATGTATTTCAGAAATCTTAGGTAGTCACTTAATACTAAAGATGAATTTCATGTAAAACTGGACAAGACATACGAAAATGAAAGTAAATGCATACAGTAATGTAATATAATATGTGAGGGTAATTTGTGCAAGAGCCTCAAGTTATAACGATCCTCAAATTACTCGCCAATATCTCATATCAACATACACAATAGGCGGATATGACCACGTCAATTTTGGTTTATTCCATTCATCTCTCTATGAATTACACATCTATTATCACTAGTTTACTAGAAGTATATTAGTAATTAATATTGAATAGCTACCTAACTCACAGGTACTATCGAACCCGTAGGTTCATGGCTGCGCGGACATAAGCTCTCCATACATCCCTATCCTGAGCTAATTTTTTCCAATCATTCTCTGTATAATCTACTTCCCTCAAATCATAGTTAATGTAATTCTCCACCTCATTCTTGGTCTACCAACTAGGCGTTTTCCCTCTGGTTTTCCTACAAGAAGCTTCCATGCACGTCTTTCATTCCCCATTCGTGCCACATATCCTGCCCATCGCAGTATACGAGATTTAACTGTTCTTATTATATGTGACGTAATATAAAGACCATGTAGTTCACTATTATGAAGTCTTCTCCATCCACCTGTCTGTTCATCTCTCTTTCATCCAAAAATATCCAAGGACTTTATTCTAAAATGCTCTTAATCTCCTTTTCTCCCTTAAGGTAAGAGTCCATGTTTCACATCCATATAATATAACTAGTAGAATAATAGTTTTATTTATTTTTAGTTTAACGTTTTTTTTTTTTTTCAAATGAGTTGGAAAGTGAAGAGTCTCTGTAATATATAATGGCACGCATTTCCAGAATTGAGTCTATGATTAATTCGTTGCATGTCATTCCTATTTGTGATTATTGTTCCTAGGTATTTGAATTCAGCCACTTCTTCAAAATGTCTCTCATTTGTCAATAGCTGTCCATTTCGATTATATAATTAATATTGCATATGATTCTTTATTCCTGTATTTCCCCCTGTTTAACCTAACTCTCTTATTTTAATACTCAAGATCTGTCGGAACAATACTTTCAAAATGTGTAACTGATGAACAGGCTATTCGGAAATTCCCATTAGAAACTTCTATGGCTTGTAGAGGAGACTAAGTAGATAACGTTTTGAATGGGATCCGTTGTCCGGAAACGTATCGTTTTAGTGCTGCAAGAACAAACAAGGTAGAATTAAGTTTTTAAATCTACCGTGTGTTCTGACGAAAAATTTATAGTAATTTGATTTCTGACTCCATTACATTTAAACAACACAATATACACTGATGGTTACACAAATCATTAACTAGACCGGTAGTTACATATGCTAGTGCAACGTGGGTCCTAAAAGAAACAATAAAACAAAAATTATTAATATTTTAAAGGAAAGTTTTAAGTTAAATATTTGGACCAAATAGAGGAACTTATAACTGTTGGAGAATCAAAACAAATAATGGACTAAACAAATTAATCTAAAATCAGAATATAGTAAACCATATAAGATATCTCAGAATTAGTTGGCTTGGACATTTGATAATAATAGATGATCAGAGACCGATCAAGAAGCTCTATCAATGGAAACATATAGTAGACAGAGCAGTTGGAAGACCGAAGATCAGATGGGAGGATGACACAATCAACGATCTAAAGAAAATAAAAGTGACTAACTCCAATATGGCAAAAGGAAGATTGGCATGGAGGAGGATTGTTGAGAAGGCCAAAGCTTTCAGCTTTTGAAATTGTCGTGCCTTAGGATGATGATGAATATACACTGCTGTGACAATGTCCAAAGCCAAAAAAAAAAAATATATCTTTGTCACTGTAAGAATAAGATGGAGAAGATCATACGCAGGTACTATATGTCCAATGAGATTGGTGGTCGCAACATGGAACAGCCCCAATGTTTAGTACAGTAGAGAACTTTGTTTAGTTTTCGTGTAAATGCGCAGCAGTTCGGACAACACCTTCATCATTCTTCAAGATGAGGCCCTAGTAAATCTCTAATATGGTCGTACTAACGCTTATTCGCCTTTAATACATCCTTCTGGATCGAATAAAAGCATTTGTTTTTGACCATCTTGCAGAAGACATCCTCTCTATGAGTAACTTCACTTAAGTAATAGTAAAATTATACGTAGTAATTCGGTCATTGGAAATTATCAAAATTTGTATCATATTCATTACAAAGGATACTGGGCTTGAAAAATATATCTCTGTACATGAAACAAATGATGCATTTTACTCGGAAGTGTATTATTTGAGGCTTAAATTTCTTCTATGTACCATGATCTACGATACCGGATCCATGCCTTTTATTTCACACCTAAGTGTCTGTATTCGGGATATCTTTTGCCCTCGAAAAATCCATCGAACTTGGCAGAGTTTGAACTTGCCAATCTTGGAACCATATATCTATACGATAACCATTACTTTATTTACCTATTATTTAATTAGATTATTTTTATTTTTGTGTAATTTGAGTATTAATCAAATCCTTAACTCTGCCAGGTAAAGCAAATATATTATTATTATTATTATTATTATTTTCTATAATCTATATAAGTACATCCCCATGTGGAAATATTACTACTCCATAGATGGAATATTATAAATAAGCTAATTTATTTTCGCGTTTTTCTCAACAAATGTCGGCGAGTGGCATGTAACATGAGGTTAGCACTTCACTTGAAAGAGACATTTAGCAGGCAACTAAAATAAAATTGGATGGAAAAGACCGATTAAATTGTGCTCAGAGGCTCTAATTTAGACATGAAGTTCTTTCACGAGCCTGAAAAACTTCATACTCGGAACCCACGGATTAGATTCTCACTCGGAGGACTTGTCCCTTGGATTTTTATATTCTGAAACATCCACCCATTCCAGCCGGATTTAAACTCGCGACCCTCGGGATTAGAGGCAAGAAGCATAACCACTAAACCAACAAGACCGATATTAAGTTAAATAACAGAGCGAAATTTACAGTTATATGAAAGGTGTCTTATGGAACAGAATTATAAGCAGAAAAAATAAGTTACAAATATGTAATTCAATAGTGAGAAGTACTGTCATATATGGAGCTAAAGTTTGGAAATTAAACAAAAACTTTGAACAAACATTTTTGTCGATGGAAGTGGAATTCATAAGGAGAGCAGCAAGATGTTCAAAATTAGAAGAAATAAGAAATACTGCCATACGGAAAACAATAAATATTATATATTCAATAGAAGACTATATGAGATATAAGCAATTAAACTGGTATGAGCATGTACGACAAATGCAAGAAGAAACTCGTGGATGCAAGAAATAAGAACTGGAATGAGAACAAGAGGACTGGAGGGCATGGAGTGGACGGATAGAGACGAGTGAAGAAATAAAATGAAACCGTAGGCACAGAAAGATAATACGTAAAAATTAAAAATGTGTATATAAATAAAATAATTATTAAACATAATATTATTATTAAGAACAAAACTTAATTGATTTTAAAATCAACTTTATCCATTATAACAACCATTGTTATTCATAGTAATAAAGATCTAAAAAGTGTGTATCTTTCAAATTAATCAAATATAAATGTTTCAAATGTGTATTAATAAGACGGTTTGTGCTATAAAAACTCTAACCCCGAGCGGCTCTTTTGTTGTTTGACAAATAAAACTCATATTTTAGCGCGTCTGACTCCAGAACACACACACACACACACACACATATATGTATTTATTTATTTCCAATGCAGAAACAGTAATACATTGGTTATTTTCCTAAGCGAAAAAGCAATCATAAATGAGAAGGTATCAATACTAAACTTTTGAAACCCATTATTGTCACAATTTCATATTCGACAATAAACTAAATACCATAAAAGTAACAAAATAAATATGCTTTATGCAAAAATCACTCTAATGTTATACATTCGAAAATTTGGGCGTTAGTTATTCAACAAATCTTTAAATTGCTAAACGAGTGTGAATGTGAATTAAAATTGAAGGATTTATCTCCTGAACTCACACACATTACTTATATATGGGATAAAAGTATGTACATACATATATATATCCATATATATATATATATATATATATATATATAATTATATATATGCATATATATATATATATATATATATATACCCTAAGGCGATTGATGACAAGATGTTTGGGGTAAATAAATACCAGGACAACGCTGAATAGTCAGGTAGTAATAATACAGTATAGAATAAAATAGACAAGACACAAATAATATATAGCAGTTTACTCCAAATATTTTATATTAACTTCAAAGTTTCAACTTGTATTGACAGTATATATACCGGTACGTAATAACATATTATTTAATTTTTCTTACCCTGGTAATTTGTTCCTGTGTATTCATAATATTAATGTCCGATATCGAAGACCATTATTTCGCTCTTCTATAGTTGCATTCCAGAGATCCATGAACGACATCTGGAAAAATTAAATTAATTTACTTAATTACATTATGATTATTATACACTTCTATCAAAATTGTGGATTATGAGAAATATCATGTAAATTATACAGAATGTTCGGAAATTCCAATTACATACTTCTAGGGCTTATAGAGGGAACCGAGTAGATAACGTTT
Source organism: Diploptera punctata (assembly GCA_030220185.1). Classification (NCBI taxonomy): domain Eukaryota; kingdom Metazoa; phylum Arthropoda; class Insecta; order Blattodea; family Blaberidae; genus Diploptera; species Diploptera punctata. The sequence goes on along the minus strand of JASPKZ010004178.1, from coordinate 1,053,608 downwards.
AGAATAGGAACTTTTAGTCGGAAACATATCGTGTTCGAGCTGCAAGTAAAACAATTTGGTATTAAGCTTTTAAATCTCCCGCGTCTGCCAGGAATAAATACAGTTTTTAATTATTTATGACTCGGTTAACTACATTCATAAACTCAATACTAACTTGATTTTACGACAATTTCCAATGTCAAGAGAAAAGTAGAGAAACTTCACATTGTCACTAAAAGAATAAGATGGAACGAGTATACCATAAAATTATTCTCAGGAACAATGTGTGCAACGAGCTTGGTAATCTCCACATCAAACCGCTATTGTAATGGATAACTCAAAATTGAAGGGAGAAATGTATGCCTAAATCGGCCTAATAGCTTAAATCGTTAAAGAACTGGTGTAGAGAACCAGAGATACTGGGTTCAAATCCCGATTTAGGCATATATTTTCTCTTCAAATTTAATTTGTCATTGAGTGAGAAGTGATACATGTAATCTTGAATATCGAAGAATAGCTATACTTGCTAGACATGTAATGTGTTGATTTCCGTTTTAATGTGCTCTTATATAAGAGACCGCTAGATGGCGTTAGTGAAACAAACGTTCACTGCTACGTGACGCACTGAAATCGTAATAGTATAAGAGAAAAACATATGTTTAAATGGTGATGTCTAATAGCTTAAATCATTAAAGCACTGGTGTACAGAACCAGATATATTGAGTTCAAATCCCGATTTAGGCATATACTATTCTCTTTAAATTTAATTTTTCATTAAGTGAGAAGTGATAGATTTAATATTAAATATCTAATGGATAACTACTGACCATATTATTCAGTAGGGTAGACACATTTGTTTTCTATGTTAACCCATTCGCTTCAGGTTTGAATGCTCAATACATTTTTCCAAAAAACAGATTTAAGTTATCGTAAATTATATTGTCTATTTTTAGATACTCAAAACAAACAAAAAATAACGGTACTTGAGATCACAATAAGGGCGAAGGTCAAAACACATTCCTCTACTATTCGTAAATGTTAACATAAGATTACCCTGCCAAGGGATGTACAAAATATTTCAAAATATATAACAGCAGAGTTAAGTGAGTGTACCTCGTCTTCTGAGTTGAAAGCCATTTAAATGCCAGCGAGTCTACCTCGTCTTTTGAGGCGAATGGGTTAATAAACAATTATTCATAGAGCGATAAAACGAATTTTCTTTACTTTTCACAATTCCCTTCCGCCCTATGTCAGAGACTGTCAAACTATAATATCCTTAAAAAACAAACTAAAGAATTATTTAATAATTTAATTGGTCTATGTTCTTTAGCTCTTGTTTTTTGCACGTCGTTTGTCTTCCATTCTTTCTATATGACCTTTCCAATATTTTCGTCTATCTATAATAAATTTGGTTATGTCCTGAATATGACATTTGTCTCTAATTTCTGTGCTATGTATCTTATCAAATAATGGTTTGCCCTGAATGGTTCTTAAGATCTTCATTTCACATGTTATTATTTGTTCAGTTTTTGTTGTATCAGCCCTAGTTTCTGTTCCATATACGATAACTCGCCGAACTATCGTTTTGTATATGCGGATTTTGCTTCCTATCGACATATGTTTGTTGCGCCAAATTAAATCTTTCATATATCCTGATATTTATGCTGCTTTATCGGCTTGTTTCTTTACTTCTTTATTAAAATTTTAGTGTTTACTGTGAGTCTTAAAATTCGTGAAAATCGAATATGCCTTGAGGAATAGTTGGGCCACCCTGTCAGCGAGGGATACAGGGTAAATGCACTGAACTGGACTTTAGGTTGGGGGTTGGACGTGAGATTTACAACCCTACCTACAAAAATCTTATTGTTATGGAATCCAAAGTGAAAGGTTTTGTCAATGAAAAATTGTAAATACTGTATAGGCCTATATAAAATAGGAGCAAGGAAGAAAAGTACATTGGATTTGAGGTTTAGCACTTGGAAAGTCGTCTAGTGTTTAGGTTCCTTTTGTCTAGTTCCGACAGTTGTGGGTTCAAACCCGACCTGGATCGATGAATTTTTAAAACGGAATAATTGAAGGAACTAGTTTTATTATGAAATTCTTGTTGTTTGAGCCATAGGTTCGGAATTTCAAGATTTTGGACTTGTAAAAGAACTTCAAAACGAAAGTAGTACCTCTGAGTAAAACTAACCGTTCTCCCTCATTCAAATGCTATGTTAATTGCCTGCTATATGTCTTATTGTGCCTACCTTCTGAACACGTGCCACTCACTGACATATGTAGGTAAATAACTGTAACCAAATTAACTTGGTCAAGAAACTCCCATTGGGGAAATCCATGTGCCAAGAGGAACATATGTGGGGTGTATACATACTTGGAATGTTGGGGTATATGAATTGGAAAGCTGACACACAAGACAGACATGGATGACAACAATTGCTGAGGGAAGTCCAAACTACCACAGGCTTTATGTGCCAATGATGATGAAGGTATAGGGACGACATTGCTGTCTTACTTGATGCTGAAACTATTAGTGATAATTCTGTCCTTTTCAATAGACGATAATTCTCGTCCAAACAAAATTGGGTTATTGGATCACATGTCGGAAGAGGATGGTACGAAATACGGTAATATGCTTATGATCAAATTTACTTTAGTATTTGACAGCATACTGTATTTCAGTTGGTATCTGAGTAAAATAAAGGATCCCAATTTCATCTTGAGATGTACAACCGGTCTATCTAAGAATCGAGAGAAACGTATAATTAATCCTATTTTATCAATGTGCATTATAAACATGCAATGGTTGTAATTTTTTTTAACGCCTTCAATATTATGAAATTCTTATTCTTTGGTTTTCTCAAGCTACATACTGTACATAATTTACCATGAAGTTTTATCATAACGCACTATAACACAGCGATTTTAAAATGTAATTTTTCATGTTTGTATAAGAATTAGCTAGACATTTTTAGCCTAATCAGAGTTAAAATATTTTAGAGAACATTTTTACATATATTCAAATTTCCTATTTAATAGAGACTCCGAAAGTAACTACGAAAATAAGGTATATATATATATATATGTGTGTGTGTTTTAAAAGTAAAACACTTGAAGTAAGAGTAAGCATATAACTTACAATGCGGAAAATGTATTGTGGGGAGTAAGAAATCCCTAACCTACTGTGTGAGTAGTGAGACGGAGTGATACCTAATAATAATGGAAAACAACAAATATTAGTGCAGAATAAATAGCTTTCGGGATTATAAGACTATTTTTGACGGCCCCGGTGACATTTAAACCCAAAGTTAATCCCTAACAGAGACGAGAAGGAGTGAAAAATAGAATTAATAGATTCGAGATTATGATGATCTTGAAGAGAAATTCGGGTTGTAGGCTGTGGTCGTAAGGCTTGTACTTCTCCGACATTTCGCTAGAGACTGCGTCTGGCATCCTCAAGGGTTGTCTTGAGACGTAGTCTCTGGCGAAACGTTGGGGAACTACAAGCCACGGCCTACAGCCGAAAAATCTTCTTCAAGATCATCATAGCAACTCCGGCCGTGAAAGTCTACGTCAATACAAGATTCGAGTTTAGTGACCTATCTATAACTTTCGACTTCAATAAGCTGATTGGTGTCACTCCACATTATATTTTAGTCCCCTTTTGACCATAGCACCCCCAAGGGGTGAGAAGATGTGAAAAAATAAAATGTCCGAATGACAGATTAATGTCAAAATCATGATTTTCGGTAACTTTAAGCTGACTTGTGACATGGAGATTGGGGTAGTCAAGCAATCTGCTAGTATGCAATAATTTCGATTGTATTTATTTAAAATAATGTCCAATCCTGGATAGGGTTCATTTAAGAAAGAAAAATTAACGCTCGAACCGGAACTTGAACCACGAATTTCTGATTCTTCGCATTAGAATGATACAAAATGCATCCCAAATACGTCAATATTTCCTCTTATACAATTCTCGTTCATCCGAGGGCCGATAGGTGACTTCGGTTAAACGATAATATTAATAAGAGGAAATAAATGTTGACGCTTGAACCGGGACTTGAACCATTAATATCTGATTCTACGCATCACTATGATACCAAATACACCATCCGAGCCACGATGAAACCGACAACATTTACATAAATGTGTGTGTGTGTGTGTGTGTGTGTGTGTGTGTGTGTGTGTGTGTGTGTGTGTGTGATGGGGCTTTTTGCAAAATGTTCAGGAGTTTCCCGGGAAGGTTTTAGGCTATAAGATAATTGCAGAACTCAACCCCTTCAACCCTAAAAAAATCACCCTTTGTAGTGAAATACGTGAAAAATAGCTTTTTGGACGTTTAAATGGCTTACGCTGCCTAAATCAAAATAAATACACCGAATTAATGTACAGAGTATTAAATATCACAAAAAAAACTGTATAAAAAAGTCCGCGACACCATATGTTTATCTTTTACGGATAATTCACAATGACCATTTTTGTCTTTCATTGATGCCAAGAAGATCTGGATAAGTAGATTCCCGGGCAAGCGTAGCAGCGCACGGCTGGTATTGTTTTACGGTGACACACAATAACGAATTTTGCCTTTCAGCTCGTTAACACTAAGAAAATCAGGATAAATAGATTCCCGGGTAATGACGGGTAAACAGCAAGGGGTATCTAAAAATAATTTACGATATAAATGTATAATTACGTTCTTTTACTTATTCAATAAAACATAAAAACATGAATTTTTATTTATTCAGGGGTAGCAGGGCACGCCCGGTATTAGCTAGTATTAAATATAGTAAAAATGAATGTATGTTTGTTTATCTGTTTGTCCTTTATGCATAACTACACCATTCTTCCGATTGTGATAGGGCGTTTTGCAAAATGTTCAGGAGTTTCCCGAGAATGTTGTGGACTATAAGAGAGATGTAATACTCAACTTCTTCAGCCTTTGTAGTGAAAAACTTTTTGGACGCTTTAATGACTTACACTGCCCAAACCCATAACATATACTCAGTATTAGAAACACAGAAATGAATATCTAAAATAAATCTACAAAAAAGTCCGCGACAGCATATGTTTATCTTTTACATATAACTCAATTTTTATCTTTCAGCTCATTGATGCCAAGAAGATCGGAAATACTAGATTCCCGGGCAAGCATAGCAGCGCACGACGGATGTTATTTTACGGATAACTCTCAATAACCATATCTATCCTTCATGCCAAGAAGATCGAAATAAGTATATTCCCGGGCAACGCCGGGTAATCGACACGGGTACCTAAAAATAATTACGATATAAATTTATTTATTTTTCTTTTTACTAGTGGTTACGTTCCTTGCCTCTGGTCCCGAGGGTCGCGGGTTCAAACCCGGCCGGGGTCGATGGATTTTTTTTAGGACGGAAATATCCAAGGAGCAAGTCCTCCGGGAGGGACTTTAAGCCGTGGGTCTCGAGTCTGAAGATTTTCAGGCTCGTGAAAGATCCTGAAGCCTGAATGAAAAGGCCTCTAAGCAAAATTTACCGAATTTTCCCGTCCTAGTACTACCTTGGTTTCCTAAATGTCAGTATGAGGTGGAACGCTGACCCCCGACCACTCAAATGGCATCTATACGAACACAAGTGTAACTAAATTAGTAGGCCTATGGTTCAAATTCTTCCCGGTAGGGGGAGAGCGCCTAAATCTCTGTTAAGGGAAAAGATAAAAGAAGACTTATTCAACTAAACATAGAAACACATTTAATTTATTTAGGCGTAGCAGCGCAGGCCGGGTATTAGATAGTATTATATGATATTTAAGTAAACCAATACGATGGAAGCAGGCGATGCTATATTTCATTAGTGGAATGTACTTCAATATACGCAGAGCAGTTAAATATGAATTGGGGGAAATGAAACATTCCTGTGGTTAGTGTATCAATTTATTTTACAAATACAAATTGAACGTGAAAGGTTCTCTTCAGGATTCTATTCACAAATGTTAAAAATGTCTCCATTTATGATACGGGAGATGTCAATGTGATAATTTTTTTTTCAGGCTCGTTTCAAGATAGCTTCATCAACTGAGGTAACTTCATGGAATAATAGCTCCCTTAACTCCTCTAAGTCCTGTGGAAAAGCGAAACGTAAGGAACGCATATCATATCCTTCACATACCCCCTAAAGAAAAATCGCATGATGCAAAAGGTGACCTGGGGAGCCACAATATCAAACGACACATCATTCAATCTTGCACAGCTAATCTTGTTCAGGCACCTGTCTCCTATAATTATTTTGCCCCTCTAGTGACGTTTGAATGACGGGGTGCCTTCACCGAACTAGATTCGAAAACTCTGTGAACAAAGGGAACAATGACATTCTTTCGTATTCCAGTATGCAATATATATATTTTTTCCATATCTGAAACCACTATTTTAATTATTAGCTCCGATAGTGATCATCGGTGATATTTTATTAATAATGAGAACACATATTATTAAAAAAGTAAGTGTTATACACAGTATTCATACCCGAATGAGCAAGTGCTCGAGCTGGCGCGCATAAATAATACATACATATATTATAAAGCTTTAGTTAAAAGGAGAGGAAAAAAAAAATTAATTAAATTTAGGGGACAATTTTTAGACTTAAATAGTGGCATACAAAAATTGTGGTAGGGCCTAAATAAAAATTGTGGCAGATAAGAAAGTAAAAAAAATATGAATACAGGGATGAATAAAATAAACAAAACAATATTGCCTACAATCTTAGAATGGTAATTAAAAACATTGCGAAATAATAAACCTATAAAATCAAAATAAATTTAGGAGAAATTTTTCTAGATATGAAACGCACTCTTGGCACACAAAGTTAATGTGAAGGGTAATGATATACGTAAAACAGTCTACCGCTGTGATCTCAAGGTAGATTGCTGCCTTGACAGGCAGCGGGCCCGGGTTTGACCCCCAGGCTGGACAAATTTCCTGTGTGGGGGTTTTCCTCACCTGTAAGACAAATATCAGGAAACGTTAAGGGCCAAACGGCACCCGAATATCATGGTCATCATAATTCATATTCGCCTTAGATTAAGTTTGGGATTAATGACTCTCCTGTCGCACCATTATCACCATCACCCATCACATCATCGGGACAGTGTAACCCCGGCTTTCAGGCGCCCCAACCTTAGAAGTGGGTTACAAATATGTCAATGCCAAGAGAGAACACCACAAATGTCGAAATATGACAATCTGGGACATTAAATAAAAAATATATAAAACAAGAACAATATAATAGTTTGATACTAAACTGAAGAAAGTAATTAATAGATTATGAAACAGTAATATGTATAAACCAAGTAGAGGGTAACTCCTTATTTATTATTTTAAAACATTTAAATAAGTAATTTAATATGCTTTCTTAAATCTACCTGCGTTTAGTTTGCTTAGCTCTGAATAACTAATTAATTATAAAATTTGGTCCTAGATATCTACTATGTTTACATCCTGCAGTTGTGTTGAATTTAGGTGCATGTAGCAGCGAAAGTATTATTTTGTCTGGCGGTGTAAAAATTTGCATAATAATAACTTTAATTTCATTTTTTATTTATGGAAATAAGTAAGCAATATGTGCTTAATTTTTTTCAACATTAGCACGCAGTATTTAAAGTAAATTATTAGTTTGCATTGGTTAAACCGAAACTTATGAGATAGCGTTTCATATTTTACTTGTAAAATAAATTGAATGCAATAGTATTAACAATGCTTCTTTTTGTCCCATTTATTTTGAATTGTCCTCTATGTCACACCTAATGGAAAAAGCCAAAACGTAGGATTATTCAGGATGAATCATACCATAAAGAACTCTGAGGATAGTGTTTTGATGCTGTGTCTACAATAACGATGCTACTTTATGACGCCATGCTATCTCAGTCAGCCATCTTCATTTCCGCACAGCATCTTGTCTTGTATGGCTTTAAGCAGATAAAGAGTTATATTTGTATGGGCTGTTTCTCTCTCACTCTGTTGTGGTAATATCAAGTATTCATTATTACATCTCAAGATATTCCCCTGAGGTTTTAATAAACTGTTATGTCGTTGAGAATTATTATGAACTTCGCGTTTCACAAATCAAAATTATTATATATTAAATGTAGAAGCTTCCATCTCCTTATATTTAATGCTTCAATGAAAAAATATTTATATGAAACTAACTCACTTGCACCCATAGGTTCATGGTCGCGCGTACATAAGCTCTCCATGCAAATCTATAACAAGCTAAAATTTTCCAATCTTCCCAGCATTTATAAAAGCTTTTCTTATCACTTAAATAGGAACACTTCCAGTGCCCCTTTTGATTATTATGATACTCTTTTACAGACCTAAATACTATTCTTACCCAAAGACTTTAACGTGTTCATAATTCTTGCATACGTTTTATTTGTGGTATACGTAGATTTGATCACGTTACACCATCTCTGGAAGAATTGTCATGGCTTCGTCTACATGATCGTAGAACCATCCATTCCCTATGCCTTCTCTATAAAATATTACACACATCATTACCTTATTATTTATCAAACCGCTTCACTACAGTCTCTGATACACATTAATTATATAAGCGATCCCTTGAGCACATAGTTCTTTATATCCCTCCTCATCACACTACCTATTACTCGAAGTATTTTAATTTCTCTTGCTAGAACATGGAATTCCCTTCCACCCTGTGTCAGAGACCGCCAAACGTTACCATCTTTCAGAAACTAATTTTAAATAAAATTATTAAAAGAAATAACACACTAATATTACTTTTTAATAATAAATTTTTATTTTTAATTATTTAATAAGAATAGTTTTAAGATTAGTCAATGTATTTATCTAACGCCTTGTATAATAAGCGATAGATTAATTCATAATAGTTTATTACTTTCTTTGTATTTTTCTTTTATTTTTATGTATAATAAATTCCAGCTGTTATTCATTTCTATATACATTCTTTCATTAGTTTAGTTTTAACTGTATTTAATTGCATTGTATTATTCGACATCATTTTCATTATTGTTCAGTTTGACAGATAATTGTTTAGTATGTAATATTATTGTAATTGCTTGCATTTAAATGAAACATATGTTTGTCCTGGTGAGTGGAAGAGAAGGTCACATGGCCTTAACTCCACCAGGCTAAATAAATATATTCTAAATAAATCTATTCTAATCTATTCTAAAGTAAGAGACCATATTTGTAACGCACATAGTAACAGGAAGTATATGCAAGTCGCAAATTTTTTAATTGATAATTTCAGTACACATAACAATGATATGTAAAGTGGACTCTGTATTTTAGTTTCAAGGTGGCATCAAAGGCAACTGTTTTCTTCTGGTTTAAAAAATATATTGTTACTGCCAGGCAGAGCCGGGAAGTTGTTGTTACAGGCTTCTAAGACGCCCGTTCCAATCATTAAAAACTGAAAACGTGTTTCTGCCAATAATATCTTAGCATTATAATTGACTTATAAAATGACGTTTCCATGTGAACTCCACGTGGATATAATTATCTTAACAGCGTTGCACCATTTGTCTTTTGCAGTATTGTTATAATATAGTATGTTAGTGCCAGTGACAACGTCTCTTCATGTGCTAAATACTTATCCGTGCAAAATGGACCTACCTAATCACAAAGCAAAGCGCCAGTAAACTAAACTACTACATATGTGTTTTTGTATGAGAACAAAGAACAATTACTCATTACTGGCTAATGTTTTACAATTATTCCCTGCATAATTTACTTCCCTCAAATCATGGTTAATGTTATTCTCCCATCTTATTTTTTGTCTACCAACTGAGCGTTTTTACTCTGGTTTTCCTAGAAGAAGCTTCCATGTCACTATTTCATTATCCATTTGTACCACATGTCCTGACCATCACAGTCAAGAGGCTTAACGATTCTTATTATATCTGGTTTCCTACAAAGTCTTCTCCATTCGATACATGTTCGGAATTCCGTATCCTATTTACAATACAGTACATTTGAAACAAATATGAAATTATACAAAACAACAGTCAGTAGCTCACAGCCGATTTCTGAAAGGTCTACAGTTTTTAAGAAACATTTAACATAGTTGAGGACGATGGCACCTGCCATTTTACATTATGTTTATTCATTCATATGAACGGAATTTTATTAATAATGAAATACGAGTATACAGAATAGATAGTAACACTTACCGAAAAGCATTAGGCTTTCTATTTTGTAAGATATATTAATTTCAGGCGAGAAATATTATAACAGATATTCCATAATTTACCATCGGCCTCAGTGGTTTCTTACCTCTCGTGTCGAGAACCGCGGATTCAAATACGGCCGACGTCGATGGACTTTTTAGGATGGAAACATTGGAGGGAGAAGTTCTCCGGGAGAGAATTTAATCCATGCGACTATAGTGTGAAGATTTTCAGGCTCGTAAAAGAACCTCAACCCTAAACTATAGGTTCTAATTAAAATTATTCAGCCGTTCTCATAAAGTAATATCTTAGTTGCCTATTTGGTGACTATTTGAGGCGATGAGCTAACCATTTGACAATCACTGACATCTGAAGCGAAATATAAGCTTAATTAAATTAAAGTTTTTAAGTAATTACAGCAAGGGAGTGTATGGGTATACACAAAATTTATTCTCATTACTAATTTTAAATTACAATACTCTATCCACATGTTGGTATATCCTGCTATTTTTATTTTAGTCTGAACTGATTGGCGGACGATATTAAACTCATCGTCACATAGCACTTTTATGACCACACTAGGACATGGAGGGCCTCCCCGAATGAGAGATTAGCTCAAGTGGGGCCACCTCCGAAGAAACTCGAACTTTTAAAACAAGACACAACACTCACTCACTGCTATCAATGTGGGTATGAGAGTGATAATATTAGCCAAATGTGTTCGGGAACTAATTGGGTGTTTTAGAGGTGAGGAAAAACCTCCAAAAAAACCTCACCCAGAAAATTTGTCCAGACCGGATATCGAATAAAAGCCCGCTGCGCAGAAAACAACAATATTAACAGTGGACTGTTCAATATAGAAATTGTATTTAAATTAAGATAAAAAATTGTATTTGATAAAATAAATATTTTTTGTATTAATTTTTATAATATTATTTAATACTCTGTCAAAAATCGACATAAGTCTTGCATAAATATTTTGAAATAATTATTAAAGATAGAGGAAAAATTCACCTTTGGAGTCATGTTATAAAAAGCTCAGGTCGACAACCCTTTCGATATAACTTTTCACAATCGCTATGATTTTTCTCACTTTCTGTATAGAATTTCTATTTACACCCTCTGTCCTCTACAATCGTAATAGGTCTATAGAAGCAAATCTTGGGAAAGTATGGAACCTAGGAATATTAGTTTTATAATGATAAAGAAATAAAAAAAGTGATCCCTCGACAGGCCTCAGGAGGCCCTTGGGGTAGTAGGACGTTAAGGCTCCCACTTTTTTCTAGACAATCGGCACTTGATGTCAGCCGGGTGACGGCCGCCTTTACCCTCAGAACAAGCGTCTGGTACTCATTTCCGTTAGAGGCTGAGTCGACCCCAGGGCCATAATGCCGCCAGAAAGTTTGGGTCAGTTTAAAAATCCTGACCCCACCGGGACTTGAACCCGCGACCTTCTGGCTTGTAGCGCAGTACCTTAACCACTACGCTACGGCGTGCCCCTAATGATAAAGAAATGAATAGTTTAATTTTCCAGACAAACATTTTCCAACCCATTTTAGTATAAATTACATTAAAAGACTTACATTAAAAACAAACTTAATTTAAGTAACCTCCTGTTAATTATTACACCAGTAATCAGCAGTTGAAATTAGCCATTCTCTTTGGTCACATACAAAAACACGTTATTATAGTTTACAGGTGCTTTGCTTTGTGGTTAGGTAGGTCTATTTTGCACGGATGAGTATTTAATATATGAAGCGACGTTGTCACGTTTTATTCACTGGCACAAACATACTATATTATAATAATACTCCAAAAGACAATAGTTGGAACGCTTTTAAGATAATTACACTGAGCAAACAGAAAGAAAAAAAATCTCACAAAGAAAACTATATGATTCCGAAAGTATTTTTTCTCCTGAAATCAAATATGATATAGGTTTTCTCCATGATGCAAGGTTTCCGACAGACACGCATTTATAATTTCAAACACTTTAATATTTTCTACATTTGTAACTACACAATATTCGAATATTCGGACTCACCTAGAAATTAAGAAATTACGATTTCCTGCTATATTTCGCCTGTGGAGCATCTTTCTTGATCGTCCAATAATAATCGGCCAGCATATTATGATTTCATTTCCCTTGATATCTCTTTTCCATAGCTGAAATCTCCTGAGTTAGCTCATTTGGTTTTATTTTACAATGGAAAATGGACGAAAAAACGTTTATTAAAATAATAATTATTTAAATCCATTAATTGAAATTGAAATAAAAAAACTGTGGGTGATGGAGAAATTCCGAATACACATTTGAAAACACGATAAAAAACAGCATTAAGTACAACTATTGGTACTCATGAGACAAAAATCATGTTTACCAGTGTAATATCCACGTGGAGTTGACATGGAAACGTAATTTTATACGTCAATTATAATAAAAGACATTATTGGCAGACTGTTTTTAGTTTTTTATGATTGGAGCTGCGTCTTAGAGGCCTCTAACAACAACTCCCCGGCTCTGCCTATCAGTAAGAATGTATTTTTGAAACCAGAGGGAAACAGTTGCTTTTGATGCCGCCTGGAAACTAAAATATTGAGTCCACTACATATTGCATTTTTATGTGTACTGAAACGGACAGATGACCCAAGTTTCTTTAGAGTACCGCCACATATACTAATGCTGTAACATCAATCCCTCCATGTATCTTCAATCACCACATCTAATCACGCAAAGCCTTTGATTATACAATCAGCTCTGGATCATCGATTGATCTCAAGAGCACACTGTATATAATGTGGTACTCGAGTACCAATATTACGTTGCTGAGGAACTTATGAACCATGTCTCGAATACAGACTACTGGTAATAGAGACGTAATATTACAGAGTAAGAAATTTTAAATCTATGAACACACTTAGTCGATTTATATCCAATTAGAGTTCTTACTCTAACAGTATTTAAATGTTTGATTATGGTAAACAAAAACATATAATAATAACTAACTAACTAACTCACTGGCACTATCGAACCCGTAGGTTAATGGCCGCGCGGACAAACGCTCTCCATACAGTCCTATCCTAAGCTAATGATTTCCAATCATTCCCTGCATAATATACTTCCCTCAAATCATTGTTGTTACTCTCCTATCTCATTCGTGGTCTACCAACTGGGTGTTTTCCCTCTGGTTTTACTACAAGAAGCTTCCATGCATGCCTTTCATTTTCCATTCGTGCCATATGTCCTGTCCATCGCAGTCTACGAGACATATGCGTTCTCATATCTGGCTTCCTATAAAGACCATGTAGTTCACTATTATGTAGTCTTCTCCATTCACCTGTTTGTTCATCTCTCTTTGGTCCAAACTATTCCTAAGAACTTTATTCTCAAATACTCCTAATCTCCTTTCCTTCCTTAAAGTAAGAGTCCATGTTTCGATACCACGTAAATGATAGAATAACAGTTTCATATATGTTCAGTTTAATGTTTTGTTTTTTGCAAATAGTTGGGCCGTCAAGAGTCCTTGTAATGCATTTCCAGAATTCAGCCTATGTTTAATTTCTGTGTGCATCTCATTCCTATTTGTAATTATTGTTCCTAGAATCAGCCACTTTCTCAAAATTTTCCTCGTCTGTCATTAGCTGTACCATTTCCATTATGTAATATTTTTCTATGTGTGAACATATATCTACTTTTATTGATATTTACTTCCAGTCCCAATTTATTAGTTTTACTCTATAGTGTGAACGTGTTGGTCCTTAGTATTTCTATTTCCTCGCTATCACCCAATAGTATTACATCATCAGCATAAACTAACAACTTATTAATATCACAGAATTGTAGGCCTTCATCATCCTCCAAATATTTTATGACATGATCTAGTACAACACTTAATAGTAGAGGAGATATTGCATCTCCTTGCTTCAACCAATTCTTGATTTCAAAAGTATCCGAAAAGTGTTTGCTTTACACGCACCCTACTCTTGTGCAATTTAGACACATTCGTGTAAGTCTAACTAAGTTTTTAGGAAGAACTATCCCAGCAGGGACTACTTCAGGTAATCCATGCCAAAGGCTCAATAATAATAATAATAATAATAATAATAATAATAATAATAATAATAATAATAATAATAATAATAATAATAATAATAATAGTAATAGTAATAATATTAATAGTAATAATAATATTAATAATAATAATATTAGTATTCTTCTACTTCTTCCTCTACGCATGAAGGCTGGCAGCTTGTTGCGGAATAATATTAATAATAATAATAATAATAATAAATATAATAATAATAAATATAATAATAATCATAATAATAATAATAATAATAATAATAATAATAATAATAATAATAATAATAATAATAATAATAATGGGGATTTACAATGCAATACAAGAAAGCTGAGGGAGCTATAAGAAAAATGGAGACTAAAAATACATTTGGAAAAAACTCTGTATATGTTGCATACATACAGAGTGCTGTGCCCAAGAACAGGTCTCTCACTGCAAACTCAGCATTCTGTACTTTTTTCTTAACTCAGTCTTCTTTTCTGTATCCACATACAAACCATTTATTTTAATATTGTCTATCATCTGATGTTTTTTTTTTGCTTCAAAATCCTTTCCGTTCACCGTTCCTTCTAGGGCATTCGTCAGCAGGCAGTTTCTTCCTAGCAAGTGGCCAATCCAATGTTTTTCCTCTTCTTTATGAGTTCGGGCATTTTTATTCCTTCACCCACTCTGTGGAGCACATCTTTATTTCCAGTCTTTAGTCTACTTTTATTCTGTTGTTTTGACTGCATGGTGTCTATTTCAGCAGTATCCCCTTCTCGGACATCCGAATGGGGGGATAATTTACGTCCGGAGTCTTTTACCGTAGAAAGACTCATCACGCCATGTTTGCAGCTTTACTAGGGATATATAGGTGCAGTAGCTTCCTGTTTTTTTCCCAAGCTCCGCCATCTCTTTTGTATCTTAAAATCTTAAAAGATCTTAAGAATATCCCGCTATATATGTTAATAGGAGATAAATAAAAAGGTAAGAAATTAGACGAAGAACATTGTAAGATACATATAAGAGAAGAATATTTATTAGAGAATAAAATTAATGTATATAGATGTTATAGACAGTAAAATGAATGGGAGAATAAATAAATATGCAACTGCAATATCAAAATGAAATGGTGTTTTATGGTATCAGAATAAAATTTATAAAATAAAAACAAATATTTTAATACAATAATATGGAGTAAAATGACAAAGTGTAAAAATAAGGTTATTAAAATTAAGAACAATAAGTATATTAAATTATCTAGAAACTGATTTTTGTATGCGTTCATCTGGAATTTCTAGAAAATAAGATATAAAAAAAGTGTAATTTAAGAAAATATAAATGTTCAAACTTCGACTATGAATTTAAAATGAAAAATTATATGACCATATAAAATGAATGACAGAAAACATATTCATAACGAGAATGCTAGAATGGGTGCTTACTGATAGAAGAAGAAGAGGATGCTCAAAATATTGTGGAATAATGGTATTTTACACAGCCTGAGAGAAAACCGCTTACTCAGGCAGATGTGCATGAGAATGACTGTAGAATAATATTAGGGCGCAAGAAGATGAAAACAATGGTGAAACCTATAATGATATTTAGTTATTGCAATATACAATAAAACAAATTAATCCTTGCTCATAGGGTTTGGGGGCATAGGATCAAATTTGGACTTAAATAGCTAAATGACTTTCACCGATCAGCTTAACTACCTCGAAGACTTAAGACTCGACACTAATCTCGGCCATGTTTAACATCACATTTTTCACCCCTTTCCACCGTCCTTTGTCCTAAAAGTGTGCTAGAGTCAAACTTGGGATTAAATACAACGTAAACGTACACGCGTACACACACGTACCCACATACAAAAGTACACACGTGCATATGTACACACGTATATAAAGTACTCAAGTACAAAAGTATACACGTGCACCCAAGTACAAAAGTATACACGTGTACACAAATACAAAAGTATACACGTGTACACGAGTACAAAAGTACACACGTATACACAAGTACAAAAGTATACACGTGTACACAAGTACAAAAGTATACACGTGTACACAAGTACAAAAGTATACACGTGTACACAAATACAAAAGTATACACGTGTACACAAGTACAAAAGTATACACGTATTAACAAGTACAAAAGTATACACGTGTACACAAGTACAAAAGTATACACGTATACACAAGTACAAAAGTATACACGTGTACACAAGTACAAAAGTATACACGTATGCACAAGTGCATAAATACAAGTGTACAAAAGTATCCACGTACACAAGAACACACATGCACACGTACACAAGTACACAAGTAGACAATTACACATGCATACACGTACAAAGTGCAAAAGTACATATGTACATGAGTACACAGGTAGACAAATACACACGTGCACAGATAGACAAATACACACGTACACAGGTAGACAAATGCACACGTACACAAGTATATACGTGGAAATTACACGTGCAACATGTACACAAGTATACACATGTACACAAGAACACATGTAGACATGTATACACGTGTACAAGTAGACAGTGCAAATGTACACACGTACACAAATACACGAGTACACGGGTAGACAAGTGCACACGTACACATGTACACACGCACAAAAGTACGTACGTACCAACGTACACAAGTGCACACGAACACAAGTACAGTAGTACACTTGTATAAACGTACACAAATAGCGCCTACACAAATGCAAAAGTACGCATGTACACAAGTACACCCGCTGACAAATGGACACATATACTGTACAAGATACATGTACACAGTACAAACGTACATGCGTGCACACGTACACAAGTACATATGTGCACACGTTCATACGTACACAAGTATACACGTGCACACATTCACAAGTACATATGTACACACTTATAAAAGTACACAAGTACTCACCTACAACTGTACACCTGTACACACGTACACAAATATACATGTACAAATGTATACATTTACCCATGTACATAAACACACATGTACACATGCACACAAGTACACATGCACACAAGTACACAAGTACACATTTACACACGGGCACAAATACACATGTACATAAGTACACATGTACAATAGTATACATGTATACATGTACACACGTACAGAAGACTCAAGTACAAATGTACACACGTACGCATGTACAGAAGTATGTACGTATACATTTACACACGTACAGAAGTACTCAAGTACAAATTTACGCACGTACGTATGTACAGAAGTAGCTACACAAATACGAATGTTAAAAAATACTAACGTACAAATGTACACAAGTATGCACATGTACAGCTTTTGAAATAAATGATGGCGCAAAGATAAATTTCAAGTCTCAGACAGAAGCCATTGTTCATGATTAGATATCAGCTATTTGGTTCACAAGTATACAACTATTTGAGAAACTAAATCCGTTCTATTTCGTTGTGTGTAATGCAATGGAAAATAATTTCGTGTAAATAAGTATTGCGATAAATATTGAAAATAAAACAAGATAAAAGAAATGAAACAAATTAAATAAAATTATTTGAAATAAGGATGAGAGAGAGATAGATAGATAGAGAGAGAGACAGAGAGCTAGATAGAGAGAGAGACAGAGAGATAGATAGAGAGAGAGACAGAGAGATAGATAGAGAGAGAGACAGAGAGATAGATAGAGAGAGAGACAGATATATATATATAGAGAGAGAGAGAGAGAGAGAGAGAGAGAGAGAGAGAGAAGGATGACAGCAGGATCGAACACGCGATCTCA
This sequence comes from Diploptera punctata, assembly GCA_030220185.1. Classification (NCBI taxonomy): domain Eukaryota; kingdom Metazoa; phylum Arthropoda; class Insecta; order Blattodea; family Blaberidae; genus Diploptera; species Diploptera punctata. Next base: position 1,035,609 of record JASPKZ010004178.1, on the reverse strand, counting down.
TGCAGGGAACAAACTCCCTCCACTACGCCACAATCATCTCTCCTATAAATTGTCTGTATGAAGCGATGCAGCACTAGAGGGCTTACTTTTATAATGAAATTAGATATCAACTTAATTTAAATTAATCAGGCACATTTTGTATAGGTAATGGAAATAAATAATATGTATTTAGGCCATGTGTTTTGTACACAAAAAGTTAATACTGATGGAGACCAACTCGGTGAGTGCAGTTTTCTAATTATATATATATAATATATATTGAGCTGTTTCCTTCAATTGATTTATTTCCATATATCCCATTCCACAATTAATTCTGCCCCGAGGAGCAAGTCATTCTAACTGCATTCAAAGCGTTTCCAATTGAGGCTATGCTTTGCAAGCTTTACTAGGGAAAAATGTAGGTGTGGTAAGGCTTTCCCGGTGTCTTCCCCACACCAGTGAAGAATGATGATGAAATGAATGATTAAGGATGATGATGATGATGATGATGGCCGGATGATTTTAGGGGACAGTTGGGCCATAAGCTTCCTGACATTTATATTACAGGTGAGGAAAAATCCCGAAAAAAATATCACCCAGGAGCCTGTCCCGACCGGAAATATTTGCATATATATATATATACCGCTGGGTGTCTCAAAGGGGGCGTGCTGCCTTGTCACGCAGCGGACCCGTGGGTTCGGATTACTTCGGGTCGGGGCGGTTTTTCTGGGTGGAGGTATGTAGTCGGGGTTTTGTTCTTTCACCCGTGGTAAGACAAATGTTACCAGGAACACTTTAAGTCCAAACTGTCCCCGAAATCATATGGCCATCATCATCCCTATCATTATCGTCATCAGTCAGCATCATTATCATCATACACCGGTGTGGAAAGCAACGGAAAGCTACCCCAACTACAATTCCGTAGTAAAGCTGCAAGCATAGCATGAAAATACTGTGATTGCAGTCAAGGACCTGCCTTCGGACAAAATTACTATGGAATATATATATATATATATATATATATATATATATATAAATTTATTTATATAACGAAGCCTGGTAACATGTAAGCATTATGCAAATTAACGACGTTATTATATAATAATAAATAAAAAATATATACCTGACCAGAATCAAACATGGGCCCGCATGGTCGGAAAAAGAGCATCTTACCGATTGCTCCACTGAAGGGAACGATACGAATGCTGCATGAAGAGAGACTTACGCCGTCCACCTTATACTTAAACGAGTCAGAATATGTAACAATGTACTGGTGTGAATCGCTCTTCAAAACTCGAAACTTTCCAACTTCCCATCATCAAAAGTTGTGCCATCATATTTCTCAAAGGCTGTACAAACATACCTATACATACACAGACAAACACATATACAAACAAACACCTATACGTTAATTTATATATATATATATATATATGCCTACTTTTTATTCAACAATTTCAATATTGACTTCATTTAACGCTCTGGAATACTATGTCTTTAGTAATAATAATAATAATAATAATAATAATAATAATAATAATGATAATAATAATAATCATCATCATCATCATCATCAACAACAACAACAAGGATTAGGCCCAATGGCCTGTTCCGATCTCATTATAGGTCGAATTGGTCCTTCCATCTCTTCAATGGTCTTCCCAACGTTCTTCTCCCTTTTGGTTTATAATTATACATTCGTCTTGGTATGCGCTGTTCATTCATGCGTAATACGTGCTGAAGATAAGCATTTTGGTAATATGTTCTTTCACAGAGATTAAGTTCTGTTCTTATATCTTCGTTTTTCATTTTATAGGTCCTTTGGTATCCATACTAATACTAATAATAATAATAATAATAATAATAATAATAATAATAATAATAATAATAATAACAATATCATATCATTATTATTTATGATATTTATCAAGTAATTTAGGATTAAGACCTAGTGGCCTGTTTCGGTCTCATTTTTCAACCAATAATAATTAATAATAATATAAATAATCATAATAATAATAATTTTATAAGTTGTCGACCTTAGCTTCTTTTCCCAACTGGGTGTTAATTTATTACTAATTAATCAGCTTCTCTTTAGTCATTCTTCTAACGTGTTATTATTAATATTATTATTGCTATTATATGATTAATATTTTCGTTGTGTGGAGACATACATAAAAACGGTGCTTTTGTTATTATAAAATAGGCTATTAACATTTATTTACAGACTTTATACTCAACAAATCTAATTGATATATCCTACGATATTGGTTTAAATAGGTTGATCCTATACTTAAAATATGCATTTATTTATTGGTTGTTTCTGTATAATTAAATTATAATTATTTATTAAATACAAAAAATGGCAATGGATAAATATTAACAATAAATTAAGGAATCGTTGTAAAAAGGAAGAGCATTTAAGTAACCTAAACAACGATGAAAAACAGATGTGATCTGCAAAGAGAAATAATGCATAATGTACTTAACTATGGAAACTCATGCAATCATAAATTGCAGGGACTCCTGTCATCTCTAAAAAACGTGCAAGTTTTTTTCCTGTTATATGGACGCGAAACATACTTTCCTACCTTAAAAGAGAATAAAAAATTACGACAATTTCAAAATAAACTTCTTAAGAAAATTTTATAACCAAAGAGAGATGAACACACAAATGAATAAAAAAAAAACTATGTAAAAGTTGACTGTATTATTATTTTGATCAGAAACCAGATGTAATATGAATAGTCTTATAGACTGCGGTTGGCATGAATGTGGAATGAAAGAGGGGTAAAGAAAAGCCTTGTAGGAAATCCGAGAAGTTGGTGGGAGAAAGATATTATGAGTAATTTTTGGGAGGTCAATTATGCAAAGAATGATTGGAAAACAGTATTTAAAGATAGAGATGAGTCGAAAGCCGCTACGAATTTCCATAATAATAATAAATAATAATAATAATAATAATAATAATAATAATAAAAGAATAATAATAATATTAATAATTATAATTATTATTATTCACTCACACTCATTGGCACTATCGAACTCGTAGGTTCATGGCCGCATGGAAATAAGCTCTCCATACATTCCCATCCTGAGCCAATGTTTTCCAATCATCGCCTGTATAATCCACTTCCCTCAAACCATAGTTAATGTTATTCTACCACCTCATTCTTGGTCTACAAACTGGGCGTTTACCCTCTGGTTTTCCTACAAGAAGTTTCCATGCACGTCTTTCATTCCCCATTCGTGCTATATGTCCTGCCCATTGCAGTCTACGAGAGTTAACTATTCATGTTATATCTGGCTTCCTATAAAGACCATGTAATTAACTGTTATGCATTCTTCTCCATCCACCTGTCTGTTCATCTATCTTTGGTCCGAACATTTTTGTAATAACTTTATTCTCAAATACTCGTAATCTCCTTTCCTCCCTTAAAGTAAGAGTCCATGTTTCGCATCCATATAACATAACTGGTAGAATAATTGTTTTATTTATTTTCAGTTTAACGTTTTTTGAAATTGGGAAGTGAAGAGTCTCTGTAATGCATAATAGCAGGCATTTCCAGAATTGAGCCTATGTTTAATGTACTTGTGCATCTCATTCCTGTTTGTAATTATTGTTCCTAGCTATTTGAATTCAGCCACTTCCTCAAAATTTCCCTCATTTGTCATTACCTGTCAATTTCCATTATATAATGTATTTCTATGTGTGACCATATATTTAGTTTTGTTGATATTTATTTCCAGTCCCAATTTGATAGTGCTACTTAGTAGTGATTATTATTGTTAACACTATGGCTAATAGATGTGTTGATGTTGGTCATGGTGGTTAGCATCATCACGTCTGTTTTGAAGGTTAACGTGTTCAAACCGGTTGGGGTCGACGCGATTTTTGAGGTCGTAAAAGTCCTAAATCGGCTACCGTAGTCTAATCCGTGTGCGCGGGACGATGTATATTTTAGGATGGACATAATCAAGGGACTTAGTCGTCTCGATGGATTTTTAAGCCATGGGTCAGAGTCTAAATATATTCGGGCTCGTAAAACAACATCAAGTCTCAATTAGTGTCTCTGAGCAAAGTTCAACCGACCTTTCCCATCCTAGTAATAACTTAATTGCCTACTAGATGCTCATTTAGACGACGTGCTGAATACATGCCACTTATTGACATATGTAGGTAAATAAGCGTGTGATAACTACATTAGATTGGTCAATAAACTCCCGCTAAGATAGCATTCATGTCTCCATGAGCAACGTACGGGACACATACTGTTAAAAGCACACAAGAAGGCAAGGGGGGAATGACGAGAGGGAGGATGACGTCGCTGTAAATCCCCGGTGCACGCGGTTCTACGTATTAATCATTAACTAATGTAGTGTTCTTTTCTAGCACAGTCGTGTTAGGAATCCATGTCCAGCGGTTGCTAATATTGTTTTATTTTCATTACAGAGTGTATAAATATTGTATTTATTCGTGCATGTGTTGTGGTTACTAAAACTCTTTCATTTTCATTACAGTGTTTATAAATAATGTGTTTTGTTTGTTCCAAAAACGCAACTGACATTTTCAGGACACGTAGTAAGAAGATGCATGCGATAGAAATGTTATGATTCTAGTATTACGTCACACGTACTTTACGCTCGCCATCTCCTCAGCTCTTAGCTGTACACAAATACGTACATACAGAAACATAGATATACATACACACATTACATGCATATACTGGTTGTAATATTTGTGAAATGTATCTGGAATTGGGGATGTTAGTGGCTGCGTAAACAGTGTGCTACATGATTTTTTATAGGAAATAAGATATAATGAGAACAGTTAAGTCTCTTAGACTGCGATGGGCAGGAAATGTGGCACAAATGGGGAATGAAAGAGAGGGATGGAATGCTTCTTGTAGGAAAACCAGAGGGAAAATGCCCAGTTGATAGACCAAGAATGAGGTGGGAGCAACATTAACAATGATTTGAGAGGAGTATAATTATACAGGGCTTGAATGGAAAACATTGGCTCAGGATAGGGGTTTATGTAGAATTTAACTCCACACATCCATGAAATTAACGGGTTCAATGGTGGCAGTGAGTTAATTAGTTAGTTATGGGGGTGTTAGTGATTTAAAAGCAATGGTACTTTCAAAACTCGCGCTTCTATTTTGAATTCCTGATTTTAATGGTATTGCTCGTACGATATGAATCCATATACGATATCCATCTACAGTAATTCTGTTCGAAGGCACGCTATGCTTCCAGCTTTACTAGGGAAATGTAGGTGTGGTAGCTTCCCGTTGTATTCCACACCGGTGAAAGATGATATGATAGTGATAATGATAAGGATGATGATGGCCATATGATTTCGGGTCTTACAGGTGAGGAAAAAACCTGATAAAAACCTCACCTAGAAAAACTGCCCCGACCGGAGATCGAACCCGGGCCCGCTGCATGACAAGGCAGCACGCTACCTCGAGACCACAACGGTGGACATACAGGATATGGCTTACCTTAGTTGGAAACCTGTATTCGGACTGCACTATAATTGTTGCACGTCCTAAAAAACGTTGGGCTGACATCTTGTGAAGTAGAAACGTGTAATGACCTAATCCATGAAGTGATGATGACTACAGTGCATAGGGGCACGTTAAAACGCTTTCGAACTGGCATCAATGTACATATATTCCAATCAAGGAAGAGAGAAGAATTGAACATTGCCTGACTCTTTACCTTTACTCGCATAATTTTATTTACTAAGCGAAACAATAGCGAAGTCGCGTAAAACGGCATATGTGTAATAAAAATGTCCCCTACTGTGTTACTAATTGAAAAGCTATGTAATGGACCACAGGTATTATATTTTAATTAAGAGAATGCTACGTCAGTTAAACATTAAAATACTTTGAATGCATTCGTAGAGCTTTCCAAGATTTGAGCAACGGGTAATAGTATTTTTTTACGAAATACAATTTCAATATACTTTATATATCCTTTACTGAGCTTTTCCATCACACGCTAAAAATAAACAGAACACAGAAACTAGAGTAGAGGCTACGTATTTCAAAGCTAATTCAAAACGAACAGCTTTGACAATGCATAAATCGCCATTTCTGTTTATTTTCTCAAGACTTCTGTATCATCCATTAAAATTAAAATTATAATACAAAATTATAAAACTGTCATTTACGTAATAGGTCCGTCTCGTCGACTTTGCGAACTATTAATTAGCTGTAGGCCTTTCTGAACTGGTGACATTATCAGAAGAAGGAGCAGCTGGTCCGTCTGATGATGATGGGATTAGTCCCGAAAGAACTACAGATAATCAATGGTTCGCAAGGTTGAAGAGACGAATCTATTAGATAGTAATTTTATAATTTTATATTATAATTTTCAATTTGTGACCAATACCTCAACGGAATTGTATCATAATTTGTATTAATGCTGATCAACCAGTATTCTTCATGTATGATATTAAGACAATTATTTTTCTTTCTTTCAACCTCTCCTTCTGTATATACTTTTACATGTCACACGCCCCCCGAGCCTTATATGGACTTTTCGGAAGAGGAATTCTAAATCACCACATATTTTTAACCGCGCACGGACATGTAGGACCTCCATGTAAGTTACTATCTCAATGTCAGGACCACCTCCAAAAAAACACGAACATTTAAAACAGGATACAGAATTCAATCATTATTAATACAAAAGAATATGATATTAATGAAGTGCGAGAATAACATTAACTATGATTTGAGGGAAGTAGATTATACAGGGAATGATTGGAAAGCATTAGCTCAGGATAGGGATGTATGGAGAGCTTATGTCCGCGCGGCCAAGAACCTACGGGTTCGATAGTGCCAGTGAGTAAGTAAGTAAAGAATATGATATTTATGGCTAATTATATTGGCCAGATAGTGTACGGGTCTTATAAGTATGATATTTTCGAATAGATATTAGATAATGCCAGAACAATCCTCACCTAGGTAGCTTGTCCCGACCGGGTATCGAATCCAGGCCCGCTGCTCTAAGGCAATGACGTTACTACTAGACAGGAACTATATGAGTATGTCTCATGTATATAGTGTATTAGAGAATGTCGATAAAAAATAAATAAATAAATATATAAATATATATATAGGTATCATAAGTGCAATGCACCACTCACTTGAAAAGAATAAAAGCATGTAGATTAGGCAGTGTGTTTTCTTGCTGTAATTGAGTGGCTCTAAACCCCCGCAGCACTTGAGCTGCCCCACATAGCTATTAATGAAAGTCGGATGTAGGGGCACTTCTACCTCGGGGATATTTCACCTCGCTTCCAGTTATATCTCCCTGCGACTTGGCGTTTTAAAATTCCTAACCATGTCTCTTATAAATGGAGATCATAAATGAGGTCTCTATCCTCTGGGATAACTTTTTTCGCATTTGTGTTTAAACATAACACTATATAGCCTACTCTATGGTTTTGTTGATACATTCAAAGTATTCTGTCATTTTACATAATTACTCTACCGACTTAAATCATTTTTATATACGAAAATTCCAAATTGTTATTAATAAAATCATTGGACGTATGTACGTATTCCTATGCATGTATGCAGGTATGCATGTATGCCCGTATGCATTTATGCACGTATGCACGTTGCATGTATGCAGGATGCACGTATGTACGTTGATACGACGTTGTACTTACGTATGTATGTTACGTTTTGTACTACTACGATGTATGTACGTAAGTATGTACGTATGTATGTAATAATATAATTATAATAATAATAATAATAATAATAATAATAATACTTAAAGTATGTACGTATTATTAATAATAATAGTAATAATAATAATAATAATATGGGGCACGCCGTAGCGTGTGGTTAAGGGGCCTGAGCTACAAGCCGGAGGGTCGAGGGTCAAGTCCCGTTGGGGTCAGGATTTTTAAAACTGACCCAAACCTCTGGCGGCACTATGGCCATGGGGTCGACTCAGCCTCTAACGGAAATGAGTACCAGACGCTTGTTCTGGGGGTAAAAAGGCGGCCGTCACGCAGGGCTGACAACCCGGCTGACAAAGTGCCGATTGTCTAGAAAAAGTGGGAGCCTTAACCTCCTACTACCCCAAGGGTCTCCGGGCCTGTTGTGGGATCACTTTACTTTATAATAATAATAATAATAATAATAATAATAATAACAGCTTTATTTTACCTGGCAGAGTTATGGCCTTAAGGCCTTGTCTGCCACTCAATCAGGTTTTAAAAAATACAAAAAAATGTCTTACATCTAAATTGCAATAAACATAAACAATTACATGTTATGAATACAATACAATTAACATTTATAATGTAAAAATTAATATAAAATTATAGAATAAACCTCAACGGAACACATCATGAATCTTATAAAAGTTGATTTATAATGTATTTTGATTTACTCTAGATTTAACGAATTTAATGTATAATACGTCCAAGATATATATATATATATATATATATATAACGACAAAAAATTATGAATGACATAGTATACATTTAAATAAATACAGATAAATTAATTATTAGACAACAGGTAACTGTATAAGCGTGACTTAAAAGTGTCAAGTGTGCTGCAACCCCTGATATCTTGAGGAAGGAAATTCCAGGAGCGGGCAGAGGCTACTGTGAAGGAAGAAGAATCAGAGGAAGTAATATGAAGAGGGACTGTTATATTGTGACCTAGTGTCAATATGTGCTAAGAGGATAACTTCTCAAATCTGGACGCCAGGTATGTAGGAGTGTAGGAATTCAGAAGCTTGAAAAGTAGTGCAAGAGAGTGCAATTTACGTCTGTCAGTAAGACGGAACCAAGAGAGGTTATTGAAGTGTTCGGAAATATGATCATACCGGCGAATATTGAAAATGATTCGAACGCAAGCATTATGAACACGCTGGTACGTATGTACAACATATGTACTGATTAAGGCCACAAGTATTCCCAAGAGGGAGTTTCTTATCTAAGCTAATTTAGTTACGCTTGTTTACCTGTGGATGTCAACGAGTGACAAGTGATTAGCACATCGCCTCAATGAGACATCTAGTAGTAAATTAAAGAAAGGATTGCGTGGACTGATGATGGTCGGTTAAATTCGCACAGAGATCTTTTTATTCAGGCTTGTGGTTCTTTTACGAACTTGAAAATCTGCAGACTCGAGACTCACGGATTAAATATTTTCCAGAAGAATTTGTCCCTAGGAGTTTTTCATCATAAAAATCATCGACGTCGGTTGGGTTTGAACTTGCGAACCCCGAGACTAAAGGCAAGGAAAATAATCACTATATCACCGCAGCCGAATAATTATACAGCAAAACGCGTATATCTTAGCTACTCACGATTCCATAAATATTGATCAATTTACACAGGTGGCTAACGTACAAACAAACATAATCATTATTCAAACATAATTTATGCAGTAATACTTTAAACATATAGAAATAAGGAAAGGAATATTTAAAAACACAGACAATATTAAACATATACAAAGGAATACTTAAAATAATTGAAGTTAAATTTTGAATTCATTTTTATCGTATATTACTTGCACCACTCATCTTTTAAAAATCGAATTTTTCATTAGAAACTGAGTGTACAAACTACTCTATCTGGAATATACATTTCTAAAACCATAATAATAGAAATAATGATAGACACAAAATACAGTACTATATGTACCTTAGTTATTCACTACACAACTATTTCAGGAATTAATTAAGCAGAAAAAAGAATATTCCCTTGCTAGAGGAGTAGGTAACAACAATTTTAACAGTACATGAGTGTACAAACTACTCTATCTGGAATATACATTTCTAAAACCATAATAATAGAAATAATGATAGGCACAAAATACAGTACTATATGTACCTTAGTTATTCACTACACAACTATTTCAGGAATTAATTAAGCAGAAAAAAGAATATTCCCTTGCTAGAGGAGTAGGTAACAACAATTTTAACACTACACTGACACCCTAATTATGTTTGACAATCCGATATATTTTCTTGCCAAATCGGCTGCTAATTGAAGAACGAATTACTTTTCATACTTCTGTCCTCTACCATATATTAAAGAAGTGTTAAGAAATTATGTTATACCAAATTGGAATTGCTGAGTGGTTAAACAATAATACCGGTGCTTTGGTAAGAACACTTGGGGATTGTATACAACATGTAAAGCGTAGGCCTAAATGTTTTCTAAGTTCCAATCATACACAATGCGCATGCACCAACAAACCAAAGCAGTTTACACAATGAAATCACGGGATGCATCCAATATATACACGATATATAACTAACCTATCAGCTAACCTAACGCAATTTAAGTATTCTAACCTGTGAAAGACCAACGTAAAAGCTAACCTATCGCAATTTAACCTGTGAAAGAATGCAATGTCATAAAATAAATGGCAAGTTCTGAAATTCTAAAGTATATGTGTTCAGTTACTTAGTACATGCTCTATGTTGGCTGCATTGGAACACGAATTTGTTTTTGCTTAGAATGTTCTTTAAAATCAATATGGCTGCCTAGTCTTCATGCTAGGTATGTAGTTAAATATAATAGAAAATTGTATTGAAAAAATCGTTAGAAAAATGTAAAAATCGTTGTAAATGGTGGGAAATAATTTTAAAAATGAAACCCTAACAATACAATTTAACAGCAGTTTATGAAGAAATTAAAAAACATAGTTTCACATGTTGTAAATAATAGCCGAACACTTTATTTCTTAACGGTGTTTGATCGTTTAAATTGCAAGTACACAGAGCCACATTTTGTATTAACATAGTTCATGACTAGTCACGGTAAATTTGGACATTAATTGAATTACCTATTTACAAGAATTCCAATCAGATTATATCACATCCGTTATTTTAATGTCCCGCGTTTGAATTCCAAAGACATGAATTTATTATTAAATTAGATTATTGCCAAAATAAATTAAACTGCCTTTGATGATTACTTAAGAAATGCTTCTACAGTTTTATTATATGAAACTTTTCTCATTAGAGGATTGTCTCAAGGACAAAGTGATCCAGACAATTAATTTTTTTAATTGATGAAATACATTTTGTAAATACATTTTTAAAAGTTTCAAATTGCAATCGAAGCATGCCCACTATAAAGTAGAAATGTTGTAAATATGGTTTCTTAAAATTGAAATTGATCCTCTAAAGGCAGCGATGGCAATTTTAGAAGGATACATCCTGTCCAAATGTAAGGAATTCCAATTTTTAGCTAAGCATTTATTAATATAATATATATGCAGATATTCATTTGCAAATTTAAAAATATATAATTTATAATCTCTGCTTCAGTCATAATTTTTTTCCTAAAGACCTGCCATTGAGAGTATTTGTATCCATAAATTCTTATCTTATCTTATTGACTTTATGACCTGGTATAATACCTCTTGCACCGATCATCAATTCTGTGACAGTTATACTAATTGGTATTTATCATAAGTAATGTCACGAGTAGGGTGCGTATAGGCAAACAGTTTTCAGACACTTTTGAAATCCAGAATGGGTTGAAGCAAGGAGATGCACTATATCCTCTACTATTTAATTTTGTACTAGAGCATGCCATTAAATCTTTAGAGAATGAGGAAGGCTTACAACTGAATGGTATTAATAAGCTGTTAGTTTATGCTGATGATGTAGTACTACTGACCGATAGCGAGGAGATACTAAAGGCCAACACGCACACACTATTGAGTAACACTAAGAAATTAGGACTGGAAGTAAATATCAGTAAAACTAAATATATGGTCACACATAGAAATTAAGTATATAATGGAAATGGACAGCTAATGACAAATGACGGAAATTTTGAGGAAGTGGCTGAATTCAAATACCTGGGAACAATAATCACAAATAGGAATAAGATGCACAAAGAAATTTAACATAGGCTCAATTCTGGAAGTTCATGCTATTATGCATTGCAGAGACTTTTGATGACCCATCTCCTTTCAAGAAACGTTAAGCTGAAAATATATAAAACTATTATTCTACCAGTTATATTATATGGATGCGAAACATGGACTCTTACTTTAAGATTACGAGTATTTGAGAATAAAGTTCTTAGGAAAATTTTTGGACCAAAGAGAGATGAACAGACAGGTGAATGGAGAAGACTACATAACAATGAACTACACGGTCTTTATAGGAAGCCAGATATAATAAGAACAGTTAAGTCTCGTAGACTGCGATGGGCAGGACATGTTGCGCGTATGGGGAATGAAAGACGTGCATGGAAACTTCTTGTAGGAAAGCCAGAAGGAAAACGTCCAGTTGGTAGACCAAAAATGAGGTGGGAGAACAACATTAACTATGATTTGAGGGAAGTAGATTATACAGGGAATGATTGGAAAGCATTAGCTCAGAATAGGGATGTATGGAGAGCTTATGTCCGCGCGGCCATGAACCTACGGGTTCGATAGTGCCAGTGAGTAAGTAAGTAATGTCACGAGTGATTTCCAAATTATCGATAAATTCACGACTCACGAAGAGAGGAGTGAATTTGTCTAGAGAATTAGGAAATCAAGAGTGGCATTTATTAGGACTATTTAACGAATAAAATTAAGCTGTTTACTCACAAATCATTATTTAAATATAGTTATTTTAAAATATTTATATATTTAATGTAAACGGCGATGTTTGAAAACAAATGAGAAACGATTGGTATGCTTCATTTGCTTCTTTTTGTTCATCACTGCAACCAGACCATACTATTTTTTGCCAAAGGAACGCAATATTGTAAGAATGCTCTCTACTGGAGAAAACATTAAACACATCAAACTCTATATTAATTCATTTCAGATGTCCTATGATGTAAATATGACAATTATATGTTTCTGGAATGTTATTACCTGGGAAAAAATACATTTAAGAAAGTGCAAAGAGTGGTTTCTTTTTTTTGGTGGTACAATCAATTGCTACAAATGTTTTTATATGAACTCCCGCATGCGCTGTGTGTTGACATTCATGCACTATATATACCATCTGGTGGCCGAATTTCTTACAGAGTCAGTCACTGTAAATAATATTATAACCTATTCAGAATGTTAAAAAGGAGGTGCTTTCTTTATTATGATGACCTTTAGTAGGTAAATTCTAGACGAAACACAACTGTGATTGATTGTAAATTAAAAATCATCGAAATGTGATTGATCATCGACTCCTATTTGGGGCATGAGTTCAATAGTCTTTGTAATAGTCAATTGTTGGCTCATATAAGTCTTTCTTCTCACAGTCAACTTCCCCACAGGTTGACAATTTTATTTTCTTTATTACATTTTTAAGAGACTATGAGTCAGTTTTTATTGTTAATTAATTGTTATTTATATTACATTACACTAGTATTAATATTTAACTCTACAAACTAAGCATACTTTGGACAAATTTATATTATTTTATTTTAACTAAACTTAGCATATCAGAAGGTGAAATGGGGTTCGTATTATTTGGAGAATCAATAATAATAATAATAATAATAATAATAATAATAATAATAATAATAACAATAATAATAATAGATAGATAGATCATCGGTTGATTAATGTCTTTGACATGGTCCGATTCCTAATAGCCAATTTTGTCGGTCCATCCAATCTCCTCATTGTAGATGTTTCTCCTTCATATATAGACATGTTCCCTGACTCCAGAAAGTTTTAGGTCTTCCTCTGCTTCGTCTTCCTTCAGGTTTCCATTCCAAAACAGATTTTGGTAGTCGATCCTCTTCCATTCGCGGGAACATGTCCGTACAATCTTAAGGGCTGAGGTTTTAATATAATAAAAATTTAGTGTCTTCAATCTTCATTATTCTCCCTTAGAACTGAGTTTCCTGATTCCTTCCCCTAATTTTTTCTCCTTGAATTCTTGCAAGCCCTTCGTATAAACTCCATTTCCGTTTGCCAAAAGGTACTTTATTTGTTTTGTGTTGTTAATGGCCAAAGTTCTGCTTCTATAAGTAATGATGCTTTTAACAATTGTATGATATATAGTCTTTTATTATTATTATTACTTATATTTTTATCCAACAATATTCCCTTGAGGCAAGCAATTGCAAATTTTCCTTTATTATTTTCTATTTGTTATTTCCCCTTCCTCCACGCTTCAATAACGCCAGTTTTTATTCTTTTTAATTCCTAACTAGTGAGCTTCACTACTACAAGATTTTATTGCTTCTCCAGTCTCCAAAATTAAATTTTGTTCTGGTTCACCAATTGATAAATATTTTGTTTCTTTCATGTTCAAATTTAAACCCCATTTTTCATATTCTTCTAAATAATAATAATAATAATAATAATAATAATAATAATAATAATAATAATAATAATAATCCGATATATTGTTCAGATATCAACGAAAGTCAGGCGGGTAACGCCAAGAAAAAATTGAGTTTTGACACTTATTTATAGGTAGATAGCTCAAGATTGCCAACATTGCCAAGTTAAAATTAAGAAAATATAGCACTGAATTTTAAATTTTCTTAACAGTTAGCCAAGGTACAGAATTGCCAATACATCGAATACAACTGGTTTTGCTGGTCTCACAGAAATCTGGTCAACTTTGGTAGGTGAAAAACTTCACTAGTGATACTGTAATATGAAAGACTGAATTCACAATTTATAATTGGCAACAACAAAATGTCCATTACGCACCACCACGTAGGAACTTTATAAACTCAACGAATTTCTATCAACGCAAATTTATCGTTCACTGGTAAATGTATCTTTCTATTGATAATTAAATGCTATATATTTAGTTTCGTTACGAGAGAATAAACATGGCGGCCGCTAGAGCATTTTAATTACGGTTTTGCGAGTAAGATTAGCCCCCTATTCCAAAGTTCGGATTTCGCTTATTTTGGAGAATATGTTCCTCGTTTAATTTCAAAACCATATATCGAGTTTCGTTATTGAGAAATTGAAAATTACATCAGCTAGAACGTTATTTAAATATTCACGTGTAAGGTAAAGTAGCCCATTCCTAATGGTCCGATATTGTTGGATGACGGTTTCGAATTACCTAACTTTAATTTGTCCTATATGATATATTTCCGCTTTGGTGTCGAGGTAGCGTGCTGCCTTGTCACGCAGCGGGCCCGGGTTCGATTTCCGGTCGGGACAGGCTCTTGGGTGAGTTTTTTTCGGGTTTTTTCTCACCTGTAAGACAAATGTCAGGAAGCGTAGAGCCCAACGGGCCCCGAAAATCATCCGGCCATCATCATTATCATCATCACCATCACCGGTGTGAAAAGAAACGGGATGCTTCCACACCTATAATTCCCTAGTAAAGCTGCAAAGCATAGCATGAAAATGCTATGATTGCAGTGAAAGACCTGCCCTCGGGCAGAATTACTGTGGATGGATGGATGATACGTTTGGTTCGAAATAATAAAAATTGTAATCTCTACAGAATTATATATATATATATATATATATATATATATATGTATATATATATATATATATATACATATATATGGCACGATAGACCTAGAATTTCATTAGCCTACCATCTGGCTGCAGGTCACACATCCATAAATGTCAAACCTAGAGGTAAAGTATCATATAGACAGTATAGGAGTGATATTTGGTCAGCATTTCGCATCTCCAGTCCTTACAGCTGGTTTTCCCAATCTGAAGTCACTAATTTATGTAGCTACCCTTATTGCCCAAATTCTATGAGGAAATATTTTCCACACGTACTCGAACCAGCGCAAGTCGCTTAAATCTGAACCAAAGCTAATTTCCTTAAGCCCCTCGACCAAGGCGCGTGAATATATATATACTAAACTAATCTCCACGGCGTGAGAGGCCTAGAAAGATTCGTCGTCTACCTACCAGCCGATGACTGTCTTCACACTCATATGTTAAAATATATTTGGACTATGAGTGACATATGGTCAGAACCTCGGGTCCCCTCGCCGTTATAGCCGTTTTCCTGAAATAGAATCCGCTACTTATTGTAGCTACCAAATTCCTCATAATGCTGGACGAGCACTTTTTTGTACCATACTGGCCAATTTCCATGAGAAAATGTCTTCTCCCAATGTGGACTCGAGCCAGCCAAAGTACATAATCTGCTGTCATTGTTGTTTTGGGAGACTAGTGAATATTATCGATTGAGATAAGTTAACATTTTTTCAGAAACGTTTTTGAGAACAAAGTCAACACCTACTGTTCTTCGGAATTCGTTGAAATATGTAATAAAGTTTTGCCCCACACCACACAGCCATACAAGGATACGACCTATCGTCAGATTTTTAACTTAATACCACACACACACACACACACACACACACATATATATATATATATATATATATATATATATATATATGGTATGATAGGAAAAATAAATGCCTGGACGGGATTCGAAACCGGAACTCTGAGTCTGTACCTCAGCGTGATATCCATTACACCACCAGGCGAATCTAATTCAAACACTTATTTTTCTTATATATGTATTATATTTTCCATTATTACTAGATGTCGCGAGAACTCGGTCTTCACTGCCGTCTAGTAGCTGACTATAACAAGTAAGCAAATTAAAGAGAATATTTTTACCTTACAGCAGTGACGCTTTATCGATGTTATAATTAAATGTTTAACATTGAGCAATGCAAGCTTAATATATATATATATATATATATATATATATATATCCATCCATAGTAATTCTGCCCGAAGGCAGGTCCTTCACTGCAATCATAGCATTTTCATTCTATGCTTGCAGCTTTACTAGGGAACTGTGTAGGTGTGGTAGCTTCCCGTTGCTTTCCACAGCGGTGAAGGATGATGATGATAATGACAATTGTAAATATGATAATGATAAGGATGATGGCCATATGATTTCGGGGACCGTTTGGGCCTTAAAGTTTTCCTGACATTTGTCTTACAGGTGAGGAAATACCCTGATAAGAACCTCACCCAGAAAAACTGCCCCGACCGGGGATCGAACCCGGGCCCGCTGCGTGACAAGGCAGCACGCTACCTCGAGACCACAGCCAATATATATATATTGTAGATTTTCTCGGATATAAGTATAATTAAGAAAGTTTTCTTGGCTTTTCCGCGTCATGAATTCAAAGTCGGCCTGTTGCCACTGATTCCGACGTTGCGGCACGATCCCACTTGCCACTATCAAGGAATGATAGGTTGTGTCTTATATAATCAAACATTTTATATTGTATAGTGTTCTGCTTAAGGGCAGGTTTTTCACTGCAATCATAACACTTTCGCTAAGCTTGCAGCTTTACTGAGGAATTATAGTTGTGGTATCTTCCCGTTCCTTTTCACACCGGCGAAAGATGATGATGATGATGATACTAGACAGATGATGTTTCAGCACCTTTTGGGCTTTAAAGCTACCTGATATTTGTCTTACAGGTGAGGAAAAACCCCGAAAAAACCTCGGCCAGCAAGCTTTTCCCGACCGCGAATCGAACGCGGGCCCGATGCGTGACAAGCAGCACACTACCTTGAGACCACAGGTGGATAAATAAACATGAACCGAGATATATATCCACACATTTATATATTATGTATAACATAAGAAAAATAAATGCCTGGACGGGATTTGAACCCAGACCTCTGGATTGATATTCCACACAAACATGTATATGTATACATACATACATACATACATACATATATGCATATTATACTGTACACTTTCCGGATGACTGCTCAGCTGAATATCGGTGCCACCTCTGAGACAACACTAACATTTAAGACAAGACACGCCATTCACTGATACATTCATATCAAATAATACAAATGTGATGTGGATGTTTATGATTGCCAGATGTTCGGGGATTATTTTGTCAAAGTGTTTTAAAAAAGTGTCCTACTGGTGAGGAAAAACTCCAGAAAATTGATCCAGGATATTTTTGTTATTGATTTATTATTTAAAGACGCCCGTTAACAGCTAAGATCATACTACCACTTCATTGTGGAAGTAAAAGTGGTAGACTATAAACTTTTTTCTGATAGGCCTATTTACCTGGATTAGAGATTATTTCATGATCTATGACTCAGAAACCACGTATTTATTTCCATACCGAAGGAACCTATACTCAGGAATTTATGGCCAGAAATATCCTTCGTTCTTAGAGTGCGTTAACAAGTAACACAGAGTAATAAAAAAATATTTTTTTTTGGTGTTAGAAAGAAAAGTATGTGATTCTGATAGTATTTTTCTCCTGCATTTAAATATGATATCGGTTTTTCTCCATCTCGCAAGGTTTCCGAGAGACAGGTATTTGTAATTTCAAAGAGTTTAATTTTTTCTACATTCGTAACTACACAATATTTGAACATTCGGACTCACTTAGAAAGTAAGAAATGGTGATTTTCTGCTATATTTCGCCTGTAGAGCATTCCTCTTGACGGTCCAACAATAATCGGCCATCATATTAGGATTCCAATTACCTTGATATCTCTTTTCCATAGGTGAAATCTCCTGATGAAAGTGTTCCCCTTGCTCATCGCGCACTGCGCCAAGATTTACCGGGAAGAAATCTAGGTTTATTAAAAAAATAATTATTCAAATTCATTAATTCAAATTGAAAAAAAAAATTGTGGGTGATGGAGTAATTCCGAAAAAACGATTAAAAAACTGCGTGAAGTACAACTATTGGTAATAATAATAATAATAATAATAATAATAATAATAATAATAATAATAATAATAATGTGTTATTAATTCTGGAAGAGTTAAGGTCATAAGGCCTTCTCTTCCACTCAACCAGCAACAGATACAATACATATTTGACAAAGTGAATACTGTAGACTGGATAAAACGCGTATACTAATTATAAACAGTAAAACAAGGATACATTAAATCGTTGCACTGTAACTGTAATGTATAAACAAGCATGTGATATGATAAAAACAATATTAATACTTACGATAATAATAATAATTAAGCTACATTGTACCAATATACAAGAAGGGCGATACAAGAGACGCAAAATACTACAGAGGACTAAGTATAAATAACACAGTATATAGGAATATTTACGAAAGGTATTAAAAAACAAATTTACAAAACGATTAATAAGACAGGGGAAAGTAGGGGAAGATGCAAATGGGATTCAGACCAGGAAGGTCATGAGTTGGACAATATATTTGCAAATACAAGCAGTTCATTGAAAAACAGACTGCACTTGGAGAAGAAACCCCATTGACAATGATAGATTTAGAGAAAGCTTATGACTCAATTCCGAGGAACAAATTATGGGAAGTATTGGAGAAATACAATATTGACAGAAACCTAATAGAAATTATTAAACAAACCTATAAAGATAACTCCGCTTATGTTTAAAATGGGAAATATAATGTCTAATCCTATAAACACCTCAAAGGGATTGAAACAAGGGTGCAGTCTATCACCAATTTTATTTAATATTTATGTAGAATTTATATTAACGAAATGGAAACAAAGCTGCAAAGGTATGGGGATCCCAATAGGCAATAGATTTTTGCTGACATTACAATTTGCCGATGATCAACTGGTTTTAGCGCAAGACAATTTTGATATGGAATTCATGATAAAAAGGTTGAAAAGCACATATGAATCATGGGGTCTCACAGTAAATTTACAAAAAAACAGAATATCTGGCAATAAATAGCAATGAAAGAGAAAACTTAGCATTGGAAGATGGAATTCAAATAAAGCAAGTGAAACAAACTAAATATTTGAGAATGATTATGGATAACATCGAAGGTATAGGCAAAGAGAACATAAAACATAGAATTGAATTGAGTAGCAAAATAATATCATCATTAAATTCCATATGGTGGGATAAGCATATTTGGAAAGACACAAAAAAATATATTGGTAAAACATTGGTGGAATCTGTTGCAATGTACGGAAGTGAGGTATGGACAATCAATAAGTACTACAAGAATAGACTAATAGCTCTAGAAATGGATTATTTACGAAGAAGTGCCAGAAAGTCTAAATTAGAACGTGTCACAAATAAGGAAATTAGAAACAAAATGGAAGCAGAAGAAAGCATAATTGAAAGAATTGAGGAAAAGGAATTAAAGTGGTTAGGGCATGTTTTAAGAATGGAAGATGAGCGATGGCCGAAGCAACTATATGAATGGCATCCTAACAGAAAGAAGAAAAGAGGAAGACCAAGGTTAACATGGAAGGAAAACATGAAGACAGTAATGCAAGCTAGAGGGCTAAGCATCGAAGATGCCCAAGACCGTAGGCTTTGGAGGTTTGGCACGGGAAGACGGCAGCAGCTGTAAAAACCCGAAGATAGATAGATAGATAGAATAATAATAATAATAATAATAATAATAATAATAATAATAATAATAATAATAATAATAATAATAATAATAATAATAATAATATAATGATAGTAATATAATAATGATGATAATAATAGTAATAATTGAGCAATTCCATATCTGACTGACTGACATTTACAATACACTTTCGCAGAAAAATGGTTGCATAAATATTAAAATTGATTGAAATTAGGGGTGTTATCTACGTGATATGATAGAGGAATAGTGTGTGGTTAATACTGTACTTAAATATACAACTTTTGAAGAAAAAAAGTGCTATTTATTACCTATCAAATTATGTGTGACTGACTGACGTAAATGTCAACACATCATGCAACTTAACATGTTCATCTGCATCATGCTCTGAAGTGTGATTCCTAATTCAGTTTTCCAAAATACCGTTTGGAGGACACATTTCAAGTTACATTCTCAATAAAAAACGAAACGAAAATCACAATTAAGACCAGAGTTATAACCTAATATTTCATGTGTGACAGACTGACTACTTTTGTGACTGACTGACATATCTGAATTTTATTTAGACTTTAATATTCTGGAGCTGCAAATATTATACAAATATTACAAAATAATATGAAATTATAATAGATAAGTCCACCGCTGTGGTCTCAAGGTAGCGTGCTGCCTTGTCACGCAGCGCGCCCGGGTGCGATCCCCGGTCGGGACAGTTTTTCTGGGTGAGGTTTTTATCGGGGTTTTTCCTCACCTGTAAGACAAATGTCAAGAAAAATTTAAGGCCAAACGGACCCCGAAACCATATGGCCACCATCATCATCATCCTTCACCGGTGTGAAGCACAGCATGAAACTGCTATGATTGCAGTGAAAGACCTGCCCTCGAGCAGAATTACTATGGATGGATAATATATAAAAAGCGATAATATGGAGATGAATGAAGAACTTTACTCCTTTTATCATGTATAGGAAATGCACAATTTGATAGCTGTAAAAATATTAAATAAATAGTGTAATTTATTTAACTTTGGTTACCATGTATCATTTTAAATTTCACAAAATAAAGAAAATATTAACTTCTTAACAACAAAGGCCTTCTCTATAGTTAAATATGCCTAATATGAGTATAATTTTATTACATTCATATTAACTGATTAAAATTTATCTGATGCTGTTAATAGATTGAACCATTAAAATAAATAAAAATGCCGATATGGAATTTGCATTGTTCGTTCCAGAACACTAAAATTAACTTTCACGCGTCTGAACTATAAAGAAAAAAATTTACGAAAAAGTACAGTATAGGAATTATTAATTTTTTTATTTAAATGTGGAAAATTCTGTTATAATTCTTTCAAAGCAACTGATTACAAATTATATTGCTGACATGAGTTCTATTTTTAAACTAAACAATCGAAAGAAATCTCTTACAATGCGCGAAATCTTACTTTATGACTGATTGTTTCCACGTGGCGCACATAGTACAGCATTTTCATACGTATTTTCATCTGTTTGTTTCCAATAACGCTACACCCAATAATAATTTTATTTTACACTATAGATTATACATACTTAATCACACATACTCCACGCCAATTGTATTTTTTATACAAGAAACTTCATATGATTTAAAACTATTTTTGCAATTAACAAGCATGACTCTGTTTCACAAAGCGAATGCTAGCACAATGTGGCAACATCGCACTGTGAATCCCCGATAATACGACACACATAGCATGTCAAAGGTTAAACTAATGCGGGAACCTTTCAAGTTCAAGGACTCCCACACACACATTTTCTAACACATAAGAACCGCGCACTTGTTTTAATTCCTCTCACTTAATAACATACATATTGAAGAATCGTATAATGAGGAATTATTTAAATGCCATTAGTAAAAATATAAAAATGTAATTAATATAATTAACGTAATTACTTTACAAGACAATGTCGTAAATATTTTTGTTAGTTATGTACCGATAACATAGAATCCCAGAGAAAATTTGGATCCATCAATTACCGTATTGTGTACAATAATTTTTTTATGTTTTATGTGACTGCCTGTAGCTTACCCTTAATAATTATAAGGCGCATTTTAATTATCTACAATATTATAATACAATTATTAGTATTACATTTATGATCAGGAAGGACCGAAATATGGTATAACAAAAGAGTCGGTGAAAGAGAACAAATTTATACAGTGAAATCGTAAACAAAATTTCGTTTAATTTTGCGCGTGTTTTCAGGTTTCGGAATATATCATGTTCTACTATTAATTTAGATCAAAATAATCCATATTTCAAACATTAACTTCTATAATCGGAAAATTTCATCTGCAAAAAAATATCTCATCGAAAAAATTACTCCTGCGCCAATTTCAAAATTTTCACATCGGTATGACATTTTCATGTAATTACTCTACATTTAAATCCTTCCGCTGACTGCCTTTTAGCTCAAATTGTCACAGAAGAAGGGCCTGTAATTATTTTATGAAACAGCTGAGCCGAACAGTCTACCAGATTTCCTAAACCACGTTTATGTTAATACACAGCTGAGTCCAGCAAACAACTGACTGTGTTATGCGTATTAGCAATATAAGTGAGAGGACAAAAAGCCAGTCAGTCACGGTACTCCAGAGGGAAAAATAATGACTTTACAAGAAAATGTCATCTATACTTTTTCGTTAGTTGTGTACCGATAACGTAGAATCCAAGAGTAAATTTTAATCCATCAATTATTATTATTATTGATTTCGTACATCTCAATGATGGATAAATCATATTTGAAGAGAAAAATTATACGCTCAGACCGGGACTTGAACCCGGGACCCTTGGTTCACTAGACCAAGTGCTCTACCAACTGAGCTACCCGAGCAAGTACCGATCTAACCGCAAATCTTTCTCTATATACATTGTAATTCCCGTCCACCAAATGCTATGAAGCCATGCTTCTATCTTGCAAATGGCGGCTCCTTTATTAAGAAGACATATTTGGGAATTATACATTACAGCCAGTACGGCTTTTTCATGTTATTATTATTGATTTCGTACATCTCAATGATGGATAAATCATATTTGAAGAGAAAAATTATACGCTCAGACCGGGACTTGAACCCGGTTTGCGGTTAGATCGGTACTTGCTCGGGTAGCTCAGTTGGTAGAGCACTTGGTCTAGTGAACCAAGGGTCCCGGGTTCATGTCCCGGTCTGAGCGTATAATTTTTTTCTTCAAATATGATTTATCCATCATTGAGATGTACGAAATCAATAATGATAACATGAAAAAGCCGTACTGGCTGTAATGTATAATTCCCAAATATGTCTTCCTAATAAAGGAGCCGCCATTTGCAACATAGAAGCATGGCTTCATAGCATTTGGTGGACGGGAATTACAATGTATATAGAGAAAGATTTGCGGTTAGATCGGTACTTTCTCGGGTAGCTCAGTTGGTAGAGCACTTGGTCTAGTGAACCAAGGGTCCCGGTTCAAGTCCCGGTCTGAGCGTATAATTTTTCTCTTCAAATATGATTTATCCATCATTGAGATGTACGAAATCAATAATAATAACATGAAAAAGCCGTACTGGCTGTAATGTATAATTCCCAAATATGTCTTCTTAATAAAGGAGCCGCCATTTGCAAGATAGAAGCATGGCTTCATAGCATTTGGTGGACGGGAATTACAATGTATATAGAGAAAGATTTGCGGTTAGATCGGTACTTGCTCGGGTAGCTCAGTTGGTAGAGCACTTGGTCTAGTGAACCAGGGTCCCGGGTTCAAGTCCCGGTCTGAGCGTATAATTTTTCTCTTCAAATATGATCAATTATTATGTTGTGTACGGTAATTTTTATCCGTTTTCTGTGACTGACTGACCATAACTTACAGTTAACAACTATAGGACACATTTAAGGTATATAGAATATTAGAATCCAATTAATATTGTTTAATTTATGACCAAGGAGGACCAAAGTATGGTTTAATAAAAGATAAAACGAATTCATATACGACCAAATCATTAAACAAGAAATTGGTAAAATTTTGCGTATTTTTTCATTTTGGAATATGGTAAGTTCTACCGCTATTATTCGATTAAAATAATGCACATTTGAAACATTTTCTTATAGAATTATAAAATTTGATATTGACAGATATATATTATATCAACAAAATTATTCCTGCGTCAGTTTCAAAATTTTCACCTCGGTATGACATTTTCATGGAATCGCTGAATTATAATAATAATAATAATAATAATAGCATAAATATGATAAATTATACGAGAAACACCACTGGGTATACCTTACACTGGGTAATGATGAAGTCGAGGTTAGAGCAAATACAAATTTGATATTGGTACTTAGGAGACAAAAATCATGTTGACCAGTGTAATCAACCAGAATCGATGACGAGCTATTTTTAAGTGACGTATTAGAACAGAGTTGCTTGTAGTCGAGAAAAGTAAGATCAGTTGTGGGACTCCTGTGTAACGAAAATTATGAAGTGTCACATGTTTTCACACTAGCAGTGTATTTGGCGTGTTGGATACATTTGCTTTGCGAACCATCAGACAAATGAATGTCCAGGGCCCCTGAGTAATCTTTTCAAAATGATGAATGCCAGTCTTTTTTTCTAGATTCAAAGCTTTGTGACAAGTACGTGAGTAGCATGTTGATATCTGTCCATATTCCAATTTCAGCTTTCTTTAGACTCCACACACCCCATCAATCAACAAGTGAATAATATACTCAGAAGTAACTCAGCTACACTTGTCTTTATTACGAAATATTCTGGGAATTATTGGTTAAATCATTTTGAGTAGAATGTTACAGAGTGCGGCAGATCTATAACTTTGCACACAATGTTCATGTCATGGATATGGCAAAGTGTTTTGATTCAGTATTCTATACACAATTTTAATATAATTGCAAAACGGTACAATATGGAAAACAATACAAAGAAAACTAAAGTGATGGTATTTTGTGGGAAATACGCTATACCTACCAAAATTGTTTTGGATGATGAAATTTTAGAACGAGTAAATGAATTTAATTATTTGGGTTATAATTTATCATTTCAAGATGAAGCTGATACATCAAAGAAAATCACAAATTTTACAAAAACAACGGGGATAATTAACAGTATAATGAAACCATTTTTAGTACAGAAGAACACAAGATAACGGCTTTATAAGGTTCTCGCAAGACCAGTGTTAAGATATGGTAGTGAAGCATGGACAAATACGAAGAAGAGATGAAAGCCGAATAACAGCAAATGAGATGCGATTTATCCGCCGAACATAGTGGGACCATAAAAGAAATGAGGAAATTATGGAAGAGTTGGATGTAGAACCCATTCTTCGCCATATACAAAACTACCAGAACAACTGGAAAGCCCATCTTCAACGAATGCCATCTCATAGAATTCCAGAAGCCATACTTCGCTACTGCCTCCAAGGCAAAAGATCGGTGGGACGTCCAAAAAAGTGCTGGATGGAAAATTCCTCTTTAAGACCGTAACAGGCCACATGGCCTAATACTTGCATGGATGATGATGATGATGTTTTGATATAAGTAACCCAAGGTTGCAGGTGATTTATATTGGCCTATTTTTTATTTATAATGATTAATTACTGTACGCTCCATTGCATGGCGCAATACTATATGCATGTTGTAGCAGTCGCATCTTCTGTCTACACTATTTTAGTCTATATTATGCTTTTATTTGATTAGAGAGTCAAAGTCTAAACTATTTACGAATTTCTGGAAATATTTTAAGTATGACTTAGGCTTCCACGGCCAGAGTTACTGTGATGGTCTTGTTGAAGATTTCCGGGCTGTTGGCCGTGGTCTTGAGGCTTGTAGTTCCCCAACGTTTCGCCAGTGACTGCGTCCGGCATCCTCAAGTGTTGTCTTGAGACTCAAGACAACCTTGCCCTAGTAATTTTTGTTTGTAGCACTTTCCTATCACTGTTTAGCACTTCGTATATATTGGCCAATCTATTTTTACATGTTAAAATTATAAAAAAATGCGTGCATGAAACTGAAATCGATCTTCTAAATATTAAAATGTCCGTTTAGATAGGAACTGCGTAATATAAACGAATATCTCAGCAAGTCTAATATATGGTCCGATTTTGGTGATTAACGGAATATATTTGGGCTTGTAGTTCCCCAACGTTTCGCCAGAGACTGCGTCCGGCATCCTCAAGGGTTGTCTTGAGTTCAAAAATCCCACCGGTGAAGATGATGATGATGATGGCCATATGATTTCGGGGACCGTTTGGGCCTTAGAGGTTTCCTGACATTTGTCTTACACGTGAAGAAAAACCCCGATAAAAACCTCACTCAGAAAAACTGTCCCGACCGCGGATCGAACCCGTGCCCGCTGCGTGACAAGGTAGCACGCTACCTCGAGACCACAGCGGTGGATTATATATAAATAAATATATATATATATATTACTCGCTGGCCCGGCGAACGTCGTATCGCCTTTAAATATTTTTAGGTTAATTTTTCCGTTGTTTTAATAGTTATCTGCTATTCGGGGCGGAAACAAATCCAACAAATCAAAGATCATAAAAATCGGTCCAGCCGTTCTTGAGTAATAAATAGTGTAACTAATCCGACTTTGTTATATATATATATATATATATATCTAAGTCCCGGCCATGCGTTGTTGGGGCTAAGGTATACATTAAATTATGTTGTAGTAAACTATGTGAGAAATCTAAATCAGAAAGTTTTTGTTTTACACAATACTTTAGTTCTGGTACGTTAACTACACCCGGTATAAATATGGGTGGTGGTTTATGTGGAAATGGGTTTGTTGATTGAGATGAATTTATGTTGTCTGCATTCTCAATATCATTCATAAGTGTATCATAAGGATTATATACATTTATTGATGGAATATTTTGAGGAGGCTTGTTGGTTTCAAAAATACTTTGGTTTGTTTCTACGAACTTGTTGGCAGTTTGGATTCTCATCATCATCGAGAAGGTCTCTGTATAGTAATATTATCTTGTGATATATTATAGCCATCTTGTTTTTCATTTAAAAGAGTCGGTAGTAAGACTGCTATAACTACTGAGCTAAAGACGCATGGTTGTTGCAAGTTACAGTCTCTGTATCATATTACTTCCATTTTAATTTGAAATAATCAGTGGAGTGCCAACCATTTTACAAATTGAATCATAACTTCGAAATGTTTATTAGTAGACCATAAATTCATTATCTCAAATTGCTTATACAGATTGATTCAAAAGTCACTATACATTTTGATGATACAGTGACTGTATTAATTTTAGTTGCAGGTAATATATCAGTATGCTAACCAAAGAAGAAAGAATAACTGTTGTTTTTTCTCGTCTTAGTGGTATGACGTATGAACAAACGCGGCCAGTTTTCGCCCTTACATTTAGGAAAACAGGCCCCACCAGGCTCGCTATAAAGAACCTGGTCAATAAATTTCAGCGTACTGGTAGTGTTGCAGATAAAGAGCGTTCAGGGAGTCCGATCGTTCCACCAGATACCGTGCAAAATGTACAGGATGCGATCACTCACAGCCCCTCTGCATCAACCAGGAGACTTAGTAGAGAGCTCGGTATTCGTCAAACCACTGTGTGGAGACCTCTCCGCTACAAATTGCACAAACGTACATATCATATCAAAATCGACCATAAACTTGAAGCTGAGGACTATGCATCCAGAGAAGCTGCGTGTCATGATCTACTAGAAGCTGTGGAAAATAACAATTTAATGGAAAATGTCTTATTTCGTTATGAGGCTACATTCCACACATGTGAACATGGCATTAGACACAATTGCAGGATATGAGCAGATGACCAACCACATGTGATGCAGGAGTGGCAACGGGACACTCCCAAAGTAAATATGAGATTAGGATTAACCAGGTCAACAGTTTACGGGCTCTTCATATTTGCAGAGAAAACTGTTACAGTAAACGTATACCTCTATATGTTGGAACAGTTTTTGGAACTCCAATTGATATCTGATGATATTATGGATACTGTTGTTTTTCAACACGATGGGGCACCACCTCATTTTGCCATTATGGTTCGAGACTACCTAAATCAAGCTTTTCTCGGTAGATGGATTGGCCGTGCAGTGCCAATGATGTGGTCTCCCCGCTCCCCAGACCTGACACCTTTAGACTTTTTGTCTGGGGGTTTATAAAGTCTGACGTGTACCAGGTGAAAATAAACAACATTCAACAACTAAAACAGCGGATTAGAGCCGCGGCTGCTAAGATAACACCAGGTATGCTTGAGAAAGTGTTTCGCAGTGTAGGGGAACGATGGTCATTGTGTCTAGACGTGCAAGGTGCTCACATTGAAATGCACCGAAATTATGTCCTACCGTGGCATATTTTTCAGTATTATTACATAATGTGATATAATACCTGTCTAAACATAAAATGTATAGTGAATTTTGACTCACGTTGTATAATACCCCTCTTATACGTAGTTAAATTTCTGCGGTATAATTCATTTACACCCTGTATTTATGTATTTGTCGTATCATTATCAGTTTCTACTAAGTTCATGGATGATATGTATTCTTTTCTTCAGAAATATTTTCATGAGAACAACCTCAATAGCGACATTAAATTCCCTCGGAAATCGCTAAAAATGGAACCCAATATTCTAGCTAAATAAGAGATTTTATCTGAATACTCTATTGATGTGATTCCGACAATATATAGAGAAAATCATAACTTACGATCAGTATATTAGGCTACATTGCATTGACAAAAATGTGAATGTACGATGTAATCTCTATATTTTTCCACTATTGCTCATGCTAGTAGTAAGCCTTCTGATTCCTTTTGAGATATAATTTTGTATTGCAATATATTCAAGAGAATTTTGAAAATACTATAAATTTTACTTAAACATAAATTGTCGAAAAATATGTATTTATGCCATATAATCACGAATAACATTCTTTGTTCAGGCTCAGTTAAGCCTGTTCTTACATCTCAATGTATTATTGATTTTCCCGCGTTGATTAGGCCCTTTTCTGTCTCTGTGTCCTTTATGTTATTACTGGAACACGTTCTTTGGTAAAATATTTGAATTCATTCTGAGAAGATGATTTAATCAGTACTTTTTGGTACCTTTGTATATCATCTATTCTATTGAATATCTAATCTTTCGCAAATATCCAATATTTTTCTGTTTTTCAACCTACTAAGACCTAAAATAGGATGAAAAAATCTCTTCTGTGCAGCTATTTAATTGGATATTTGTGTATAGCTTGGAGGCGAACAAAATGAAGTGCTAAACATTCTTGATTTGACTATACATCTCTCACTATCCAAACTGGTGTTCCCACTTGTCCCTCTTTTTCAACCAATCAGTATCAATGCCTGTATCGTTTAAACTGGAACTGTTATCAGCAATGCTGCATAATACCTAATAACAATCATGTTCATATAATTAACCACCTTCCAAGGTTACAACTGAATCATGTGATTATGGGTATTCTCAGAACAATTTGACTAGAAGGGGAGATTTACGTTGTACAATTCCAGCGCATGCGCAACACGACTGCATATTGTTGGCTGCCAAGCTAAATAATTCAAAATCCAGTTTTCACTGCAATATTTTAGGGAGGCTAAGCATTTATGCAACATACAAACATTCTAAAATATGTATTTATAAGGAAAATATTGAATTCTAAAATCAGTTTCCATTGTTATAATTTAGTGAGGCTAGTATTTATCCTACGTAACATCTGATAATGTCAAAAATAATTATCCAATATCATTGAAAAATGTGTTTTTAATCTCTGGATGAATATTTTAGTACACTATATGTATATTTGTCGGATCACTATCAGGATATAAATGTTCTTTTTTTAATACATCCGAGCCCTGTGATAAGATGGGTTCTGATAGTTTTTATATAGCGCGACAGACTTAGACAGCTCTTATCCTACCAGCCGGCTGCTGGTCTCACATCAGCATGTACCAATTACAGAGATAGATTATTCAGCAAGGAGCCTTCCAGGACATGTAATCAGCATGTAGGATTCCTCAGCCGTTACAAATAGTTTTTGAACCTAGAGCCACCATTTATTTAGCTACCGAAATTCCTTACGAAAACAGGCGATCGCCGCCCCTTACTGACCTAAATTCTATGGGATAATTTCTGCATCGAAGAGAACTCGAATCAATGCACTCCCATATACAGAGTGAATCATAAATATGGCTATACGTTTAATCGCGTTGTGTGATGAAAATATTACTGTTACAGGAAATATGAAATTACCGTTGGAAAGGCAACTATTCAAATTACAATAATGGAATAAAACGGCACAGTGTAGAACTTACGTCATTATTCAAAATGGCGTTGAATATGCAACAGCAAATTACAATTGCTGCATGAGCAATGACGTATGCTAATGATCGTGAGGTCGCAAGGCGGGCAAGACGTGAGTTTAACGTAGCATTGCAGCCGTCGACTGTGGGGAAGTGGAGAAAACGACTGCTGGAATTGGGAAGGATGCAGAAAATCAAACCTCCTGGAAAGCCACACATTAGCACGGATGCAGAAACAACGAAGAGAATATTGTGGAGGCGTTCGACGCTTGCCAAAAAAAAAACCAACCCGCCAAGCTGTACGTGAGCAGTGATTTGTTTTGTTCTATTGTTGTAATTTGAAGGATTCCCTTTCCAATGATAACATCATATTTCCTTTAATAATAATATTTTCGTCACAAAATGCGATCGAACGTATAGACATATTTCTGAATCACTCTGTATCTGCGCCCGTAAATGGATTACACCACTCAGCTACGGCATGGATACTTATAGATTACACAGATACATTAAAATAATGATATAATAATTATTATTATCATTATCATTATTATTATTACTATTACTATTATTATTACTATTACTATTACTATTACTATTATTACTATTATTATTATTCGCCTATTCATAGCCTGTAGTGGGTACTGTAAAAATCGTGAGTTAATGCAATTATTCTTATATTATTGAAAGAGATGACTTATTTGTGAATATAGTATTACAGGTTGCTGTGAAGTTACATTTTTCGGATATTTTATAAGAAAGAAAAGTTCTGAAATGAGATCAAAATTAAAATAAACTTTTAAAATATATAAATTATTATCGTACACAGTACAAACAACTACAGATTTTTTTTTAAATGCTGTGAATATTTAGGTCTGTACCGGAGCTCGGTGGTAGGTAAAAGATCTCAGGGTTATGAACTCTTTATAAGCAAAAAGAACAACGTATAAATGTACACTCAATTTTAACGAATCCAAGAACTCTTTATTTTCGGAGAAATACACATTTGTTAATACAGTTACAAGTTTTATCTAAGAGTGGAGTCGATGAAATACTTAGAGGTCCACGTGCTCGAGTCAATATTTTTAAAGTCCAAATGCTTAACGGACTATAACTTTAAATTTAACTATTTCTCGGACGAATCTAATATTAACACTGAATCGGAGATCGCGGTCTGCAGGTCTACAATGTTCCAACACTGAACACAGAGTCACTGATAGTGATAGCGCGTGTATTTTCATATAAGTTCTCGCTTATAAAGGCGGTGGCTCCTCCCACTTTTCTCGAATCCACTCCTTACAATTGAATATATATTTATGTTACAATAATATTATTTACTAGTATGTATAACATTTCTAAGAACTGGGTAAATTGGTTCTTTGATATTTAATAGAAAAGTGTTTATCAGTTTCTTTGTAAACTGTCAATGTTAAGAGATTATCTTTTCTAGAGGTGAATGAATGTCTTTTGTTGTCTGTATTTGCCAGGTAGTAATTCTTTATCATCATTCCTTTGAATTACTTAGTAGCGTTAATTAGTTTTAGTTATATTCTTTTGACAATACCCTTTTTTGTGTTCGTATAATATTTGTAACTTTGTAGCAGGTAGAGTTCTGACAATACATCTTTATTCTAGACAAATGTACGTGGAATTTTTACCTGGATATATTTCTACTTTTCCACATACATATTGTATAGCGATATTAGTAATATATTCTATTTTCATTATTTATAGATTTATTTAATTTTAATAACAATTTAATATATTTCGGAATATTTTAGTTTCAGATCCATGCATATTAGAGTTGTTTCTTAGTTTATATGTCTCCTATCATATTAATCGCTACAGGTCTGGGTCGTTTTATTCTTTGAATTTAGATTTTGAATAAATTGTTTAATGCTTGTCAAATGTAACATTAGTGGATGAAACAAATTAACGACGGTTGTTCTCATGAAACATTTTTTCAAAAATGTTTACAAATCTTCACCTTTCCTACTTAGTAGACAACGAAATCTACTGTAGACACCGAAATTTAATATATATATATATATACATATATATATATGTGTGTTATAATTAAATTTTTGACATTGAGCAATGCAAGCTCAATGTCAAAAATGTAATTATAACATCGATAAAGCGTCACAGCTGTAATGTAAAAATATTCTCTTCAATCTGCTTACTTGTGATAGTAGCTACCACGTGCCAGTGAAGACAGAGTTCTCGCTACATCTCGTAATAATGGAGAATATTTATATAAGAAAAATAAATGTTTGTATTAGATTTGGCCGGTGGTGTAATGGATAGCACGCTGGAGTACCAATCAAGAGGTCCGAGTTCAAATCCCGTCCAGGCATTTATTTCTCTTATAATATACCTATATATACATATATATATGTATATATATATATATATGAGGTTTTTACCGGTTGGGCTTTTTCCTCAGCTGTAAGACAAATGTCAGGAACACTAAGGCTCAAACGGTCCCCGAAATCATATGGTCATCATCACCATCATCATCCTTATCATTATCATCATCATCCTTCACCGGCGTGGAAAGAAACGGGAAGCTCCCACACCTACAATTCCCTAATAAAGCTGCAAGCATAGCATGAAAATGCTATGATTGCAGTGAAAGACCTGCCCTCAGGCAGAATGACTATGGATGGATATATATTCATACCTAATATATACAATTTAATGTTTGTTTGTTCGTATTCTATGCGCGGCCATACCGTTGATCCGATTTGTATGGGGTTTCTTGTAAAATGTTCAGGCGATTCCCGGGATGAACACAGGCTATATGATAGTTGTGATACTCAACACATTCACCCCTAACAAACACCCTTTGTATTGAAAAACACGAAATGAAGTCCCTCTTTTGACGCTTAAATGGCTTCCGCTACCTAAACCATAACAAATACACCAAATTAATGTATACTGAATTGAATATCTGAAAACACTATACAAAAACGTCAGCTACAGCATACGTTTATCTTTTACGGATAACTCACAATAACCATTTTTGTCTTTCATTGATTCCAAGAAGATCAGGATAAGTAGATTCCTGGGCAAGCGTGCTGTGCCATACTGTCCATCTGATTTTGATGGGGCTTTTTGAAAAAAATGTTCAGAAGATTCCGGGGATGAATATAGGCTATTAGAGTGTTGTAATACTCAACCACTTCACCCCTAAAAATCACCCTTTGTAGTGAAAAAACGTGAAATAAAGTTCCTATTTTGACGCTTAAATGGCTTCCGCTACCTAAACCATAACAAATACACCAAATTAATGTATACAGAATTGAATATCTGAAAACACTATACAAAAACGTCCGCTACAGCATACGTTTATCTTTTACGGATAACTCACAATAACCATTTTTGTCTTTCATTGATTCCAAGAAGATCAGGATAAGTAGATTCCTGGGCAAGCGTGCTGTGCCATACTGTCCATCTGATTTTGATGGGGCTTTTTGAAAAAAATGTTCAGAAGATTCCGGGGATGAATATAGGCTATTAGAGTGTTGTAATACTCAACCACTTCACCCCTAAAAATCACCCTTTGTAGTGAAAAAACGTGAAATAAAGTTCCTATTTTGACGCTTAAATGGCTTACGCTGCATAAACTATAAGAAATACATCAAATTAATGTACACAGAATTGGATATCTCAAAAAACTCTACAATAAAGTACCTGACAGCACATGTTTATCTTTTACGGATAACTCACGATAACTATTTTTAAGCGCTTTATATTAGCTTGACTTGTATCTGTCCATCTATCTATGTAACGGAATTTTTGAACACGATTTTTACCCACTTAAAAATATTGGATCGACTAGAAACTTTGTATATTTGTAAAGGACCGATGACAACACAAAGACTTCATAATTGTTTTCTAACATCCTGGCCACAATCATCAGAAAATAAAAAAAATTAAAACCGGTATAAAAGGTTGCGGACTTATCGACTTTTTAGTCAATCGTTTTTAAGAGCTCAGTTGGCAGAGCGGTGGACTGTAGTGGTATGTAATTTAAGTAATCCATAGGTCGCTGGTTCAAATCCGGAACGGAGGATGTTTTTTAGAAGAGTATTAATCCATTACATTTTCGTGGGATTCCGATCAATTAAACTAAAAATTAAAAAAATATAAATAATAGTTTAAAAAACTAAAACAAGATGATTTATTAGAGAACCTAACTAAAAAAATTAAAAATAATGTTAATTTCCAACACGCTTGGGATAAAATTAAAGTGGTAAAAAAATCATCTTCAACACATCTAGAATAAAACTAGAGTTATCTAAAAATAATAATTTTACCATCAAAAGCGCGGGGTGCTTTTTATGGTTTTTACGTTTTCTTCTTAAAGACTTACTTATACCAATATCTGTTTATTATCATATATATTAATTGCTACATAGAACACAGCACGCTTTTGATTGTAAAGTTATTTTTTGTAGATAACACTAGTTTCATTCTAGATGTGTTTGAGATGATATTTTTGTTGATCACTTTAATTTTACCCCAGCGTGTTGGAAATTTAAATAATTTTTCATTTTTTAGTTCGGTTTCATAATGGAACGTGTTGTTTTAGTTTTTTAACTATTATTTATTGTCTTTCATTGATTCCAAGAAGCTCGGGATAAGTAGATTCCCGGACAAACGTGCTCTGCCATACCGTTCCGATTGTGATGGGGCTTTTTGAAAAATGTTCAGGACATTCCGGAGGTGAAGATAGGCTATAAGAAAGTTGTAATACTCAACCACTCCACCCCTAAAAATCACTGTTTGTAGTGAAAAACGTGAAATAAAGTCCCTATTTTAACGCTTAAATGGCTTACGCTGCCTAAACCATGACAAATAACCAAATTATTGTACACGGAATTGAAAATCTCAAAAAAAAGACTCTACAAAAAATTCCGCGACAGCATATGTTTATCTTTTACGGATAAGTCACAATAAACATTTTTGTCTTTCATTGATGCAAAGAAGATCGGGATAAGCTTACTCCCGGACAAGCATAGCAGCTCAACACATTAACATTTATTTAAGAGTAGCAAAAAACACCGACAACGGAAGTGAGGTGGTATTTTGAGACATTTTTAATAAGATACCAATGTCCGAAACTGATGGTTTTCACACTATGAGAGCTAACTCCTCAAGAGTACCGTTAGTTGGATTTCAAGACTCAGAACTTGATAATACCATCACAGTCACATCATGTTTTCAAAATACCCACTTCCCATCTCATTGCTGAACGTATATCGGCTGTGTAGTGAATGGCGCATACATTCAAATTCGCCTGGCCTTGTTTGAATTATTTCTGTAGCAGCGTGAATTCGGGATGTAAGACCCATATGTGACTCAACTGGAGTCTGATAAACAGACTGTTTCATGTCTTCCCACAAAAAGGAGTCGAGAGGGTTAAGATCAGGTGATCTCGGAGGACAGGGCTGGTTCCCCTCTGCCAATCCATAGACCTGGATATGTGGTATCCAAATGTCTCCTCATATTGACATCTGAATGAGCTGGAGCTCCGTCATGTTGTAGCCACATTCCTTTGGGAAGCCACGTATCACAGGTTCCGTACCTGTGAAGTGTTGTCGAATAATGGGTGTTCAACTCCTTCGAACTGACAATGATCTTGATACATAATTAACTAGTCATGGTGTAAAAATGCATCATTTCCGGACACTGGAATCTTATTAAAAATGATCAACATATCACAACATTTCAGCATAAGGATACTCATTAATACACCTGGACGTCCCCCAGATGGAGAAACTCGGAACCAGATAGATCATGTATTAGTGGATAAACGCTGGCACAGTAGCATCATTGATGTTAGATCAGTTAGAGGGACAGACTGCAATTCGGATCATCATCTGGTCAGAGTGAAAATCAGACAACTGCTATCGCTTATGAGAGGAACAAACGCTAAAAATGATTATGTAAAATATGAATTAAAAAACTTGAAAAATGATGAAATGCGGCAAGAATACCAAATCAAAATTGCTAATAGATTTGAAGTACTGGAATCTTCAGATGACAATGTGGCAAACGAAGAAGAAACTGATATAAATAAAGAATGGGAGGCTATAAGAGATACTATTAAATTGTCAGCATCAGAAAGCATTGGTTGTTTAAAAAAGAGGAAAAACAAGAAATGGTTTGATGAGGAATGTGCCGACATTGTAAAGAAAAGAAAGCTAGCAAAAATGAAATGGTTACACGAGCCAAATGAGGTAAATTTAGAGCAATTGGGTAGTGTTAGACGGGAAACCACCAAGTTACTAAAGAGTAAAAAGAGGGAATATTTGAGAGAGAAGATTAATGATCTTGAAATGAATGCAAAAAATAGGAACATTAGAGAATTATATCAGGGATTTAATATAGAGAAGAAAGGGTTTCAGGCTAGAACAAACATAATTCGGAATGAAAGTGGGGATATGATTGCAGATTCTAGGAGTATATTAAATAGATGGAAAGGTTACTTTAATCAGCTATTAAATGTACATACAGAACAGGACACTTGAGGAGGAGGGGTAAATTACAGACAGCATAATTGCTAGTCCGCAGAGCCTAGTTGCATTAGAGGTTTGAATTGCAATTGCCAAAAATTGGAAGATCTAGAATGCATCAGGTTCAGATTAGATCACCATCAGAACTGTGAGAAAAGCAGGGGGAGAAAAATTGATGGACAAGATACGTGCTGGTTGCTTAGTATGATTTGGGAAAAAGGAAGCTCTTCCAGATGAATGGAATGAATCAATTATCGTACCAATTTAATAAGAAAGGAGATAAAACTGATTGCAACAACTACAGGGGCATCTCATTACTTTTCAACTTCGTACAAAATTCTAACAAATATATTAGTAATGGCAGACTTACTCCCTATATTGGATGACATTCTAGGAGCTCATCATTGTGCATTTAGAAGAAACAGGTCTAACAAAAAGACGATCAGATTTTTAGTATAAAGGGTGGAGACAGATTTTAGAAAATAAATGTGAATATAATGGTACTGTACATCAACTATATGTAGACTTCAAAAAAGCATATGATTCAATTAAGAGGGAGAAGTTATATAGTATCCTGCTGGAGTTCGGAATTCCTAAAAAGTTAGTTAGACTTATACGAATGTGTCTAAATGGCTCAAAGAGTAGGGTGCGTGTAGGCAAACAGTTTTCGGACACTTTTGAAATCCAGAATGGGTTGAAGCAAGGAGATGCACTATCTCCTCAACTATTTAATTTTGTACTAGAGCATGTCATTAAATCTTTAGAGAATGAGGAAGGCTTACAACTGAATGGTATTAATAAGCTGTTAGTTTATGCTGATGATGTAGTACTACTGGCCGATAGCGAGGAGATACTAAAGGCCAACACGCACACACTATTGAGTAACACTAAGAAATTAGGACTGGAAGTAAATATCAGTAAAACTAAATATATGGCCACACTTAGAAATTCAGTATATAATGTAAATGGACAGCTAATGACAAATGAGGGAGATTTTGAGGAGGTGGCTGAATTCAAATACCTAGGAACAATAATCACTAACAGGAATGAGATGCACAAAGAAATTAAACATAGGCTCCATTCTGGAAATGCATGCTATTATGCATTGCAGAGACTTTTGATGTCCCAACTCCTTTCAAAAAACGTTAAGCTGAAAATATATAAAACTGTTATTCTACCAGTTATATTATATGGGTTCGAAACATGGACTCTTACTTTAAGGGAGGAAAGGAGATTACGAGTATTTGAGAATAAAGTTCTTAGGAAAATTTTTGGACCAAAGAGAGATGAACAGACAGGTGAATGGAGAAGACTACATAACAATGAACTACATGGTCTTTATAGGAAGCCAGATATAATAAGAACAGTTAAGTCTCGTAGACTGCGATGGGCAGGACATGTTGCACGTATGGGGAATGAAAAACGTGCATGGAAACTTCTTGTAGGAAAGCCAGAAGGAAAACGCCCAGTTGGTAGACCAAGAATGAGGTGGGAGAACAACATTAACTATGATTTGAGGGAAGTAGATTATACAGGGAATGATTGGAAAACTTTAGCTCAGGATAGGGATGTATGGAGAGCTTATGTCCGCGATGCCATTAACCTACGGGTTCGATAGTGCCAGTGAGTAAGTAAGTAAGTATCTCAATATACTGTCTCATTTCCTTTGTCGGTGTTTTGCAACACCATATATATATATATATATATATATATATATATATATATATATATATATCACATGCACACGCGTGCATGATATGTGTACGAGTGGGTTTTAAAGCTGTAGCGGATCACACTATTAATTTTATGGGGACTAAACTCGGCATTTAGCAATGAATTAATAGACATAAGGTCGAGTTAATTACCGGCAATATCGGACGGTTAGGATGGGAGTTTACCTAAAGCGAAATTAAACAATCGGTCTAGAAGCTGCATATTTTGAATCTTCCCAAATAAACTCTGAATACTCATTTAAGATTAAATGACAAAAAGAAAAACAATCAGCTAAATCCGACCACTATGAGTGAAGGTTTACCTGAAAGACACGATTTAAAAATCGCTCTAGCAGTCGGCATGTTTGTTGTCTGGCAATTTTCTTGGATACATACGATTTTATTAAAACAAGAAAGATATTTTCCATAAGTCAGCAAAATCGAACCTTCAGTTCGATTTGCTGGGAAATGTGCTTGCTTTGTACAATTCCTTCGTGCCGGAATTTTAATATTGTAATATTATTAGAAATCGTGACTATCGGACCTAAACTTGTTTTGTAATAAATCACAGATGTCGCAAAATGTATTTAATATGTTTTCAACCGTGCTCGATTTAAATCATTATGAAAAACTGTGTAAATGGGTCTAATATATAGTTATTGTTTTGTAAATTGCAATTATCTATATGATATTGCTTTACATCCAGGGAACAAGTATTTCCGTAGGAACTTAAGCCATAGATCCCGAGTCTAAAGATTTTCAGGCTCATAAAGAACATTAAACCTGAAAAAAGAGGCCTCTAAGCAAAATTTACTGACCTTCATCATCCTAGTAACATCTTAGTTTCCTAATAGATGTCTCGTTACGTTGGGTTGCTGACCACACGCAACTTATCGACATTTTATAGGGAAATATGCGTACCTAAATTATCTTCCTCTAGATTAGAAACGCCTAACAAAGGAGAGGCAATGGCTAGACTCAAAGGCCGTAAAGTCAATAAGTTGTAGTAGTAGTACATACCACGACAATAAATAACATTTAATGTTCAGACTATATACTAACATTTAGGAAATTTGTTTTTATATTCTCAATTTTAATTAGATAACCATGTTGAATTCTATTTTGCTATGTATACAATTTTTTCACTTACATTTTCTATTAATTTATTCTTATTAGTAACTAACTATGAAGCAGTATCAAACAAGTTTGCAAATGTCAATTACATTAACTGATTTAATAGACAAGTGATCTTCTAGGTGATAAACTATTAAAGTATACAGTCAATATGTCCAGTTCACCAATTAATGTTTTAAAATGGTCAAAACGTTTCCACAGCCAAGCTGTCATTATCAAGATCAGATATTGACTCAAGACAAAATTGATAATAAATAAACAAATTCAGTTAAAAACAAACTACGTCACATGACGCAATCAATCACAAGTAAACAGTAAAATATAATAAAACTAATCCTCTTTTCTTTCAATTAAGGCATATTTCTGATTACGGTCATGCTATAGACTGTGATATGAAATATGTTGGGCAAACCAGAAGATCCATTTTAACTAGATTTAACGAACATATTGCCCATTTTTAGACTTGATAGAATTGAAAAATCTGGAGTTGCCCAGCATATTTTTGATTACGGTCATGCTATCAATAACAGTAACCTTAGGCTGATTCGCTCGGTCATTGATTTCAAATTCCTTGACGTCCTTGAAAGTTTGAAAATTTATAAAAATAAGGATAAAATCATGAATAAAGACAAGGGCCTATTCCGTACAGCGCCTTCTTTTCTTTAATTGAAACAAAAGAGGATTAGTTTTATTATACTTTACTGTTTACTTGCGATTGATTGCGTCATGTGACGTAGTTTGTTTTTAACTGAATTTGTTTATTTATCATCAATTTTGTCTTCAGTCAATATCTGGTCTTGATAATGATAGCTTAGATGTGGAAAAGTGTTGACCATTTTAAACATTAATTGGTGAATTGGACATACTGACTGTATATTTTAAATTAATTGATGTTTTATTTCAATCATGATTATGTAACATGTCTATTCGAAATAAGATGTTATAAGGGACATTGACATTATGTTATAGGATTTCATTCGAATATAATATCAAGCATTTGAATTTTTTAATGAAATACGAATCACTGTAACATATACGTGTAACAGAATTACGCAGTAACTACTTAAGTTGTAATTTCAGTTTTGACAGAGGAAAGTCTTAAATTGTAGATAACATAGAAAAGTAGATTAAAAGGATTGAAGCCTTTCAATAGATGTCCATATTCAAAATCAGCGGGAAACCCATGTTTTAATACACAGATTATAAAAATATAATACAATAATGAGTGACATAAAAGTGACATATTTCGTAACACAGTTGAGATACATAACCTGTCATCCACTTTTAAACGAATTAATAGGCAGGAGTATACGTTTGCAATTGGATTATAATCTACTATAAGACCATTAATAGAGATCCTAATTATTACACTGGTCGACAAAAAATAACTTTTTTCTTTCACAAGAATAAAAATATGAGATTTTATAAGTATTTTTCATCCTTAATTCAAATATCATTTCAGTTTTTTCCTATTATTCAAGAGTTTTCTGTCATATTCATTTGCATTTTTTATAACTTTTAATAAAATCCATCTAACTCTAACTCACCTAGAAAGTGGTAGATAGTGATTTTCGGGCATATTTTGTATCTGGAACATCTCTCTTCCTGGTCCAACAGTAGTCAGCCAACATATTAGAACTCCACTTGCCTTGGTACCTCTTTTCCATTGTGGAAATTTGATGATGAAAACGCTCACCGAGCTCATCAGAAACAGACCTTAAATACAGCTTCAATAAAATCGCTACATATAAGGTAAATGTTCCTAGGGTAAAGATAATGCTAAAATCAATTTTAAAAAGGTAGCTGTCACAAAAAAAAACTGTGACTGATGGAAAAATTCTGACTACATATCTGAATTCAGTATTAAAAAATGCACTAGATTCACTAATCAGATTTCTTGTGAAGAAAACCTTGTTGACCAGTTTTACTTGTGATACATTTGGCATCGTTACAAATATGCGAATGAAAAGACGTCCTACATTTTAATATCAAGAGTAAAGTAAAAGTAAACTGATTCCACTGCAGGCCTTAGGAGGCCCTTGGGTAGTAGGAGGTTAAGACTCCTACTTTGTCTAGACAATCGGCACTTGATGTCAGCCGGGTTGTCAACCTTGAATGACGGCCGCCTTTACTCCCAGAAGAAGCATTCGGTATTCATTTCCATTAGAGGCTGAATAGACCCCAGGGCCATAGTGCCGCCAGAAGGTTTGGGTGAGTTTAAAAATCTTGACCCCACCGGGACTCGAACCCTTGACCTTCCGGCTTGTAGCGTATTGCCTTAACCAATACGATACGGCGCGACATGCTCACAACTTAACATTACCCAATATAATTATTTGCTAAATAATTGAAAGTATAGCGTCTGCCTTAGTGTTGGTTTATTCTCTATATAATCAAGTGAATCAGGAACCCTAACTTTCAATCAGTCTAACAGGATTAGAGGACTCCAGGACGTTGTTAGTATCGCGTCGTCCGACGAGACGGGGCATGTCGGTCCCCTAAATTAAAGCTTTTAAATGTTACATTTTTGTTGTATTACCTGACTCAGTGGAACGTAATCGTAAATATATAAGTATATAACATTTTATAAAGTAAAATTAAACTCAGTGTTAAAAAAATATTGGGGAATGAGAGACGTGCATCGAAGCTTCTTGTAGGGAAACCGGAGGGAAAACACCCAGTTGGTAGATCAAGAACAAGGTGGGAGAATAACATTAACTATGATTTGAGGGAAGTAGATTATACAGGGTATGATTGGAAACCATTAACTCAGGATAGGGATTATGGAGAGCTTATGTCCGCGCGGTCATGAACCTACGGATTCGATAGTTCCACTCAGTCACTTACTTACTCACTGGCACTATCGAAACCGTAGGTTCATGGCCGCGTGGACATAAGCTCTCCATACATCTCTATCCTGAGCTAATGCATTCCAATCATTCCATGTATAATCTACTTCCCTCAAATCATAGTTAATGTTATTCTCCCACCTCATTCTTGGTCTACCACTGGGCGTTTTCCCTCTGGCTTTCCTACAAGAAGCTTCCATGCAAGTCTTTCATCCCCCATACGTGCAACATGTCCTGCCCATCGCAGTCTACGAGACTTAACTGTTCTAATTATATCTGGCTTCCTATAAAGACCATATAATTCATTGTTATGTTAGTCTTCTCCATTCATCTGTCTGTTCCTCTCTCTTTGATCCAAAATTTTTCTTAAGTACTTTATTTTCAAATATTTGTAATCTCCTTTCCTCCCTTAAAGTAATAGTCCTTGTTTCGCACTAATATAATACAACTGGTAGAATAATAGTTTTATATATTTTCAGTTTAACGTTTTTTGAAGGGAGTTGGGACATCAATAGTCTCTGCAATGCATAATTACCCAGTGTAAGGTACATATATTAATTGGTGTTTTTCGTATAATTCATCATGTTTTATACTATTATTATTATTATTATTATTATTATTGTTATCATATAAAATGTTGTTTGTGTACATGATATTTACATTGCTGCATTTAATGTATCTTTAAATGTTTATAATTAGTATAGAGTATATCTATATTTGTCAAATATTTATTTGTATTTGTGCTGGTTGAGTGGAAGAGAAGGCCTCATGGCCTTAACTCTGCCAGAATAAATAAAACATTATTGTTATTATTATTTTATTATTATTATTATTATTATTATTATTATTATATATACACACATATACATTTTTATGTATGTGTGTCTTCGTGTCAATGTGTCCATTGGCCTTTATACATACAAACACACGCACACGCACACAAATACAGAGTGATAACATTCTCATTACAAACTTCGCGGGCTTTTAGAGGGGACTGGGCAAGTAACATACAGATACAGGTATATTATTTTAAATTCCCAATCAGCGGAATTTTAATAACGACCGACATACAAAGAATACATCTAATAGTACATAAAGAACGAAAGAGCAGATCTAAGTTGTAGATGTTTAGCACCAGGCATTCAGTGAGTACAGGTGAGACTTTCAAATAAAAAAAATACCATCATAGCATTCTATATACCTATGTCATAATATATTTCCGAAGGTTGTAAAGCATGAATATTCAGATTGTAAAATTCTGAACACCCTGTTGTTAACAACACATGTTCAACCTGAAACTTTGTTTGTAAACTTGAAGGTATGTAAATTGTAATTAATCCTAAACTCTTAGACAACAATGTAAAGTATGTTTCTGCTTCGATTCCTTGAAAGTAACTTTCTTGCATGCATTTATAACTAGCTCTAGTTCCTTCCAAACACTGTATGGATAGAAATTACCAACTTGTACGTTCGAACGTTCGTGATCCAAGTATTAACTTAGATTAAGTTTCAGCTCAAAGACACACACAAAAAAAAATTGAACATATTTCTACATCATAAATAAAGTGTAGTTAACTTACTTCAATGGAATTAGATTAACATATATGTATCAAAAACCGACAATACTTATGAAACATTTTTTTTTATTTAGGAATATTCCACAATACAGTGTTTCTTCTTAAACCAAAGTGATTTTTCGCCAGAGGTTCCTGTCTAAAGCATCTTCTTCCCTCAAACTACTATCTTCCATACTTATCTTCGCTCCATCCATCCATCGTTCTCTTGGCCTGCCTTTTCCACTTCTTCCA
This sequence comes from Diploptera punctata, assembly GCA_030220185.1. Lineage (NCBI taxonomy): Eukaryota > Metazoa > Arthropoda > Insecta > Blattodea > Blaberidae > Diploptera > Diploptera punctata. The sequence goes on along the minus strand of JASPKZ010004178.1, from coordinate 990,946 downwards.
TTAGCTTTCCAATTAAGGATCTTCTTTGGTATTCTCTCTTCTTCCATTCTTATGAGGTGGCCATACCATTTCAAACGTTTTTCTTCTATTTTTCCCAATATGTTTTTTGTTTCAATTTGCATAATTTCCATTTTACAGTGCTGTTTTCGACCTTATCCCTACTTAAAATTCTTGTCGATAGCCTCCTAAAATCCATTTCTACTGCTAACAACTTGTCGGCTCGTTTTCTACTTACTGTCCCGGTTTCGGACCCATATAATAAAATGCTCTGTAACAGAACTTGAAATATAGTTTTACATGAATATAGAAATATAGTTCTGATGAAACAATTCTATATTCATTTATACTGTAGATTATCTTCTATTTTCTTGTTATCTTGCATGTGATATAGTAATAATGTGTATTATATAAATGCTATTTTGTAGAATGTGGTAGTTGTATGATACTTAACTTTAGACAAGGCTCTAAATTCAAGCAAACAGTTTTATTACACTACAATAGCAATTTTAATTTTTCCACCACCTGTATATCAAACCACCTTAATGCATGTATACACTCGTACACAATCAGATGTTCAAACATATTATTACAATTTAAGGTGTGGCTCTTCTGACCTGCTCTATGATTTGAGGTTTCACATTTGCTACCTCCATCTTTTACACCGAGGATATTAAAACATCTTAAGTAGTATATAAAGACAAAAGACTGATTTATGTATCTACAAAGCTATTTGGAACAAACTCCCACTGAATCACACCTCCAGAATTTCCTCAAATACACATTATAATAAAAACCTTACATTTATACATAATAATAATTCCATGGCGCGACAGGCCTAGAAGGCTCTTAGCCTACCAGCCGACTGCTGGCCTCACATCCATATGTGTCAATCACAGAGGTAGGAGATCATGTAGCCAGTGTAGTGGTGACATGTGGTCAGCTTGTCGAGTCCCCCAGACGTTATAGCTGGTTTTCTCAACCTTATTGTGTTACCAAAATGCCTCACGGGCTGAGTGGGCACCGGATTCAAATTGGCCGAAATACCATGAGAAAATTTCTTCCCCCATGGATACTCGAACCAGCGCAAGTCCCGTAGCTCTGCGCCAAGGCTTCCTGCCTTAACCACTCAGCTATGGCGCGGGACACATTTATACATATATATTGCATATTGTCATTTATCATAAAAATAGATCAAACCGGAAAACAAACAACAGGAATTAAGTTTTTTTTCTGTCTTTACTGGGAGTGATGTTGAGAGAAAAGAAAATAAATTAAGTCATCCGAGACTACTTAGAATTAAAGGAAATGGCAATAGAGGTGCAAACTTGTAAATAAAAAGTATATTAATATACAAAAACAATGTTCTCGAACGTGTATCTTGGTAAGCTTTGTTTTCTGTAACCCAATTGGAATATATTTTTCCAGATAACTTCTTATGCTCCCCTTTATGGCATAGTACATTTTTAAGTTGTTTTCTAAATCCATGTTGAAACATGTAAAATATCCAAGATGTTTTAATAACTCCGAGCAGCCTTGGTTTGTGGATTGTTTCTGTGGAAGTTTTTTATACTTTTTTCCAAACGGTCGTGCAGTCTATGCGGATCATTATGCTTAATGCTGGAACGATTTAATGATTTTTTGGGGGTTGCGGGTTCAAACCGATCCAGACTGAAATTGTACGAATAATCACGACACACGTTTAGGAATAGGGAGGGATCGAACTCACGTCTAGCATAGACGCGATCTTGGTCTTTCAGATTACTATCTGTTTCTATTAATTGCGTATGGCTGAAATTTCCAAAAACTGAAAACACAAACTGTATAAGTGGGTCAGAACGAATTCTTCGTATCAAAAACCGAAGACTGGTACCATCGCGGGTAATAAACCTCGCTGAAAAAAAAAACCCTAACCACAGAATTTGATAATGATCTCTACTATGTCAGAAAAAAATGCCAAATCAAACATTGTTTAAAAAATACATTACTTAGGAGAAGAAATCTGTATTTTATTAAATGTAAAATATACTAAACATGTATTTTCATGGAATTTCTGAACTCTAGGTATTACCAATTGAGGATGCGTTTTCCTATAATAAACTATATTTATCCTCTTCCCCTCCGATGACATATTTACCTTGTAGGTAATGTACGGGTTTATGACTTAAAAGATCCTGCGAGCTATGCCTGCGGTAGTGTTGCTGCCATAAATGTTATTCTAGATAGAGAGATCAAAGGCGATAAGTCAGAATAAAAACGATACCTCGGTCGAAATAGGGACAATATTTTACTTTAAAAATAAAGCCGTCAAGAAACACCAAATAAAATTTAATATATGAAAATGAACATTTGTTTGTTTGTTAGTACATTATGCGCGGCCATACCGTTGATCCGATTGTGATGGGGCTTTTTGCAAAATGTTCAGGAGATTCTCGGGATGAACATAGGCTTATAAGAAAGTTATGATAGTCAATTCCTACACCCTTAAGAATCGCCCTTTGTAGTGGAAAACGTGAAAAAAGTAGCTCTTTGGATGCTCAAATGGCTTACCTGCCTCAACCATGACAAATACACAAAATAATGTACACAGAATTGAATATCTCGAAAAGCTCAACAAAAACGTCCGCGACAGCATATGTTTATCTCTTACGGATAACTCACAATAACCATTTTTGTCTTTCATTGATGCCAAGAAGATCGAGACAAGTATGTAGATTCCTGTGCAAGCATAGCAGCACATGACGGGTATTCTTTTACGGATAACTCACAATAACGAATTTAGTATTTTAGATCAGTTATGCCAAGAAGATCGAGATAAGTAGATTCCCGGGCAACACCGGGTAATCAGCACGGGGAGGGGAATATTAAAATAATTACGATATACATTCATAAATATTTTTCATTTTACATGTTCAATTAATCATAAGAAGTACATTCATTTTCGTCTTTCAGCTCATTTATGCCAAGAAGATCGGGATAAGTAGATTCCCGTGCAACGCCGGGTAATCAGCATGGGGTATGTAAAAAATATAAATGTATGATTATTTTTCCTTTTACTAAATATAAAAGTACATTAATTTTCATCTTTCAGGCGTAGCAGCGCTCGCCGGATATTAGTTAGTGAGTAATAAATAAGAACCTACGGATTCGTTAATACAAGTGAGTTTGTTATTATCTTTATAAATTTGGTACATAATGCATATTTAAACCCAATTACATGATAACTCCCCCACCTCTCTCTCTCTCTCTCTCTCTCTCTCTCTCTCTCTCTCTCTGTCTATCGCTCACTCACTTCCGTAGTTTGAGTGTTTGTAGGTATTGGCTGCGGTGGACTAGTGATTATGCTCCTTTCATTTTTGTTACGAGGGTAGCGGATCAAACCCGGCCGCGGTGGATGGATTTTTAGGGCGGAAAAATCCAAGGAGCAAGTCCTCCGGGAGGGACTTTGAGCCGTGGGTCCCGATCTGGAATTTTCTGGATCGTAAAAGATCTTTAAGCCTGAATAAAGATGCCTCTAAGCTAAATTTACCGACTTCAATGTCCTAGTAATACATTAGTTACCTGTTAGATGTCTCATTGGATCAGTGTGTTGCCCGCATGCCATCCATGACATATACGAGCAAATAAGGTAACTAAAAATTAACTTGGTCTAGTAACTCCTTTTAAAGGAAAGGCTACACCTAAACAATGGACAAGCCATTATAGACTGACTGTACCTCCAGTGTCATACAGGAACAAAGCCAAATTTGGAGAGAAATTAAGCACTGAAATACAGCAGGAACTTTTAACCAATCAAGGACACGGAGGGAGCCAGGATAATGTCGCCGTTTCAAAGGCAGCATTCCCGGATTCGGATGTGATCAGTAATTTTTTTGGGGAATTTCCCTCGTATGTACGACAAATATCAGTAACTATTAAAGGCCAAACACCGCTTTGTTTAATATGAATATACATATCTGGATGGAAGGTGATTAAATTAATTGTTAATCTTGCCTCGGAAATGAAATTCGTATACAGCTGATAATTTATCCAGGGAGAACGTTTCATTCGACCTACATTGTAAAAATATATGTATTAGGCAGAGTTAAGATACTCTCCCAACAGGCAATGTCTCTGTATGGCCCAGAGATATGGGGAACATGAAAGATTATACAAGTTGAGATTATACAAAATAAAAAGAGATTAATGTGTTGTATTCATTGCGTTAATTTTTGGATTGACAAACCTATGCGGTCTGTCTTTGATATTGCTTGCCGACAATAATCGGTTTTTAATGGCATCTCTTGGAGAAACGACCGGACTTAGTACACAAGGGGCTCTCGTGATCCCAACTCAGTGAAACAATTTACACATTACTGAAAGCCAGCGTCAATGAAATACAGTAATAGCTTCTTATTCGCGGTTCCCTTATTGGCGTTTTCATTGTTCGCGAGTTAAAAACTTGCGACACAGCCCCTGTATTCGCGGCTAAAAAATTATTTATTCGCGGATCCAGTCGTTATATTCGAAGGGTTAGTATCCTTTATTAACACATTGGAAACTTTTTGTACTGCAGACATGTGCCAAGGCGGCTTTTACAAAGAGTGATTCAAAACAAGTGGACAAATTAACATCAAAGTAAAACGAACCTTATTGTGACTAAGCCTGAAGTTCGTTGTTAAAATCCACCGCCGCAGTATTTCACGAGTCGCTATGTCCGTTGATAAATGCCGTCCTCACCACGATCGGTGTTTTATTGTTTCAACTTTTCATTCGTTGCAATAATTTTGATTGAATAACATGTGTCTCTTCTACTTTGTTGCCAATTTATGATGTCGAGTAAAATGAAAGATAATTAGTTTGGAAGCGGAAAAAAGTAGTGTTACCGCTTAAAGTGAGAATAGAAATGGTTGCCCGTTTATAAGCGTCGGCGAGTCGTTTGCGTTTATATTACGCTGTTTCAATGTTAATGAATCAAGAAATCCGAATACAAAGTAGGGAATTCTATCGCAGAATTCATAGCTGAGTATCAATCTTAATTGAAATACTTTTAAAAACGGCAAAACAGGAAAAAAAAAAAAAAACACTAAGTTCTTTAAGTCCTCGCCTAAACCTGACAATAATAATTGATAGATTTTTTCAAAATCTCTCATTAATTGGTTTCTATTTTGATAATTTTTATTTCATTTTGTAACCTTGGAACGCATACCCTATATACCCATACTAATTACCATATCATATTCGCGGTTTTTGTATTCGCGGCATATTTACGGAACATATCCCCCGCGAATAATAAGCTTTTACTGTACAGTAAATATTGTATGATTGGCCGCCCACGGTTCTATTACAGTTGGTCTATATATGCAGGTTGCCAACTTAAAAATAATGTACCGGTATCATTATCCATACAATAATTATGTAGATATGCTGTAGATACGTAAAACAAGGAAATTAATGTTTAAAAACACAGAAAAATAACTTAGGGGAAATATTATTAAACGCAAAAGAAAAGATAAATTAAAATTAAATCAATTCCTTTCGCTTATTACTTGCACCGCTCATCTTTAAAAAATCAATCTGTTCACTAGAAGGTTACTTCACAAATTAAGTGCTTCTGGAAAATGCATCCCTAGAACTAATGTAAAAAGAGATAACGAAGGGCACAAAATACAGTTCACTGCAAAACTCTTTTCTGAAATTAATTGAGCAGAATGAAGAATTTCTTCTTGATAAAATTAGAAATCAAATTTCAACTTTAGAATTGACACTGCAATTATGTTCGAATATAACAGGATTCTAACAAAATGCAAGCAGGTAGTTTCATGGGTAGGTGAAAATTTCACACTTATAGGTAGGTAGTTAAATATGGCCAACATAAAGATATTAAATTCCTAAGAAAATATAACACGGACTTTAAAAATGTGACTAACGTCAAAGATATACAGGTGGACAAGATAAATATTTGGCCAAGTTTAAATACAGTAGGGATTTGCGGTCAATTTTGAACTTGGCCAAATTACAGGAGTGAACAACGTTACAGCTTTTAATGTATTCAAAACATACCCCGATCTTAAGCTGAAGAATAGGATCACAATATTCAAGTTTTCAATTTTATTTGGTTATTGAAGAGAATATGTATGTTACAACGGACCTAATTTAATTATTTCGATTCTAAAGAATTATCTTCGAATTTTAGATTATTGTAGAATACATATCATACTGCGAGTTGAATAATTACACTAGATGTAATATATCAATGTATTAATGTGAATGGCACTACTAGCTTTTTTTAATTTAACTTCTATGAGTACAATCCTATTCTAATACATTTCAAAGTAATGAAAGTTTTTCTTAGTGAAGTTACATACTAGGGACCTCGTAATCCCGTAAGATTTGGAATCCACTCCACCCATCTATCTTTAAGATGTCCATAATCTGCATCATATGGGTTAAACCTAAATGTAATCAAAATGCAAGCAATAATTATCGAACATTCAAGACTATTAAACTCCATAAACAATAGCAATATGTCGGTTATCATGATACATAACGAATAAATTCCTTATAGCGACGTCGTTAAAAACTTGGATTTTACTTAGATTCTAAGTTAAATTGGAATGCCCAAGTAAAAGAAAAATCTAATAAAATATTTTCTCCATAATGCATTCCCTAAAGCGTCTGAAAAACGTTTTTTTTTCCTACAGATCTTAAAAGAATTTTAATCCAAACCTTAGCGATGCCTTATTTTGACTAGTGTAACGTTCTACTAACTGACATAAGTGACGGATTGTCTGACAAACTGCAGCGTGTCCATAATATGTGTATCAGATTCATATTTAATGTCCGAAATTACGATTACATTTCTCCATTTTTCCACGAATTTTTATGGCTACATCAAAAAGAGAGAAGAAAAGTACACTGTCTAATTCTCTTATTTGAGACCCTACATACCTAGGCTACCAATTATTTATCATCTCTTTTCCAGCATATATCCTCCACCCATAATTGGAACACACGATAACAACATAGCCTCTTGCTTAATATACTGCAACATAGGACACCACAACACTCCATGTCATATGCTATCTTCACTTCTCGCAACTGGAATTCCCTACCACAAGAAATAAGGGGCTGCCGGACATTGGCATCTTTTAAAAGAAATCTAAATTTATATTTGCTTTAACCTCGACTTCATCATTATCCAGTGTAAGGCACATATATTAATTGGTGTTTCTTGTATAATCTATCATATTTATATTACCATTATTGTAAGTATTATTATTGTTATTATCGTATAAGATGTTGTTTGCATATGATATTTACATTGCAACATTTAATATATGTTTAATTCATTATAATTAGTATAGTGTATATCTATATTGTCATATATTTATTTGTATTTGTGCTGGTTGAGTGGAAGAGAAGGACTTATTACATTAACTCTGCCAGAATGAATAAAGCATTAATATTATTATTATTATTATTATTATTATTATTATTATTTATTATTATTATTGATGTTAATATCAAGCCTTTGGGTTATTTCTTTCACCACTTATATATTTTTACGTAACTTCTTTACTTTCTTTTCTTATCAGGAAATATATATATTAAGTTATTTACTCTCTTCTTACCAAGAAACATATACATATTACACTGATACAAGCTTAACAGTTCTCTCAAATCATCACAAGAAGAAAATAAATGAAATGAAAGGATGACATGTATATGGAGAAGTAGTGGAATGAAGATTTTAACAAGTGAAAATGGAAGTAACCCCTGGGAAAATGATGATTTGTTTCAGATTCGTCCGCCAAGGACCACACATTAAATGACCGGGACGCGAACTCGGTACCCAAAGGTAAAGGGCGAGTGAGAAACCCCTGTGCCTTGGAGCTTGCACATACATACATATATACATATATATATATATATATATATATATATATACATATATATATATGATAAAACCAAAGTAATAGCATTCCGTGGCACCGATCCAATACGTAGCAAAATAGTGATTGAGAATACGATTTTAGAACAAAATAACTTATCCTATCTAGTGAGTAACATCTCCTATCAAGGCGATTTTTATAGTAATTCTGCCCGAGGGCAGGTCTTTCACTGCAATCATAGCATTTTCATGCTTTGCGTTGCAACTTTACTAGGGAATTATAGGTGTGGTAACTTCCCGTTGCTTTCCACGCCAGTGAAGGATGATGATGAAAATGATAAGGATGATGATGATGATAGCCGGATGATTTTCGGGGACCTGTCCCGACCGGGAATCGAACCCGGGCCCACTGCGTGACAAGGCAGCACGGTAACTCGAGACCACAGCGGTGGACATCAAGACGATAACGATCTTAATATAAAACTCACATTTTTTTTACAAATATTGGGCTCAATAAATAATATTTTAAAACCACATATTGTACAAAAACATTAAAATCTCGAATTATATAAATTTCTCGTCCTCCCAACAGCAATTAGTTTGTTTTACATTATTTTAAATTAAAATAAGTAGTCTTCTTCACTATATTCTTCTTTTATTTATTTAGCGACTGATTCCAATCGTTTCACGAAACATTTAACTAATATACCTACGTAGTAATTACACCCGTACAGCACGTTTTTACATTAACACAGAAGCATCACAGTTATAAGAAAAATACAGATTTAAAACCGTTCGTTCTTCCATTGCCACTGTCCTCAGAAGTATAGGCTAGAAATTGTATGAGGGTATCCATTGTTTGGTTGATTGGGATAGCTCCTGGAGAAATGTCATCATTGGCATCAATAGGAAAAAGTAACAGCGGGAATCATGGAACCGACAATACCATTTGAACAAATTGGATATCTTACAGAAGTGAGGTAAAAAATGCCAAAATGGATTATTGGAAAATATATATTGCTATAAGAATGCTGAAAATGTATGGTGCTGCCACCTACAGACGTAGATATAGCTTCTTTCTTCGATCATTCTCCTATTCAAATTGGATCATTCTAGGTAATAATTTCATACTTGAAGATTTTGCCACTTTTCATCATTCCAGTTTAAGATTATACAATTAAAGACTGCCTGAAAATGACGATAAAAATAAACACAATTACTCATATGAGACCACATTTCTGAGCCAATTTGTTTTAGAGAAGTTGGAATGACAAAAGTTCTTGAAATGCATAATAGCATGCATTTCCAGAATTGAATTTCAAGATAATTCCTTTGTTAATCTCACTTCTATTTGTAATTATTGTTCTTAGTTAATTGAATTAGGCCGCTTCCTCAAAATCTCCCTCACATGTCATTAACTGTTAATTTCCATTATATAACGCATTTCTATATATCACCATAAATTTAGTTTTACTGATGTTTACTTCCAGTCACAATTTCTTAGTATTACCCAATAGAGTGTGCGTGTTGGCCCTTACCATTTCCTCGCTATCGCCTAATAATACTACACCATCAGCATAAACTAAATAGCTTACTAAGGTCATTGAGTTGTAGGCCTTCTTCATCCCCCAAAAAGTTCCTGGCATGCTGTGGTACAAAATTGAATAGTGGGGGATATAGTGCATCTCCTTGCTTTAACCCATTGTGCATATTAAAAGTATCCGAAAACTATTTGTCTACACGCACCCTGCTCATTGTGTTATTGAGACATTTTCGAATAAGTCTAACGTTTTAGATATTGCGAACTCCATCAGGATACTATATAATTTTTCCTTCTAATTTTAATCGTATGCCTTTTGAATTCTATAAACAATTGACTCACACAGTGCCTTTTCATTGTCACTTATTTTCTAACAATCTGTGCTATACAAAAACATCTGATCTATTGTAGACCTTTTTTCCTGTAATTCGACATTGATGATCACCTATTATATATCAACATAAGGAGTAGGCCTAAGTCTGGAAATTAATATTTTGGTTAGAATTTTATACGAAATTGAAATAATGAGATGACTGTAGTTGCTGTAATAAGTTTTATCTCGTTTCTCATAGATTGGTTTTCATGCTCTTCTTCCATTCCCTATTCATACCATATTCCCTACCCATATCTTACAAAGAAGCTTAACTGCTCTTATTACATATGATTTTCCGTGGAGATCTTCTAGCTAACCGCTACGTAGATTTCTCCTGTGTGTTCGTTTCTCTGATTGCTGATCCCCTCAAGTTACTTTCTCCAGATAATTTCTTGCATTGTGACTATATCAAAGAGAGATTTATTTCATTCGTATAGTAGGACAGACATAGAAATTACGAAATTCGTAATTTTGAATTTTCTTGCACCGCCATTCTCAATACAAGTGAAGGGGCTGTTCAATAAACAATGATTTTTTAAGCAACTTACCTTTAGTCCTCCTTGGTATTCCGATAGTATTTTTTCAAAATTGTATCATTTTGTTGCAAATGTTCTTGTCACGGATTTTCAACCAGTCTCAAAGGCATGCAGGAAACCCCTTTTAATTGAAAACTGAAAACCGCCTCCGCAGTTTTCACTACTGAATTTCAAGATGGAAAAAGCATCCCACAAAATTGCTTCTTTATGTCCAGGAATAGAAAAAAGGCAGAAAGGACTACCTGCGAACTCTAGGGATTTTTGCAACCACATTTTGAAGTTTACTATCTCGCATTCATCGTAATGCACCATTCGTCTTGCACAGAAATGTGGTCTCCTGCACCTGATATGGCCTTCAAGAATTGTCAGGACATCGCTGTAGTGTTACTATTTCATGAATATACAAAATTAGGTTACCATAACTTTCCCAAAAGTAGAAACCACTTTTCCATTTTGGGAGATGGTGATGAAGATTTTTTCACAAAGAGCTTTGAAGCTTGCATCAAAATCGAAATGATCTAGCCAAGATTTATCATCGGTGATTGCCTTTGAATGAAACTGTGTCACGTTCGTATTATCTTTAGGCGGTACTAAACAGGTCTCGACTTGCACATCACTCACATACAGGAACCGGGAGGGATGACCTTCAAACTTACTACGTGAACATGACGCATTAAACTAAAAAAAATATAGTAAAATCTAATTATTGCGTGCTAAATTATGACTGTTCAAATAATGATATTTTTTTATTGAACAGCTTTCGTATTAAATTAATTTTTAATCATTTTAGCTTTTTTTTCTTCCCTTATGCAAGAGACCAATAAAACAGAATTGACCGTTATACTGAATCAGAAGGCAAATTTTTAAAGGTCAGATAGAACAATATAAATTGTAAAATGTAGGCTGGAGTAGGAAAGAAGAAGCCGTGATTATAAGAGCAACGAAATATTATCTCTGCTTGAATTTCTCCAAGTTTTCCGAAGTAGCATTGAAGTTTCTATAATTGGGAATTAAGGAACACTGCCAAAAATACCCTGGGGCGACCGCCTGAACCCTCCAACCTACTCGTCGATGCTATTATTACAAGAGTAATTGTCACCCTGCTCACCACAACTTCAAACCTTGTTGATACATAAAATTCGCAAAGTTTAAAATACAGTATCTTTACGATTTATTTTCTCGTATTCAACAAAATTCTTGTTAAAGCACATTTTATGTTCTTGGGACATGTCTCAATTACAGAAAATAAAAATCTCGTATTTACGAGGTCCCGGATTCAAATCTTGTCTTGATTAAACTTAGGTTTTTATTGATTTTCTTCACTCTTCAAGGTAAATTCTAAGTTGGAGATTCGTTATCAGAATTCATCTGATCATTTTCACCATATTGTAGTATTACATTAATTATATTAATAAATATACACTAAATGACCGGAGAAGTTTAAGCGTTTATAAAAGTGTTTTTTAATACTAAAAAACAAGATTTCCAGCACTTATTAATACTTCCATGTACTTACATTAGTTAAAAATACTATATACATTTAATAAAATACAATTACTTCAATGAGGTTTTGAAGATAAATTTTGGAAAATCTATGCGAGAAAAATTCAACTCAGATTTCATAATATATCGCAACCATCTCTTTTATATGTTAGTGAATGTTGGACACTACAACAAACTGATAAAAGCAGAATCAACACATCACAATTAAGATTTCTACGTTCATTAACAGATGTTACCTGGAGAGACCAAATGAGGAGTGATATTAGAACTCAATGAGGTATTGAACAAATGACTGCGAAAGTCCAGCGTTATCAAATTAACACCACGAGTGATTTCCAATTTATCTAGAGGATTTGGAAATCAAGAGTGGCATTTGTTAAGACTATTTAACGAATAAAAATTAAGCTGTTTACTCAAAAGTCATTATTTAAAAACAGTTACCGGTATTTTAAAATATTTGTATATTTAATGTAAACGGCGATGTTTGAAAACAATTCAGAAATGTGAGGTTATGAATATTCACTGCTACGTGATCATATTATGTACTGCTAAACAGGATCGCAGTATTGGTAAGAATACACCCTAGAGGATAAGTAATGAAACACACCAAACAGTATATTATAATCAACCCTATAGGTTATTAATTTATTTGTTTAGTAAACAACTCAATAAAATCAAGGAATCTGTTCATTATTTGCTATATTCAATGTATTTGTTGGAGAAAAATAATGTTCTAAGCTGTTCAGAATATTAAAAAGAAGGAGATTTGTTTATCACTAAAGCAGAAGCTGATAAAGAGAAATCAATGAAGAGAGAGGTGAAACACAACTGTCATTGGTTGTAAAACACAATTCATTGAAACGTAATTGGTCATTGACTAGGCCAACCGGAACCTTTATAAATATTATAATAATTACACATATATTATAGGAACATTATTATACTCCTGCAACAAAACAACAATAATATCAATTTTCTAATAGAAATATATAATATTGTTAATTAAACAATTTTCAAATATTACATGAGTTAAATAGTCAACATAAATGGAGACAATACATTCTTAGGATACCAAAAATAATAATAAATTATAAACCTGCAGGAAACAGATACTTAGGTCGACCGCACCGTCCTTGGACAGATTAATTCCAGTTGTAGTTCATAGACGGGAATAAACGCAAACTTGTGTTTTTGACAGAAGAAGAAAATACTATGTCCTCCAATTTTTTTATCGTATGATAATGATGAATTTCATTGAGTGATACTGGAAATCAAATACTTAGTAATAATAATTACAAAGAGTAATGAGGTGCAAAAGGAAATGAAAGAGGAAACTCTGGACAAGGATGCTTACTAATATTATGCATTACAGGGACACTTATCATTCCAACTACTGTTAAAAAATGAGATAATTCCAGGGGAAAGAAACTCAAATTGTAATAAATCAAATTACTGATTACAGTGCACTTTAATTTGACATCAAATTGTGCTCATTACATAATGAGTTCTAATTTTATAAAATCGTTTTTTAAATTATTTAAGTTCACTCATTGGAAATTACGTGAAATTAGCTTTTAAAATTTTCAGATATTTACAGCTCTATAAATGACTATTTTTAAAGTGTTTGCAAAACATATTGAGGTAATGTACTAAACACTTAATTCAAGATTAATTCTAACAGACGGAGTAAAAATCACAAAATAGTTTGTTCGATCCACTTTACTTATTTTCGTTCTTCTACAAAAATACTGTTTACAACTTAAATGATGGTTTCCCTGGTACAGTCATATAAAACAGTTATTCTTCCAGATATACAATAAGGATGCGAAACTAATCTTTTACTTTAAGAGAGGAGGAAAAATTGATACTTTTTGAGAAAAGAGGGCTTAAAAAATGTTTAAAAAAAGACGAATAGACAGATGGATGGAGAAACTACATAAAAGAGAGCTAATATGATCATTGTGAGTAATCAGACCAAATAGGGTTGCGATAGTCAGAATTATGTGGAAAAAATGGAGAATGAAAAAAATGGCACGGAAACGTCTTGTAGGAAAACCAGAAAGAAAGCCTACAATGAGATTTGAGAATAATATGAACAATGATTTGAGGGAGATAAATTATACAGAGAATAATTGTAAAACAACTCAGGATAGGGACATATGGTAAGTCCACGTTCGCGCGGCCATGAACTTCCGATTTAATTAGTGCCAGTGACTTAGTTAGGTGACTGTATAGTGAATCAGACATTATGCCTTGGTTCAGAGTTACGGGGCTAGGTCTAGTTCGAGTCCCCATTGAGAAAAATATGTTCTCATGGAAATTATGCCAATGTGGGCGTCCACCCAACATTGTGAGAAATTTGGATAGCTATAATAAGTAGCCGCTTCAGGTTGAGATCTATCGGATGGATCAGAGGGACCCTCGATATTGGAAATCGTAACTGGATAAAGTTGGTTGAGGATAGAGGAACTGCGGAGGACAGCACTGAATGTGGCATTAAACTACAATTTATATGATCCATACATTTAGTTAGTTATTAACCCCAAATGGTCTAGGGGTTAAAGTACTTGCCTCTGGACTCTGTGGTCGCGGACTCCAACTTCCGGGCTCAATAGATTTATAGATAAAGAGACGAGTTCCCTGGGAGAGACTTTAGGCTGTGGATCCCGAGTCTGAGGGTTTTGGATTCGTAAAAGAATCTTGAGCCTAGATTAGAGCCTCGGAACAAAATATTATCAGCCTTTATCGTCAATTTAACATCTTAATTGCCTAATAAATGTATTCTCTATGCCTGTAGGCCTTTCAGAACATCCATTCCATCTTCAGCAGCTTCCTCTTCGCTCTTGTAGCGAAGAGGGAGCTGCTGAAGATGGAACGTATGCTCTGAAAGGCCTACAGGCATAAAGAATACATATTTTATAAGTTGAGGACGACGGATCTTACCTAAGAAGGTATATTTTAACTTATTTTATTTTATGACTCTCCACCTCAACGGTTTTAACAATGAATTTTATTAGTATTGACTAATAAATGTATCTTTGAGATGATAAACTAACATCTGCAGGAAATAAACGTACGTGATCTCCCTACAGATCCTGGGAGGCCCATTGGGTAGTAGGAGATTAATGATCCCATGTTTATATACAATCGGCATGAAATAACAGCTGGGTTGTAAGTCCTGCGTCACAGCCATCTTTATCCCCATTTAAGTGTATGTTACTTATTTCCATTACAGATTGAGCTAACCCCAGGGCCATAGTTCGGTAGAGGATTTTGTCGAAATATAACATTACAGACTTCATCAGATATCGAACACCCATTCTTCCGGCTTGTAGAGTATTGCTTTAACGCATTACGCTAGGTCGTATTCCTTCTGTAGGGAAATATTAGCAACTAAATCAGTTTGGATAAGTAACAACTACAAGCGAGCAATCTTGCCCTACGTGAGTATGTATGGGTATGGGCACACTACAGTTATATCAATGGCATGATGATATTTACACACAGTCTAGCAGCCCTATACAAAAAATAAATTGTTCTTCATATTTAGATGTGATTAAGATGTATTTCTCTTCTTCGACGAGCTCTACAATTAACGTTGGAATGTTTTGGCTAATTTAAATGAAGTTTTTCAGTAAGAGCGCTTCGCAGGACAGGGATGGTTGCAGGACTGCATCACCTAAGTCTCCAAATAAGCTCCTCGGGGTATTCGTGCATCTCACCAAAATAATGCTGCTTATTCCGCTCTTCAAGCCTTGCAAGTTTAGCTCTGCTTATTAATCGCCGCCTTGTTGACTGTTGAACACTTGACTGCAGACGGCGCGGCGGATATGAGGTTCCTCAGACAAGTTAAAGGAAGTAGAATAGTTGATAGAGGAATTAAAAGTTCGGCCTTTATTGGATAAAGTCACGAATTATAGAAGAAAGTGGATTGATCACATGAATGGAATGAGTAAGGAGAGGTATCCACTGCTAGCAATAAATTATCAAGCAAGAAGAAGACATGATGTCGAAAGACCTAGAAAACCCTGGGCTGATGCATTATGAAGTCGGAACGGGCAATTTGCCTAATCCTTGGAGTGATAATGATGATGATGATGAATGTTTTGGCCTTTTTAACTGATTTTAGCGAATTCCGAAGAAATGAAGCTACTGAGGTTGTTCTGTTGAAAATATCAAAAATATATTCAAATATGCCTATCGTAAAAAAACAATTTTAGAGATTCGCCAATCCTATGTAGTGGACACCAAAAATAATAATGACAAAAATTTAAATAGTGTAATATATATATATAGTCCACCGCTGTGGCCTCGAGGTAGCGTGCTGGTTTGTCACGCAACGGGCCCGGGTTCGATCTCCGGTCGGGACATTTTTTCTGGGTGAAGTTTTTATCGGGGTTTTTCCTCGCCTCTAAGACACCTTTAAGGCCCAAACGGTTCCCGAAATCATATGGCCATCATCATCATCCTTCACCGGTGTGGAAAGCAACGGGAAGCTACCACACCTACAATTCCCTAGAAAACTTGCAAAGCATAACATGAAAATGCTATGATTGCAGTGAAAGACCTACCCTTGGGCAGAATTACTATGGATGTATATATATGTGTGTGTGTGTGTGTGTGTCCGTTAATTATCTAGCGGGCATATTATTTGTTTCTTTAAAATCAAACTTGGCATATGATAATTAATTAAAAAGTAAGGTAGAGTTCATGATCTAGCAAAATCAGATGACTAGGAGTAAGAGGTTATTTGAAATTGTAATATAAAAATCGATCTAGCGGTCGTAATGTTCAAAGTTTCATAATGAATCTCAATGCATGCTATTAAAATTAATCGAGAAAGGAATGCATAAAGATAATCGCAATGTAACTATTAGAAGTGAAGTTTTACCCGAAACTCAAAATTAAAATTTACTCCAGCAACCGTGACGCTTGATTCGTCACAAAATATATCATACTTTTTAATTAAACCTTAAATTGGTATTATGTCCTATAAGAAACATTAGTCTAATTAATTTAATGCTTTTAATAATAATGGTAATAATAATAATAATAATAATAATAATAATAATAATAATAATAATAATAATAATAATCATCATCAAGCGATTAAGCCTGTTGGCTCGCTCCGGTTTCATGAAAGCAAGAATTGTTAAAATTGTCCAGACCATCCTCTGTGTGTGCGTCCAACATTTCTCCATCCGTGCGGTTTATAATTTAGCAATAATTTTGGAAACCTTTCTCCTGGCATTCTATCAACATATTGTTTCCAGGCGTTACTATATTTAATTATTCGGTCTGTAAGCTTTTAATAATGTAATGAATAATTAATTGGTAGTTATTAATTGAATTGGTACCAAATGATATAACAATATATAAATATGTTATAATTTAGGTTGTGCGTGATTTATTTTCACTGCAGTCCGATACTTAAAAAAAGCTGGCATCAGAAATTAAGGTTCTCTAATATAGCAAAGGAAATATGTATTCCGAAAACGAGCAAAATGGGACCATCATTTGGACTTGCTGAGGAATTCGCTTAGTTTCTGCAGTTCCTCTTTGACTTTTTTTTTATTCTGTCCTGTTTTATGAGAGATATTTCTGGTTTTTAATTCTCAACTCTCTCATTTTTCGGATAATTTTCCCATCTGTGCTTATATCATCCTTTTGTCTTCTCTTTGGGTTTCCAATCAAAACTTTCTTTAAAGAGTCTTCTTTTTGTCATCCTTAATACATGACCAATACATGTGTGATTGTATAAAACTCATGATAGTTCTAGCATTGTTTGGAACATATATTTAAGATGTACTAGAATTAAAACTAAAATGATGAATAAATAACTGGTAAAATGGAATCGCATTTTATATTTGTTAAAAATAATACGATAAATATGTTTTTACAAAATGTCTTTATTAATTTGATAGGAAATTGAATAGCTCAGTGTCTGATGAGAAGAGATTGTCTGCAACACAAATGGAGCGTATTCCCACATCCCTGAGGCAATCTAGTAATCAAGAGCTACTGAAACAACTTCAGCACTGTCCACCTGTTAAGCTACATGTGAAATGTACAAATTAAAGCTTCTCTCCTTCTATACACTGTATTTTCTGTGCATTTAGCTTTAAAAACAAAAAGAAAAAAGTAAATTACTTTATACAGTAAAAATGTGAACTAAAAGAAAATAATAAATAAAACTGAAGCACTGTTATTATTTGCTTTTATAAAAAGTTTATATTTTTATTGAATATTCAATTTGGAATATTTAATGGTAGTCCACGCAAGATAATCCAGTGTTAAATATTCGTATATTGGGTCGATACGATCGTATCGGACCATTAGGAATGGGGGTTAACCTGAAACGAAAATTTAAGAAAAGCTCTAACTCACTGGCTCTATCGAACGAATGTTTTCCAGTCATCCCCTGTACAATCTACTTCCCTCAAATCATAGATAATGTTATTATCCCGCCTCATACTTGATCCACTAACTGAGTGTTTTCCCTTTGGTTTTCTTACAAGAAGGCTTCCATGCACCTCTTTCATTCCATGATATGGGCAGATTTACTCTGGTCTTTATTCTTGTTCTTTAGGATATACTCGTGAATATGTATTATTATTTTTACACTGATTTCCTTTAAATCAATTAACAATATTATATATTTCTATTAGAAAATATATATTATTATTGTTTTGTTGCGGGAGTATAATAATGTTCCTATAATATATGTGTAATTATTATAATATTTATAAAGGTTCCGGTTCATGATAAAAATAATGTCCTTTTTTTTAAGTAGTAGTAGGACTTTATTAGACAAAAAGTAAGATATTTACAATATTATTTACAAATATGGGTCGCACGGGCAGTAAGCACAATAGCAATAACATTACAATTACATAAAGAAAACACAATAATATTACAATTAAGTAATAACACAATAGCATTATACACTAAAAAAAAGATTAACATTTCAATTACATAAAGAAAACACATTAATATTACAATTAAATAATAACACAACAGCATTATACACTAATTAATTTATATATAATTGTTAATAATTAATGGTATTGCATTTTGATAACATATATTTATTCATGAATGAGTGATGTCCTTATTTTTCGCGTTTTGTCCAGAAATTTACCGAGGTTTATCCAATTTTCTGGATTTACCAATAACTCGTAGCATGCCAATCTTTCCCGATTTGAATTTAGAAATCTTTCCGGTAATAACTGACGTCTCCAATATTCTAAATCATTACATTTTCCTAATATATGTATCTCATCTTCAAAGTTCCCGCACATTGGACATATTTCGCATATCGTGATCGTCGCTAATTTTTAGAAATTTCCATGCCCCTAGCCTAAACCAAGCAAGCCCTGATCTCTCCTTAAATCCTAGGTTGAGTATATACGATTCTTTTCCCCAGACGTGTTTTAGGTCTCTTTGTAAACACAGTGAGCGTTTTCCTGTACATTCGGCGAAGGTATCTTGTTGGTTTACATCTAAGTACCTCCTCCTTATTTTTCTCCACACGTTCTTGCGATTTTCAGTCCCTTTTTCCCATATCCAGCCCATCCCAATCTTTTGGAGTTCTCTCCTAACCTCGTCTGCCCAAAATTTAACATCTATGTTTTTAATTTGGTGGTCGTAGCAAATTGCTCTAAGCAATGTTTGTTCACCTTGGATTACTCGCAACCAGTATTAGAGTACACGAATTTTACAGTTAATGTCGTCCTGGAATGACCCGAATTCATATAAAATTCCACAGTTAGAAACGGCCTTACTAAGTCCTGTAATATACTTTAGAAAATGCGTATATACCTTATTTAGTATTTCCGTTCTTTGGAAACCCCAATCTCACTACTATAGTGCATGACTGGCCTGACCATAGCTCCATACATTTTTCTAATGTGCTGACTGGAATATCAGGCACTCGACCCAGAATACCGAGTACACTGTTAAGTTGTCCCCTCCCTTTAAATAATGCTATATCAATGTGTTTTTTCCACTTTCCGTTCATTTTCAACGTCCTACCAAGATATTCGAAATGTTTCACGTTTTGAAGAACTTTATCTCTGTATTTCCATTCCTCTGTTCTACCATAAACGTCCATTTTTAAATGTCATTGTTTTTGTCTACTAGCATTTACAGTCAATCCCCAATTCCTACAGTTATTTCCAGTAGGTCAAGACCTCTTTGCAATCCCTTGATTGTCTTGGAACAGATAATTAAATCATCTGCATACAACAGGACTGGGATTCTAACATTTCCTATCTCCGGAGCCTCAATTTCTCCTTCTAGCATTACGTCTACAATATCATCAACGAATAGATTAAATAGCATTGGTGATAAAATACAACCTTTTCTCACTCCCCGATTGGCTTCACTGCTCTCTGTAATGTGCCCTTGGTCTACTTTTATACAAAATTTAACATATTTATAAATTGACATTAAAGCATGTATCATTTTACGAGACAATCCTTTCCGATTTAATTTTTCCGAAAGTGCGCTTCGGTCCACAGTATCAAATGCCATCTTAAAATCAATGAATGCACAAAATAATTTACCCGCCTTCATTTTCAGATTGTCATGAATTAATGTTCTCAGAACAAATAGGTTGTCCACCGTGGGGTACCCTTCTCTAAAACCTGCCTGATATTTTGAGAGCCTATTGTTCTCTTTAGCCCATTGTCTGATTCGTTCGTAAAGTACTTTACAATATATTTTTCCGAACACTGACACCCTGCATATCGCAGTCTACGAGACTTAACTGTTCATATTATGTCTGGTTTCCTATACATATAATGTAGATCGTTATTCTGCAGCTTTCTCCTTTCATTTGTGTGTTTAACTTTCTTCGGCCCAAAAATGTTCCTAAGAACTTTATTCTCAAATACTCGTTATCATTTTTCCTCTCCTAAAGTAAGAGTCAATGTTTTGCATCCATGTGATACAACTGGGAGAATAGCAGTTTTATATATTTTCAGTTTAACATTTTTTGAAAGAAATTAGGATGACAAGAGTCCCTGTAATATAAATAATAGCATGCATTTCCAGAATTGAGCCTAGGTTTAATTTCTTTGTTCGTGTCATTCCTATTTGTTATTATTGTTTCTAAATACTTGAATTCAGCCACTTCTTCACAATTTCCCTCATTTTTCATGATTTGTCCATTTCCATTGTATAATGTATTTCTATGTGTGAACATGTATTTTTATTGATGTTCACTTCTAGTCCCAATTTCTTGGTGTTATTCAATAGAGTGTGCTTGTTGCCCATTTAGTATCTCCTCGCTATCGCTTAATAAAACTATATTATCAGCATAAACTAACAGCCTGTTAATACCGTTGAGTTGCAGGCTTTCTTCATTTCCCAAAGATTTGATGGCATGCTCTAGTACAAAATTGAGACAGTGAATCTCGTTGCTTTAACCCATTGTGCTCTTCAAAAGTATCCGAAAACTGTTTGCCAACACCCACCCTACTCTTTGTGTCATTTAGACATAATTGTATAAGTCTAACTTTTTAGGAATTCCGAACTCCAGAAGGATACTGTAAGAAAAACTCTATCTCCCGCAATTCTAGATTTTTCAAACCAATATTCAGCATATGCAATCAGAATAAAATGTGAAAAGTATTCTTCAAAATTCAGTAAAATGCAACCATCATAAGTGGCGGTTTACCTGAAACCCGTAAACCAGCCGCCTAGTTCATTATCTCGCATTTTAATTGTATACCATACAATGTAATTGATAAAACGGAGATATATCTGTAAATCAGGAAAAATCTTCTTCTTCTCTTCTTCTTCTTATTCTTCTTCCTTTCATGTGACAAATCTAGCGGTCTGTTACGGTCTCAATCCAAAGTTGATCTCTTGCCTGAGGGCTGGTACTTTAAGATTTGACGTGGTATTCTTTTTCTACTAATTCTTCATATGTGAGATTTTCAGTTGTTTCTGTATTTTTGCACATATTTCATTATTGATTCTGTTTGTAATTCTTTGAGAATCTCAGAATTCCTTTTATGGTCTGTTCTTGAGTAACCTGCAGTACGTCTCAGAAATTTTATTTCTGCCGCAGTTAGTCTTTGTTCATCTACATTGCGAATTGTCCAGGCCTCACTGCCGTAACGTAATATGGATCAGATCAGTGTTTTATAAATTCTAGTTCGTGTGTGTTGTTGTACTGTGTATGGCTTCAAAATATTATTTATAATTCCTGTTACTAATGTACATGCCCCCACAGAAGATAAAGATGACAAGATCAAGGATGAGTTCTATGAAGAATTAGAATGCTTATTTGATAGCCTTTCACGATATCATATGAAAATTGTCTTAGAAGATTTTAATGCAAAAGTGGGGCGGGAAGATATATTCAAACCAACAATAGGCAAATTCAGTCTTCATGAAGATAGTAACGACAACGGGGTTAGATTAGTCACATTTGCCACATCAAAGAATCTCATTGTTAAGAGCACAACATTTCAGCATAAGGATATTCATAAATACACCTGGACGTCCCCAGATGGAGAAACTCGGAACCAGATAGATCATGTATTAGTGGATAAACGCTGGCACAGTAGCATCATTGATATTAGATCAGTTAGAGGGACAGACTGCAATTCAGATCATCATCTGGTCAAGGTGAAAATCAGACAACGGCTATCGCTTATGAGAGGAACAAACGCTAAAGATGATTCTGTAAAATATGAATTAAAAAACTTGAAAAATGATGAAATGCGGCAAGAATACCAAATCAAAATTGCTAATAGATTTGAAGTACTGGAATCTTCAGATGACAATGTGGCAAACGAAGAAGAAACTGATATAAATAAAGAATGGGAGGCTATAAGAGATACTATTAAATTGTCAGCATCAGAAAGCATTGGTTGTTTAAAAAAGAGGCAAAACAAGAAATGGTTTGATGAGGAATGTGCCGACATTGTAAAGAAAAGAAAGCTAGCAAAAATGAAATGGTTACACGAGCCAAATGAGGTAAATTTAGAGCAATTGGGTAGTGTTAGACGGGAAACCACCAAGTTACTAAAGAGTAAGAAGAGGGAATATTTGAGAGAGAAGATTAATGATCTTGAAATGAATGCAAAAAATAGGAACATTAGAGAATTATATCAGGGAATTAGTATAGAGAAGAAAGGGTTTCAGGCTAGAACAAACATAATTCGGAATGAAAATGGGGATATGATTGCAGATTCCAAGAGTATATTAAATAGATGGAAAAGTTATTTTAATCAGCTATTAAATGTACATACAGAACAGGACATTGAGGAGGATAAGTTACAGGCAGCAGAAATGCTAGTCGCAGAGCCAAGTGCATTAGAGGTTGAAATGGCAATTGAAAAATTGAAGATGTATAAAGCATCAGGTTCAGATGAGATCCCAGCAGAACTGATAAAATCAGGGGGAGAAAAATTGATGGACAAGATACGCTGGTTGCTTAGTATGATTTGGGAAAAAGAAGCTCTTCCAGATGAATGGAAGGAATCAATTATCGTACCAATTTATAAGAAAGGAGATAAAACTGATTGCAACAACTATAGGGGCATCTCATTACTTTCAACTTCGTACAAAATTCTAACAAATATATTAGTAAGCAGACTTACTCCCTATATTGATGACATTCTAGGAGATCATCAATGTGCATTTAGAAGAAACAGGTCTACAACAGATCAGATTTTTAGTATAAGACAGATTTTAGAAAAGAAATGGGAATATAATGGTACTGTACATCAACTATATGTAGACTTCAAAAAAGCATATGATTCAATTAAGAGGGAGAAGTTATATAGTATCCTGCTGGAGTTCGGAATTCCTAAAAAGTTAGTTAGACTTATACGAATGTGTCTAAATGGCTCAACGAGTAGGGTGCGTGTAGGCAAACAGTTTTCAGACACTTTTGAAATCCAGAATGGGTTGAAGCAAGGAGATGCACTATCTCCTCTACTATTTAATTTTGTACTAGAGCATGCCATTAAATCTTTAGAGAATGAGGAAGGCTTACAACTGAATGGTATTAATAAGCTGTTAGTTTATGCTGATGATGTAGTACTACTGGCCGATAGCGAGGAGATACTAAAGGCCAACACGCACACACTATTGAGTAACACTAAGAAATTAGGACTGGAAGTAAATATCAGTAAAACTAAATATATGGTCACACGTAGAAATACATTATATAATGGAAATGGACAGCTAATGACAAATGAGGGAAATTTTGAGGAATTGGCTGAATTCAAATACCTAGGAACAATAATCACAAATAGGAATGAGATGCACAAAGAAATTAAACATAGGCTCAATTCTGGAAATGCATGCTATTATGCATTGCAGAGACTTTTGATGTCCCAACTCCTTTCAAAAAACGTTAAGCTGAAAATATATAAAACTATTATTCTACCAGTTATATTATATGGGTGCGAAACATGGACTCTTACTTTAAGGGAGGAAAGGAGATTACGAGTATTTGAGAATAAAGTTCTTAGGAAAATTTTTGGACCAAAGAGAGATGAACAGACAGGTGAATGGAGAAGACTACATAACAATGAACTACATGGTCTTTATAGGAAGCCAGATATAATAAGAACAGTTAAGTCCCGTAGACTGCGATGGGCAGGACATGTTGCGCGTATGGGGAATGAAAGACGTGCATGGAAACTTCTTGTAGGAAAGCCAGAAGGAAAACGCCCAGTTGGTAGACCAAGAATGAGGTGGGAGAACAACATTAACTATGATTTGAGGGAAGTAGATTATACAGGGAATGATTGGAAAGCATTAGCTCAGGATAGGGATGTATGGAGAGCTTATGTCCGTGCGGCCATGAACCTACGGGTTCGATAGTGCCAGTGAGTAAGTAAGTTCAAACCACACGAAGAAGAGGATTTTGAAGTCTGTTGTGGAAAGCATAATGACTTATGGTGCTGAGGGAGGACTTTGGTAGAGGGACAATAAACTAAGATCTTGGCAGTGGAGATGGATGAATAAGACGCAGTGCCAGGGTGTCCAGGTTGGAAAGAAGAAGAAATGAAGAAGTGAGGCAGATGATGGATATGGAGGAGACAGTGGTGGAAAGGATCGAAAGACGAGCTCTTCAGTGGTATGGCCATGTCAGGAGAATGGAGGATGATAGGTGGCCCAAAACTCTTTTGGAATGGTCATCTTCTGGTAGAAGGAAACGGGGCAGGCCAAGAATAACTTGGAGAGGAGAGATCCATAGATTGATGAACGACCGAGGTCTGGAGGAGGATGAATGGCGTGATCGGCAAGAATGGCGAATGGGAATACAGGGTAACCGCTGAAAAGTAGAGAGGCACTTAAAAGTAAAAGTAAGTAAGGAACTTCCAGAATCCCTCTGCCTTTATGCAGATCTACATTACATACACTGGTGCTAGTCCCATTGGGGAATACATTTTCTCATGGAATTTTGGTCAGTTTGGGATTGGTGTCCACCCAATATTGAGAGGAATTTTGTAGCTAAATACGTGGTGGCTCCGGATTGAGAAAACCATCTATTATGGCGCGGGAACTTGATATGCTAATATTATGTAACCTTGTTTTTACTGGCTGGAAGATCGCCAATCCTTGTGATTAGCACATGTGGATGTGAGGCCAGAATCGGAATGTAGGCAAAAGGCCCCCATACTGTAGGAATGTCTCGCCATGGAGAGAATTACCGATTCTTGGAGAAGATATAGTATAGGAATTAGAACAGTGGGTGTTTCTGTATTGTGAAATGTCAAGTTGCTGGTTTTTAACGATCCTATATTCAAATTGTGATTGGACGATAGGAGATGAAAGTAACATATACAGTGAAATAAAGAGCACGGAAAAAAAAAACTTCCTCCTTGAAACCTAGATAAAGTACTATTAGTTGTACAACGTACACTTAGCAAAAAAACGCTTCAAAAAGCAGAGTTCCTGTTATGGGCCACTGCGCATGCTCGAAGATCTAAATCTGTGGTTCACGAGGTAACACAGTCTTAAATGTTTTAAATTCCCTGTATTTGGTTTTAATCGTCTTAAATAGTTGAACAATAGTGAATGAGACATATTTCTAGATGATTACGAGTGTTCGAAAAATGTAATATTACTCAAATTGCGACATTTCACATAAAGTTCAAATCTCGTTCATAGTGTAAAATTAAACAAGACAACCAGGATTTGGATAACTAGTACCCAACGTTCGAGTAGTGTAGATCGTTAAACTGATTACAAAAAATGTATATGAGAGCTAGGGTTCGAATCCCTCGACAATGTTTTTTATGCATTTGTCATCCTATAATATTTCATTCCTGCCCCGTAATCTAAGTCCATGTTACACTATATTAAGTAATATTCCTACCTTCGTAAACTACATAACACTATTTAGCTACCGGTAAAAATTTAATTGCGTGTGAAGCACCACGTTTTAATAAGAATGCTACAAATTTATGTAATTAAGATATATAGCTTCATATTACGCTTTAGTGAGGAAAAGTTTAACCTTCAATTAAAATATTTAGATTATGTATAGGTCATAGAGGTGATGGGCAATAGCAATAATAATAATAATAATAATAATAATAATAATAATAATAATAATAATAATAATATTAATAATAATAATAATAACAATAATAATAACAATAATAATAATAACAATAATAATAACAATAATGATATTATTATTATTATTATTATATAGTAATACTAATAATTCTTTTTTATTTTAAGTATTTTCCTTATCATTGAGGGTTTTTTCAAACCAATCTTAGAATAACATGAACTAAATAAATAAATAAATAAATAAATAAATAAATAAATATAATGACTACCGACTTATAAACTATCAGTTTGCAACAAAAATTCACAATTTTCCCTTCATTAAAGTTCTCCATCGTTCTCTGTCCTTTGTGCCTTCGTCTGTTATACCAAATTTCCACAATGAATTTTGAATGTTGTTCTTCCAGGTTGTTCTTGGTCTTCCTTTTGTGTTCCTCCTTTCAATTTTCCATGCATAGAGAACCTTTGGTAGCCTTCCATCCTGCATTCTTCTTACGTGTCCATACCATTTTAGCCTTCTGTGTTCAATCTCATCCATTAATTTTTTTTTTTTGCATTCAACCATTTTCTAATTTCTGTATTCTAATTTTTTTCCAGTCTAGATTTTCTGGCAGCTCTTCTCCAAAAATCCATTTCAACTTATGTTATTTTGTTGACATGTTGTTGTGTCATTGTCCAGACTTCCTATCCATATAACATTATACTTTCTAGGATGGATTTATAAATTAGTTGTTTTGTTAATTATGTTTTTACTCCATACTATAGAGTTTAGCATTCCTATTGTTTCTCTTCCAATAATAATCCTCTTTGCTATTTCTTTGTTTTATGTTAGATTTCTCTATAATTGATCCCAAATAACAGAAACTATCGCTCTTCTTATCTTTACCCCATCAATATATAATTCATCTGGGCCATTTCTTAAATACTCTGTTTTGTTTTTGTTGATTTTCAACCCCATTTCTGATATGTTATTGACAACTGATTACACATATAATTAATAATAACAATAATAGTAATAATCCCAAATATATGAATGAGATTGCACAAAGAAATTAAAAACGCTCAATTCTGGAAATGCGTGCTATTATGCATTACAGAGACTCTTGACTTCCCAATTCCTTTGAAAAACGTTAAACTGAAAATATATAAAACAGTTATTCTACTAGTTATATTATATGGATGCGAAACATGGACTCTTACTTTAAGGAAGGAAAGGAAATTACGAGTATTTGGGAACGAAGTTCTTAGGAAGATTTTTGGACCAAAGAGAGATAAACAGACAGGTGAATGGAGAAGACTTCATAACTGTGAACTACATGGTCTTTATTGGAAGCCAGATAAAATAAGGACCGTTAAGTCTCGTAGAATACTATGGACAGGACATGTGGCACGAATGGGGAATGAAAGATGTGCATGGAAGCTTCTTGTAGGAAAACCAGAGGGAAAACGCCCAGTTGGTAAACCAAGAATGAGGTGGAAGAATAACAAACTAAGATTTGAGGGAAGTAGATAATACAGGGGATGATTAGAAAACATTACTTGAGGATAGAGATGTATGGAGAGCTTATGTCCGCGTGACCATGAACCTACAGGTTTGATAGTACCAGTACGTTAGTTAGTTAGTTAGTTAGTTAGTAATAATAATAGAAATTGGATGGGTCTACTCAGACTGCGGAGTTCACCATAGTTTATAAATTGTAGATTCGTGGAGACACACGGAGAGGATTCCCTGGAAATTCGTGGTAGAGCAAAAGATTGTAATGATCCATAGTCGAAATAAATACCTTTGATAAATAATGATTAATTATTAAAAACACATGATATTAATATTCACTGCACTTATGTTAATTAGCACCTTAATTAAAAGTTGCATTTTAAATTATTAATTTCTAATTGAGTTCCGAAATACACCAACATGGTAGATACGTCTGTTCTTAGTAGGCTCACTGGTAATAGTAATAGTCATAATAATAATAATAATAATAATAATAATAATAATAATAATAATAATAATAATAATAGTTCGTTTTTTGTTCAAGAATAGAAAGACAAAATAAAATAGAAAGCATTTTAACAATTAAAAAATTTAACCTCATCGGGAACTGAACCTGTGACCTCTTCCATAGGAATGAGGCCACTAAGCACTGTGCTAAGCATTGGCTGGCTTGCTGTGCTTGAAAGAATGATCTTCAAAGGAAGAAGGGAAACGTATTATAGCTCTAGTGTGCACTAGTGTGAAATCGCGTGTTAGAACTTAAAATATTCGAGATCAAGACTAGGTCCAATATTATTTTTGCTAAGTCTACATATCTCTTTACCTGAATGCAAAATTTAGGAGGTAAACCAACCTATGAATAAACTGTATCATTTGCTGTTTCATACTTCTAAATTATAATGCTTTTCGTGAAGAATCTAATGACACCTCAAATCCCTTTCGAGAAAAAAAAACTACCTTCCTGATTATTTCCTTGTAGTCTACCCTTCGAACAAAATATGTCTTGCATTCAGACATACATCTATACGTTGCGGGAAGAATACTGATTTGTTATAATATAGCTAGTTTAATATTTCTTTACGAATGGTACCCCTGGTACACATAAATAACAAGGCATACTGCACAAATAGTTTAACATATTTCTTTTAATATTTGTTGAAAACAAAATTTATTGCATTAATAATTCAAATGTACGTGTATCTTACTTCTCCTACTCGATAACAAAAATCGTGGTTAATATTCACGTCATGTCGACTTGATCCGTTTATGTCTTGA
Organism: Diploptera punctata; assembly: GCA_030220185.1. Classification (NCBI taxonomy): domain Eukaryota; kingdom Metazoa; phylum Arthropoda; class Insecta; order Blattodea; family Blaberidae; genus Diploptera; species Diploptera punctata. Next base: position 961,801 of record JASPKZ010004178.1, on the reverse strand, counting down.
AATGTAGAAAAATAATACATCAAACGATGTTATTGAAGTATTCGATAGGAAAGAAGATTATAACAGATATCGATGTGAAATGAGAGGGACTGTTAAATTAGATACTACACAGAAACTAAAGCTAATAAGTTTTTTTTTTAGGAATGAACCTGCTGTGATTGATGCAACTATTTCTAGATTGCAATATAATCCCTGCATCTGTGGTCTTGATGTGAGAATATCCCCAGGGGAAACAACAGTTCTATCCACATTTCTCTTTTCTGTATTTTATTTAAAAAACAATTTTCAGCGCTTAACATTGAATGTGACCATATTAATTCATAATTCAGCGTACTATGCTGTTTTCATCTCCATGACCGTAAAATAATGCATTATCTTATTCTGCTATTCAAAATTATACATATATCTACACCAAACTGCTTATTCTCTCGCTTTAATCCTCCATCTTCTAATTCCAATTAGAGTATATGATCGTATCAACACCAGGTATTTGACATCTCACAATACAGAATTTCTCACTAAATCATATATGTATCTACTGCTAGACTCGGTAACTACTCACTGCAAGGGAATGGGGACTCTCGGATATTAGCTTCATATAAAATAAATTTAATTCATCTTCTTCCTTTCCGGGATTAGGTCTCAAGTCCATCGCTTTCTTGGCCGTCCCAAAGATATTTTCCCATGCGGTTTGTAGGTGTTCATCGTTTTCGGTAATCTTTTATTGTCCATTCTCCCTAAATGTTCTTTCCATCGGTATTTGTACTCTTCTAGTTTATCAATTATTGAAAATATCTCCAGTTCATTTCTTATTGATTCATTATGTAATCTATCCATGCGTGTACATCCTTTTACAGATCTTAAAAATTTCATTTCAGTGGCTTGAATGTGTGAGAAATATTTTTTGTAAGTACCCAAGATTCAGATCCATATAAAAGAACAGGACCAGCCATCATTTTATAAACCCTGAGCTGAGTTTCTCTTCGAATCTTTCGGAGGGTTTTTCTTATGGCGTCACACATCATTTGATATTGGTTTAATTTATTATGTATATCCTAAATCACAGCTATATGTTATATGAGTAACTGAACCAAAATAAAATGCGAATACGAAATGTAAATCTCTTCCTGGTATAATTGGTCTCTCAGCGGATTAACTGATGATGTGACCTTTCGCTTCTCTATTAATGTTGACTTGATTCATTTTAATTTTAGTTTGTATAAATATTTACTTCTAAGGCCTATATATTTCATATTTATGATCTTAAATAATTTTATGTAGGCTATATAAAATTTTTCATTGGTTGAGTGGAGGAGACGACCATTTAAGTGCTGACTCCAATACTTTAAATAAATAAATAAATAAATAATAATAATCATTATCATCCATCCACCCATAGTAATTCTGCCCGAGGGCAGGCCTTTCACTGCAATCATAGCATTTTCTTGCTATGCTTTGCAACTTTACCAGGGAAATTATAGGTGTGGTAGTTTCCCGTTGCTTTCCACACCGGTCAAAGATGATGATGATGATGATACTGACCAGGACGTTGGTGATCCATCCGTCCATCCATCCATAGTAATTCTGCCCGAAGGCAGGTCCTTCACTGCAATCATAGCATTTTCATTCTATGCTTGCAGCTTTACTAGAGAAGACGATGGTGGTGGCCGGATGATTTTCGGGGACCGTTATGTCCTAAGTTTCCTGACATTTGTCTTACAGGTAAGGAAAAACCCCGAAAAAACCTCACCCATGAGCCTATCCCGACCAGGAATCGAACTCGGGCCCGCTGCGTGACAAGACAATACGCTACCTCGAGACCACAGCGGTGGACAATAATAATAATAATAATAATAATAATAATAATAATAATAATAATAATAATAATAATAATAATAATAATAATAATGATAATAATAATAATGATAATAATCATAATAATAATAATAATTATTATTATTATTAGTTATTTTTTATTATTATTAATACATAGTCTACCGTTGTGATCCAGGGGTAACGTCGTTGACTCGACGGTTTTATCTCAGGTCGGGGCAAGTTTTCGTGTTTTTTTGCATATGTAAAATACATCATAAATCTATTTGAGCATCATAATTATCCATATATCCACAGTGATTAGTATTAATGTGTGAGTGAATGGTGTGTCTTGTTGTCACGGAGATGATCTGTATTGAGCTGATCCCTAATTTAGGGACGGCCTCCATGTCCCTGTATAATCAAAAGAATATTATGTTACGTCAATGTAAAACAAACTGCATTCCTATAGATCGTGTCACTGTAAGGACCGTGTGGCATGGGATACTTAAAAGTACCAGAATGGAGAGGTTTCGACAAGAATAATAAATTAAAAAAATGAACATTAATAATTAAAAAAAGATAATTCATTAGTAAATGCTCTATATATTATTTGTTATAGGCTTATTGTAAGCAATCTTCCTCACAAGTAAGGACTTATCTAGAGATACAGAATAATAAACAATTCTGATTAGTTGTCATAAAAGTGATTTACGTACACACGGTTCAAACACAGATTTGCAATTAGGCCCTAACTAATGTGAAGTCAATAAAACAGACGCTTAAAATACATTTTATTGAAACTAACTAACTCACAGGCACTATTATATCAGGAGGTTCATGGCCGCGCGGACATAAACACTCCAAACATCCCTATTCTGAGCAAATTTTTACATTTCCTTCCCTCGAATCGCGGTTAATGTTCTTCTCTCGATTCATTCTTCGCCGACCTACTGGGTGCTTTACTTCTGTTTTCCTGCAAGAAGTTTCCATTGCCAATATTCCATCCCCCATTCGAGCATAATTTCCTGTCTATCCAACTCTAATAAGAGAGTTAACTGCTCTAAATTGATAACACTGGTCAACAGTGGTTTTGTTGCCCTTGATATAAGATTAATTTTGGATATATTTATGCTCACAATTCATGAAAGCATCTATTATTTTGGAAGATTTGCTCTGGTTTTTTAATCTTTATTTTCATTCTACAATACAAAAATCGGAAAATATAAAAAAATAACAGATGTACTTATAATGTCAATTGGTTTTTGAAAAATTAGTATGCACTGACGTAAATAGAAAGAAAACTATCGAAAACCCATAATATACTTCAGTTAAGCGCCTTTTATAAGATTTTCTTCTATAATTTTTTAGGGGACAATCTCTTTTTAAAAACCAGCAGTAATCTGCCATCATGTGACGGTCCCATCTACCCTGATACCTTTCCTCCATTACATTTAGATCCTAGTGAAAGCGCACTCCCTGTTCGTCACTATTATTTCCTAAATTATCCGGAAATTTATCCAGGTGACTGTGGAGAAAGTTAACTTTATACTCATATTTGCTCCCAAAATCTTGAAGCTTATCAACATGTTTTGCACAATTTCTTTATAATTTGGTGCTTCATAGTTATCTAGGAAATTTTCTATTACCAATACAAAACCCTTCCAAGCTTCACCATCCGGCACACTCATAACTTTGATAAAATTTGCATCTTTCATCAATTGCCAAATTTGAGGACCATCAAATATTCCGCCTTTTAACTTTTACATACTGAGCTTAGGAAATTTTCTACAAATGTATTTGAAATACTTTCCTTCCTTGTCCAACGCTTTGTCGAATTGTTTTATCACATCCAGATGCACGTCGTGAGTACTTCAATGTTGTCAAATAACTGAGATCACGGCCGATGTGCGGAGTGAGGGGTATGAGAGGTGAGGATCACGTGATGTTTGTATACGCGAAAAAAATGCGCAGAAATCAAATCATGACTGGAAACGTAAATTTTATTAGTAACAAGCCGTTTACTGTTTAAGGTATAAGATTGCAAAAATCATAAAAACTAGAGCACATTCAGCACTTTCATGAAAGAGAAAGGAGTACCTCAGCACCTAATAAGTTCAATAAAAAGTCTATATGTAGAAACTAAAATAACAATAGAAACTGGAGGCAAAAATAAAAATAATATAACAGCAACAATAAATAGAGGTGTAAGACAGGGATGTCCACTCTCATCCTCCCTTTTTAATATTTATATTGACGATATATATAATTGGCAGATACATTTGGACTCACATTTCAAAATAAGATATAAGATGTTAGATACCTTACTTTTTGCAGACGATCAAGTTCTAATATCTAGTTCAGAGGATGGTTTACAGAAATCACTCTTTCAGTTAAATAACATTATACAGAAATATAATTTCAAAATATCAATAAGTAAAACAAACATCCTAGCTTTTAAGGGATCAGATACCGTAAGAGCTAAAATAATTCTGGAGGGGAAACCCATTGAACAAGTGAACCATTTTAAATACCTGGGTTATGAAATCTCCTATTTTAAAAATGAAGATCTATTTAACAAACTTAATACATTTAATTATATATGTGGAACAATCAAAAGAATATTTAAAAGCACAAGAAAAGAAACAAAACTAAAATTTTATAAAGTAGTGGCAGTCCCCTTACTATTGTATGGTAGTGAATTTTGGGTTTTAACTAAAAGATAAGAGAAGATCATAGAAGCAGCTGAAATGAGATTTCTGAGAAGTGTGGCTGGTTTCAAACTTCTAGATAAGAGAAGAAGTGAATATATTAGAAATGAGCTAAATATCTTAAAACTCTTAGATAGAATAAAATAATCTAGAAAAAACTGGAAAGAACATGTTCAAAGAATGGAAGATGATCGCATTCCCAAAATTATATTTAAATACAAACCAAAAGGACGCAAGAATGTTGGTAGACAGAAGAACAGATGGATCCAACTTTTGAATGAGAATCTATGAGACCGGAGCAAGCCACATGGGCTTAATCCGTGATTGTTGTTGATGATGATGATGAAGTGTGCACTTGAAAACATAGAAATTCGCTGATATATCCAGGGCAAATGTGTTTATTTATTTTTTGTAGAGCTGTGTAATTATTTCCCATAGAGATTATGTAGCTCACTGTTTTTCTGCATTTGTCGTGATTGTAACTTAATCTTAATTATCACACTTCGCATAATTGTATTATTTAATATACATATAAAATAATAACAATGATTAACATATTACAGAAGGGAATGTTTCATAAACTCATTATTATATACGTCTATATACAGGATCGAATTATGGAGATTTCGTTAATGTAGTACTACTACATTAAATAGAAGCTATTGATCAAAATGTTGGATTAGAGAAAATAACATCGACCTAATCCAATAGCAATGCTCTTATTATTAAGACATTAATGAAATCAAATTATTTATATGCCTTGACAATGACAGCATTGCTTTAGAAACGCATCTACTCTTTTTAACCTAATGTTTTCTGAATGGATTCTATTTAATACACTACCAGAAATATCACTAGTTAGACTATCTTAAAGTCTACATTTTTTAAATAAAAAGGTATTTGACAATAAATTAAACTACTCTTCAAAGTAGACACAAACATATACTATAATCTTGAGTTATCTTTCAGAGAGGTTTATTTTAGCGCGATGGTAAGTGTCTGTTTTTTGATACAAAGAACCTAATTATGTTGCAGATAACACACGTCAGTTACATACCTACCCCATCTCAGAACATATAGAATCCCCCCTTCCCATATTATGTGAATGCAAACTGGCGAGAGGAACTGTGAATCATGTTAGCTGACGGTCTAATGTAGTATTGTCACGATGGTTTCAAAAGAAGAACGTCGGAGTTAGATATTCTTCTTCTTTTTTCGTTACGGTTTAGGCTTATTTACTCGCCTCTTCCGGCTCCAAATTGCTGCTGATTCCATATTTTCTTTGGTCTTCACAAGCTTCTTCTTCCTCCTCGTGGTGAATAGTTGTACGCTGCTTTTGGTATTCTATTCTTAGTCATCCTTGCCAAGTGTTCTTTCCAGTTTGTTCTGTATTTCACTATTGTTGTGTTTAATTCCTCTACTTTTAGTTGTTTTCTTATTTCTGTGTTGGTTTTATGTCTGTTCATTGATAACTTACTATTGGTCTGAGGAATTTCATATGAGCAACTTGTATCCTGGCAGATTGTTGTGTTGTCACTGTCCGTGTTTCGGATCCATAAGTAATAATAGGAACTGCCATTGTCTTGTATAATTTTATTATAGAGTAATTCTTGGCTTTATTTTTTCAAAGTTCTTTTTAGTGTTCCTGTTATATAATTAAACTTATTTAGTTTGTTATTTATATCTGTTTCCGTTGTGTATGGTATTTCGCAAAGGAAGTTATATCTTACCACTTGTTCTATTGGTATATTTTCTAATATTATCTTTGTCCGAATGGACGAGCGACCTTGAAAGTTATTATTTGTTATAAAGATTGCATTTGCCAGAGATTTTACAGCACGACAGTGTCATCAAGGTGTTCAAGAATATTCAAGAATCTCGCGGTGAACCTGTTTTGCCTTAAAGAACAGTGGCACGTTGGGTAAAGGTATTCAACGTGCCACTGTTCCGTAAGGCAATTGCACATTCCCCGCAAGCCCCTTGAAGACTTTAATGGCACTGCCGTAAGACCTTTGGCACATTCAATCTTTATCAAACTCCGTTGTTGTTCTTTAGAAAACATCGTGAGAACACTAAATTAGACCGTCCGCTAACACGAGGCTCTGTTCGCATGCGCGTGATGTGGGAAGGGAGAGCCCACATGTTTTGATGTAAGGTAGGTATATGACTGACACATACTATCAGCGACATAATTGCTTTCCGTCGCATGATATCTCTGCGGCATTGTTGCTAATATTAAATTTCCTACCTCATAATTAGGGAAAAAGCGTAGCAAAATTAGCCTTGGTTTAGTAACTTACGGAAGATAGTCCCTTAATTAAAGTGAGGTTATTATTACATAAACCATTCCTCAATAGAGGAATGCCACAAGGGCAAAGTGATACAGATAATTTTCGAAATTGATGAACTACATTTTGTAAATACATTTAAAAATTTTCAAATTGTAATTGAAGTATATTGCATAAAGTATCAAATAACTTGATCCTCTAATGGCAGCGATGGAAATTTTAGAAACATACACTTCGTCCAATTCTTAGATTGTGCCTTCCAAAATATAGCTAAGAATCCTGGTATAGTACCTCTTGCCCCGATCATTAATCCTGTGACACTTATATAAGTGTATAGATACACAGGCATTCTATTTTGAGTCCATAGGTGAATATTTTTAAAAAATGTTTCTTTCTACCTTTCCAATATTACACGACATGTATCACCGATTATCGCAAAGAGTGTTTGAAGGGAGACGAACAAGTGTAGTACACGCTTAAGGCAAGTGAATGATCAAAGGAATAATGTATTGACCTGTAACTTTCATACGCCAGTGTGCTAGCTTACACGCAACGCTCGGAACAAAGAAAATGAAGCAATGTAGAGAGGCAGAAAGATAAAAAGTCGGGAATGAACATGCATGACAATTTGCTAATGCACTACACATTGTTTGAACATTAATGTCAAGCTTTTAGATAGTCCATTTTTTTTAGATATGGGGACAGAATATGTTAAACGGTCCAGTGAATTTTATGTAAAATTTCACCTGAAGCTTCAGATTTTAGAACTGCAGTTTGCCACAAGAGAAGTAATTGAAGCGACTAATTCAATTGAGTGTCCGGTTAAACGAAAGCAGAAATTACCCCCAAACCATTTACAGCGTACAAGAATGACACATTTGTTCTAGTCATGGCTTAATATTCCCAACCCTGTTCATCTTTTTGACCTCTAAAATATTAGTTCCAATATCATCCATTGCAATATTCGCGCTTCGGGTTACGCAATAGACGAACAAATGGTAGGCCTAATAATATAATATAGTATACTTTCAATTTACACATTGGTATATGGAGGGCATAACATCCTATAGGGCCGGTCCCAAACCCGGATAGAGAAGGAGGGTGAATGGCTAATGAGTATATGGTCTCGAGGATGTATTTGATGTTTAAAAGGTGTAACCGGAATATCTCGTCATGATGTAGCAAGCATGGAATCTGCTTGTAGAACTAGTATATCCTACCCCAACGATTTAAAACTGGGAGTCCTCGTCTGGGGTAGGATGACACCAACCGAAGGCTCTCTGGTCTTCCAGGTTGGAGTTTAGGGGAGCTGACAACATCGCTCTGTACACACTGTAAAAGTGCTCCTAGCTTGATTGAAAAATTCACTCAATACAGTAGTTTACCATTCAGATGATCAAGTTTAAAGATTTTGTTTTGTAACCAGAAGAACGGAAATACCTTTGAGAAGACGAAATTATAAAAATACTGCCAATCTTCTTAATTGAAAACTCGCCGCTCAAAATAGAACAGCATATTGACAAATATGTCGGGGCACCAAGGTTCAGATTTGGACTGTAGTACCATTCGATGGATAGATTTTTAATTTATCCACCACTTGGGCTGACCATGTTTTGTTGGAAGTAAATTTATTATATGCATAAAGTATATTTTAAGTTTGTGTAGTGTGAAGAATAATGTTGACAAAGAAAAGGGAGAAAGTGAAACCCGGTGCCATCACTCAGGAACTCGTGCCGAAAAACAGCAATGGATGCTGTAGGCATACATCCACATCCGACAGTATCGCATGACTTTCAGATAAATCCAGGAATCTGGTGCAAAATTTAACGACTAACAATTAATCACCATCAGCTCTCCTAGTCCCGAGATTCAAATTATAATTTCCAATCCACCCGGGTATCGAGCTCAGATCCGCTAATCAGGACGCAAGGATGCTACCACCTTTATGTATTGCTGCGGGTGACATACAAAATGCTCACAGATCGAATTAAATAATAAAGGTGCAGTTTTGGAAGAAATCAACGAAATAATGTCGAAATCCGTACAGAAATTTAAAATGTTACATTACTAAAATCAAGTACGTTGTCTAACCCAATAAAACTGCAGATTATTCAAAAGTAAACTAGATACTAAACACGAATGATAAAAATACACATATATTTTTAAAGAATTTGAGATATATATATATATATATGTCCACCGCTGTGGTCTTGAGGTAGCGTGCTGCCTTGTCACGCAGCGGGCCCGGGTTCGATCCCCGGTCGGGACAATTTTTCTAGGTGAGGTTTTTATCGGGGTTTTTCCTCACCTGTAAGACAAATGTCAGGAAACCTTAAGGCCCAAACGGTCCCGAAATCATATGGCCATCATCATCATAATCATTCTTATCATTATCATCATCTCCATCATCCTTCACCCGTGTGGAAAGCAACGGGAAGCTACCATACCTACAATTCCCTTGTAAAGCTGCAAAACAGCCTGAAAATGCTATGATTGCAGTGAAAGACCTGCCCTTGTGCAGAATTACTATGGATGGATATATATATATTATATATATATATGGTAAATAAGAAAAGTAAATGCCTGGACGGGATTCGAACCCGGAACTACTCAGAGATCCGGGTTCGAATCCCGTCCAGGCATTTATTTTTCTTATCAACCATATTAAGCTTGCATTGCTCAATGTTAAACATTTAATTATAACATATATATATATATATATATATATATATATATATATATACGAATCAATAGTTTATGTATGAGGTAAATTTAGAGATTAATGCTATATTAAGAAGGTATGATTTAGTATTACATGTCAAACATAAAGACTTAGATCATATAGATGGAATGACATGGAAAAATGGCGAAGAGACACTTTGTATGAAGAAATAACAGGAACTAGAAGAAAAGTCAAATCAGGGAAAAACAGTTACAAGATAAAGAAGAAGATTTAATGCAGATGAAGATAGGGATTAGAAAACTTTTAACAAGAAAATGGAAACATGGAAGAGGATTCTGAATGAAGCAAAAGCTGGCCAAGGACTGTAGAGCCGAAAAAAAAAACAATACTATTTGCTACTACCTCGAAAGAATGAGTCAATGCAAAATAATCTTTCCGATTAGCCTGCAACAAATTGTCTCCATAACACCATTTATTGTATTTTGTATTTAATTTTAACACATAAAACTGCTTGATTAGTGTCTACCATATAACATGTTTCGGGAGATATTTTTCCCATCATCAACGAACTCTGACTAGTCGTGAGAAGTCCGTGTTTTACGTGTTCAGCCCTCCCGGACCGCGGCTTTTATATACTTAACTAACATTGTGTCTCGCCGCGAAATTTTAACGACAAAAACGAGTTAACTGTTGATGTTTTAAGGTAAAAACCAATCAACTTGAGTTGTTGAATTATATTTCCGATAAATTACAACATTTTAATACAAACATTGCACAGTTCAGATTAGGTAACTTGCGCTAATTGTTGGCTACTGTTGTCTAGTGATTATATTCCTGACTTCTAGTCCTGAGGGTCGCGGGTTCAAACTTGGCTGAAATCGGTATATTTTTAAGATGTAAAAATCCAAAGAACAGGTCCTGAAACAAGGACTTTAAGCCGTGGGTCTCAAATTCGAAGATTTTCGCGCTCGTGAAAGAAACTGAAGCCTGAAAAATGAGCCCTATGTGCAAACTTTAACTGACCCTCCTACATCCAAGCAATACCTTAGTTCCCTACTACATGTCTCATCGGTACATCGATCATATGTCAATCACTGACTTCTATAGGGATATAAGCGTAACTAAATTAGCTTGGTCAAGACACTCCTTTAAGGGCACCGGTAAGACTAGACTCAAAGAAATTTGATGTTTCATCCATATCATTCATTCCCCATGCGTGTTACATGCCCTGTCCTTCTGAATGCGAAACGTGTCTCTTCTTTAAGACAGGAGAAAATATAACTAGTGGTAGGGAATAAAATGCTTAGGAAAATTTAGGTTAAAATAGGAAGAATGGCGAAACCTACACAGCGATGAATTACATGATGTTTATAGGAAATGAGGTCCCGTCCCCTAGCCTAGCGGTTTAATGGAGCATGTCTTGGTTCACACTATAGGACTTGCATTGATTTCGGATTCCATGGGGAAGATATTTTATCATGAAATTTCGGATAGTTTGGATCCAGTGCCCTCCCAACATTATCAGACATTTTAAGAATAGCTGTTATTAATATGTTCTAGTATTAACTTGAATTCTAACCAGACTACAATAAGTAGCGACTTGAAGTTGAGAATACCAGCTATAACGGTTAGAAGACCCGACATATTGACCGCATATCACCCTATAATGACTAGATAACCGACCACCTCTGTGATTAAAACATTTGGATGTGAGACCAGGAGCCATCTGTTAGATCAAATTCCTTCTAGGTATGTCGCGCCATTGAATTTTATTTTAGATTAAATAAATACCTGTGAGTGTATTTTCTAACGCCATCGAATGCACTTTTGGAGCTTCGGGCTCCGTTCTGAGTGGTCTATTTTCAATTTATCTACTACTTCGGCAGACCACTTTATTTACACGATGTATTTTTGTATTGTGTACAGAGAAGAGTTATGGCGAGTTTATGTTTGTTTTGTTTCCTTAGTGTAAAATAGTATGTTGTATGGGGGATGATCATGAAAAGAATGAAAAAGGTGAAACATGGTACCTGAACGTGGGCTAAACCTATCGAAAAGCACCAAGGGAGCCCCCAAGATTTACGTCCCCATTCGACGGACGAATAGCTATAAATAGTTTCACATGTTTCTTCAACATATGTACTGTAAAGGGCTTTCTCAAATTTAATGTAAGAATCTGTGTCCCACAATGTAGTGCTTAAAAATTGTAGCAGGCCACCACCACCAGCCGTCTCTCCTTGATACGAGATTGAACATTTTAGGTGGATAAAAATTAAGTTAGGATTAACAGTTTTAAAACGTGTACGTAATAGTTACACGCATCGGTTTCACGTGTGGGAAAACACAATATAAAAAAATGAAGGAAACAAAGTGTGTGGAAGGCAAGAAAAGCAATGAAGAAAAGGTGGGATTTGAGTGACGTGGGGAAAGATTTCTGCCCACTAACATAGAGCCTGTTAGACATATATTGATTGCTTACTGGGCATAGTCCAGACAGTTCCCCAGTTCCCCCCCTTTTTGCCCTCACAAAACCAACAGAATCACTACTCCACAAGAAGAGAGTTACGAACGGCCGGCACGCCGTTAAAATGAACAATCCTATCTACTACATTATGTTTACCCATGTGATGTCACAGGGAAAACAATTCCCCTTCCTCCTGGTCAATTGGTTTTGCGCTGCTTTGTGTTGGCAGGAAAAAAGAACCTTACAATGGACGTACAGAATAATTGTACCACATTCAACCACTCTTCATTATTTAGTTTTCTGTCATATTTTAGGAAAATCAGATTGTGGCATTTCATTTTCAAATGTGTCATTTGATGATGGTTAATTGAGAGAAACGTTACTTTTTTTTTTCATTTTGATCAGGGTACGCCAAATTCACAGTTATCATTATGTGAAATTGCATGTCAAAATCATTGTAATTGTAAAATGTAACCCGTTTCACAGACAGAATGTTTATGAGCTCATTCGAGTGATAAAAAAATATTCAATCAACTGTGACACATGTGCAAAGCAGAAGCAATGTAACAATCAATTTAAAGAACAATGTTACCCTGCACATTGGCTTAGAAGCAGTGTTTATAACTTAAATTCAGAAGGCTGTTTATTTATTTATTTACATCCACCGCTGTAGTCTCAGGGTAGGGCTGCTGCCTCATACGCATCGGGCACGGGTTCGATCCCCGGTCGTGAAAAGTTTCCTAGGTGCTGTTTGTTTCGGGGGATTTTCCTCATCTGTAAGAAACGTTAAGGCACAAACGATCACCGAAGATGATCTAGCCAACGTAATCGTCATTATCATATTCGCCATGTTCAATATAAATGCGTGTGTGAATTGTGTGTTTCGTCTTAATGTTGTGGTGATTCGGAATATACCCTGGCATTGAGCTGATCACTCATTTGAGGAGACTCACCAAATAAAAGTATGTGATCCACAGTTAAGGGGACGTAATGGTGAATTTCAATTTTTTATTAAATTTCATCTGATTGTTTTGAAATTGTTATCATGTACATTAGGTGCTTATAGAAACGTTGCTGTGAAGTTTGGTGTATATAAGTACAACAGGTTTTCAGAATTATGATTCTTCAAAACAATTTTTTAAAATATTTTCTAAAAAATGCTCCTTACGATGCATTTTTAAATATTGTCTGATGAAATTTGAGATTCAGAGTTTTGTGATTCCAGTAAACATATTTGCTATGCAAACAATCATAAAGGGAGGATACTTGTTATTTTTCATTTTTGAAAAAAACAATTTGTATCACTCATTATTTTTTCCATCTCAATTTAAAAGAATACATGTGTCTTAAACTAGTAACTGCATAGTAAATGTGAAATAGCATATATTGGAGAGTCTAACCATAAACCTTCACTTGGATAGCATAACAATTACATTGTAAGGAGCATTTTAAGTTTTGGAAAATGTAAAAAAATGGAAACGCAAGAAAGAAAACGCATATTAAAGTTTAGGTAGTAATGCTGGCTAAACGTGTAAGTGCATTTAAAGTCTTGCGTCACGGACTCAAATTTGCTCCTACAATAACAATTCTTATATCAAAATGATCTTAAAAGAATCAGAGTTATTAAAAAGCAAATAAACAAATAAATATTTTTTTGGTGATTTTTTTTCAACATTTTCACCAGTCGGTCCCCTTAAAATCCATCTCCCGATAGATCGTATCGTAAGGCTCGGGTGGCGTTGTTGCACATTAAATTGCCTATATATAGGGCAGAGGTCAAACTGCGTTAATGGAATATAATTTAATACTTGGTTACCGCTCTGGTATCCGGATAACGCCGTTGCTTTGTACTTAGCGGACACAGGTTCGATCTTCGGCACAATCTTCAAACATATGTTTTGCAACGTTATAATTCCCACATAGTCCAAAATCAGAAATTTGAGCAAAATCAACTTAAACTATATTACTATTAAACCATATGTTTAATATGCAGAATGTTACATGTTTCATTCTTATAGAGAATAGTGAAAATATGTATTTTAGTAAATGTTATAAGTACGTTTTCTTAATTTAAAACCCAATGAATATTTAGAAATTTAAATACAAGTAAGTTTCTTATAGATGGTGCATTAGTCGGAATATGTTGATATTTACTTTTTTTTAATGTTTGCATTTGTATCCATAATTTATATTGCATAGATTGTATTTTATTATTGGGTTTAAAATTATATTCATTTTAGTATAATTTATTCGCGATATAAATTTAGTGATTTTAATAATTGGTCGTTTTATTCTCATTTGTTTTTCATTTTAATACGTCATAATGGCGTTGTTACTGGTTCAATAGAAATCAAGAGTCACATGCATACCCATGAGCAGACTGCGGAAAAATAATACCGAGATGTGAAGTAGTTATTATTATTATTTTTATTTTATTATTTAATATCCGACATTTATAAACCCTATTTCAGCTAAGGTACATTAGGGTCATAGTTTGTCACAAAGTTGTGAGTCATTATATAATTTTATCTGAAATTAAAGTTTTTATGTACTTTATTTGTAAAAAAACATTACAAAGTCTGAAGTTTTTTCTGCCATAAGCACTTCTGTAATGGGTGATTCACATAAACAGGCGGTGTTATTTAGTAGACATGAGAATTCGAATCTTTCATTCCAGAACAAAGGACAATCAAAGATAATATTTTCAATGCTTTGATTGCTAATGTCACAATTAAATTTGCATTTACTCTGACGTTAAAACTCTGGAGGGAGATGTGAAGTTACCAACAAACGAAATTAGTACGTTTATAAAGTGCGAGCGACTGTCTCAGGCATTGTCAAGACAGACGACAAGCAAATGATGCCTATTGCTCTGTGTACATGGTATATTCTGCTTACTTTGACAACTGGTACATACTACAAACTTACACATTCAAGATATTCATACAACCTGTTACTTACACATATTCGATAGAAATTCAACACATAAAAACTCTAATATGATTTATTCACACTTACAACATTTAAACATTAACTTCTCGCAAAAAATAAGAATAGAAAAGCAATACATTTTCCTATGTCGGTTATTGCAGTGGACAAGGATATATACGCGACAGTTGTTGAAAGTAAAGTTATTCCGATTACCAAGACAAAGTTTACACTATGAAAAACTTCTTACAAAGTCGCAGAAAGATGTAGGGTCACTATTTAAAATACGACACATTATTCATTGTATCATCTCCATTTTGTTGTTTAGGATTCATTAAAACATTTCATATGGAACACATTTCAGAATAACCAGTATTTTTTATACGCTACTAGCTAATATCCGGCGTACGCTGTTACGCCTAAATAAATGAAAAACAATGTGCTTTTATGTTTAGTTGAATAGGTAGAGGGAAACATAATTATAAATTTATATTTTTGGATACCCCGTGCTGATTACCCGACGTTGCCCAGGAATCTACTTATCCCGATCTTATTGACATAAATGAGCTGAAATACGAAAATTAATGTGTTTTATGTTTAGTTAAATAAGTAGACGTGAAAATCTTCTTCTTCTTCACTTCCTGAACTAAACATAAAACACATAGATGTAAAAATGTATATCGTAATTATGTTTTTTATATCCCGTGCTGTTTACCCGGCGTTGTCCGGGAATCTATTCATCCCGATCTTCTTGGCATAAATGAGCTGAAAGACGAAAATTATTGTATTTCTTATGATTAGTTGAATACGTAAAATGAAAAATAATTATTAATGTATATCGTAATTATTTTAAGATTCCCCTCCCCGTGCTGATTACCCGGTGTTGCCCGGAAATCTACTTTTCTCCATCTTCTTGGCATAAATGAACTAAAATATAAAATTCATTATTGTGAGTTATCCGTAAAAGAATACCCGCCATGTGCTGCTATGCTTGCACAGAAATCTACGTACTGTCTCGAACTTCTTGGCATCAATGAAAGATAAGAATGGTTATTGAGAGTTATCCGTAAGAGATAAACATATGCTATCGCGCACTTTTTTGTAGAGCGTTTTGAGATATTCAATTATGTGTACATTAATTTTGTGTATTTATTATTGGTTAGGGAGCGTAAGCCATTCAAGTGTCCAAACAGCTAGTTTGTTTTCGCGTTTTCCACTACAAAAGTCGATTTTTAAGGGCGTAGGAATTTTGTATCACAACTCTCTTATAGCCTATGTTCATCCCGGGAATCTCCTGAACATCTGGCAAAAAAGCCATTTCACAATCGGATCAAATCGTGCATAAAGAACGAACAAACAAACAACAAACATACAAACTAACAAACATTTATTTTCATATATTAGATTAAACTTATCCTTCACGTTTTCAATAACCTGCCTAGTTTCTGCGAGATGAAAGAAGTGAAACAATATTTCCACATCTTCTAGAATTATTGACATTTTTAAATAAGGCATTTACAGACGTTTAAATGTCTTAGGTATATTTTCAAAATTAGTTTTGACGAACTTTAAATCTGTTGATAACTTATCAGAAAGTTTAGATGTTGCAATCTTTATTGAAGTCCCTCCTTCAAGTTTAAATCTATTGGCAATTGTTAACATATTTTCATAGTGATTCGCATAATATAAAGCTGCTTCTAACCAGCTATCCGACGGAGATATTATAAGCTGAGGTGGAAATGAAGGTTTGATGCTACTTCTTAAAATGTTTAACTCACAAGTAAACCTTCTGTCCTTTGATACCGGTTTTCCGGAAACCCATATATTTTCTGAAAGCTTATGTCATAAGTAGACAACCAGTGAAATCTTAGGGACAGAGGGACAAGCGTTTAGAACTTATAGGACCCACAAATTGTTAGTAAAGTGTGTATATATGGACATATTCCCGTCATGGCGTCTCTATATCTTGTATGTTTGCGTATTTGCTGCCAAGTATGTCTTCTTCTTACATTGTAGATGGATCCTATCCTCTTATTACATTATAGATGGATCCTATCTTCTTCTTACATTGTAGATGGATACTGAAGTCGTTGTGGCTGCATTGGTATCCCGATTCAGAATAAGCAATCGCTCTGCGAACGTCCAGGAATCGGAGATGATTAAACACATAACTACTCTCCTGGAAAATTATATGGGTATTATGGAAGAGCTCCGAACATTAGGATTTGCTGGGAGCGATGGAGAAGAATGGGGCGAGGAAATGGATTTTGGAGATGATGGTGTCCATAAGAAACAGAAATACTCGTTACAACAGTCGCCTCCTAAGAGGTCATCAGAATCCGAGTATATGCCTTCACCCAAAAGGCGAAAGCATGCCTGTTTACAAGCAGAGCGCTTTAGTGTACTGGACCACAGATCCTACGACGGATGAACCTCGGACAAAACGTCTGTCGCATGCGTCAGTAATAAATCAGTTCAAGAAAATTAAGAACATGAACATTCTGTACACTTTATAGAAAAATGAATACTCCGTCGATCCATAAAGACTTATACTCGGATGTAGATGAACTCGAAGTACAGGGAGGCGACTGTTCTATCGAGTACTACTGTTCATTATCGACACCATCATCTCCGAAGTCCATTTCCTCGTCCCATTCTTCTCCATCGCTTCAGCAAATGCTAATGTCCGGATCTCTTCCACAATATCCACATCATTTTCCAGGAGAGTGGTTATGTGTTTTATCATCTCCGCTTCCTGGATTTCGGAGACCGATTGCTTGTTCTGAATCGGGAGACCAAGACAGCCACAACGATTTTAGGATCCATCTGCAATGTAAGAAAAAGACATACTTGACAGCAACATAGGGAATATACAAGAAATAGAGACGTCATTACGGGAATTTATTAATATATATACATTTTATACATTTTACTGACACTTCTTGGGTCCTATAACTTCTAAACGCTTATCCATCTGCCCCTAAGAATTCACAGGTTGTCTACTTGTGACATAAGCTTTCAGAAAATATATGAGTTTTCGGAAAACAGGTATCAAAGGAGAGAAGGTTTACTTGTCAGTTAGGGGCTTTCAGAATTATATTTTTCATATTATAAATTAAATTGCACACATCGGCAAAGGTAAGCCGAATACTTTCAGTCACTCTATGAAGGCCGTGAGCTATACAGGTTAAGTGAAGTATTAATAATTACAACAAGGACTAATCGTTATCTCAGTCAAACAATTAATTTACTAAAACAACGTTTCAATCTCCTTGTGTGAGATCATTTTCAAGACATCGTTGTTTATAAAACATAGTCACCATTATCTAGACAATTTTGTTCCTTTTTTTTAAATTTTAATGAACAAATTTCTTCATATGAAGAAGAAAAGGATGTAACTGCAAAAATATCTAACTTTTTAAGAATTTTAGGGTTAATAAATTTCTATCTTCAAGCCACAGTTAGTCCAAAAGCATTCAAGAATGAAAGTGTATAAAACACTGGCTCTTCCAACTCTTTTGTATGGTAGCGAAGTATGGACGTTGAAACAGAAGGATATACAGAGACTTAGATCTGCTGAAATGAGATATCTTCGGAGGACTGCAGGATACACACTACTAGATCACAAAAAAAATGAAGACATCTTAGAAGAATTACACATGGAATCTTTAGAAAACAAAATTTCTGATTATAAGTCAAGATGGATGCAACATGTTCATCGAATGGAAGATCACAGAATACCCAAACAAATGTTAAGATATCAACCTGCAGGAAGAAGAAGACCAGGACGTCCACTCAAAAGACTTCTGTGGTGGTATTTCTCTTGAGGCCGAAACAGGTCAACAAATGGCCTAAATTCGTGAATGTACTATGATGATGATGATGATGATGAATTTAAAATTCAAATTTAATTACAAACTTGAACTTAGAATTTGTTCATTTAAATTAAAAACCATTGTTCTGGTGATGGTAACTATGTATTATAAACAATGATTTCTTGAAAACGATCTCACACAAGGAGATTGAAACGTTGACTTAATAAAATAATTTTTTGACTCAGTTCTTGTTGTAGTTATTATTATTATTATTATTATTATTATTATTATTATTATTATTATTATTATTATTATTATTAACTACTCTCAGTGCAAAATATTTAGCAAACATATTAAATATAAACGGTATGTTAGAAAAAAAGGTTATTTTATTTGTTTTATCAGCCTTTACCATGTATGGAGCTGCATCTGAGACCAGAAGCAAAACATTTTCAAACGTAATTTATTCATCAATATACGTGAGAACGCATTTTAAAAGAAATTCTCCATTGTTGCATGGTCTATGTTTCCCAAATTCTCGGAAGTTAACAAAAAAGTGTCTTCCGGATTATTAGCTGACAGTATGCTCACAACAATTTTTACAACACATCTACCTTTTATGTCTATCGTTTCATATAGTGAAACCCAAATCTTATTATAACATCATTTCTCTTATCGTTTGTACTGTAACAAACTGGAAATATTTCTCTTCGAATCAGTCTTTCACTAGGAATGTGTTTATTTCTGTAAGAGATTTCTGATTTCCGAATTGTCTAAACTTCTGAATGTAATATTAGCCCTGATCATCAGCTTACATAAACCTGTACGATATTCATATTGTACGTATTTTAAACTCAGGTTTCTAATTGGAACACGTGCTTGATTGAGTTAAACATTGCACGTTTTTAATATGCATGATTTAACAATCTTTCTCCAGATAGGCCTACTGTTTTTTTTTGTTCTGACCTATGTAAAATGGGCATAATTATATAATCTCTACTTATAAAATATTGAGCCACAAAGTCCTGTAATTACTGAATCCATTCTAGACTTTATAGTAGTTACGTTTTAGGCATTGCGATAACTGAAGGACCACAACTGTATTAATTCACCTCTTGTTCAGCACTGAAGTGGATAGTTAAATTGACTATATCAATAGTAGATACTATGGCCGTGACGTAATTTTCGTTCAACCTCTGTTTCACTCTAGTTAAGTCGCACACTACCTGTAAGCATGTAAACGTACTATTTCCCCGCAGTCTGGTCATGATTTAGTTGGTGATAACTATGCAGCCCAGCTGCTCAAATCGGTGTTTCGTAATCAAGTCGCCCAAATGGGCCAAGTATCTTCAATATTTAGTTAGTAAGAGCCTAGAATCAGAAGAACAGTCGTGAGTTAGTCGTCGCTACGCAACCTAGCTTCTCAATCTTGCCTCATAATCAAGTTGTCCTTATGGGTCACTATCTTCAAAACTATTAGTAGCATTCGAGAATGAAATGAGCCGCTAAGCAAACTAGCTTCTCAAGTTTGTCTCATAATTAACGCGCCCATAACACTGAGTAACAAAAAAGAAACCTTTTTTTTTTGTCTCAGAAAGAAAAATATGTGATTCTGATAGTACTTTTTCTCCTGAATTCAAATATATGATATCGGGTTTTCTCCATCCCGCAAGGTTTCCGAGAATCGCAAACACTTTAAAATTTTCTATATTCATACCTATACAATATTCTAACATTCGGTCTCACCTAAAAAGTAAGAAATTACCATTTTCTGCTATATTTCGCCTGTGGAGCATCCCTCTTGATGAACCAACAATAATCGGTCAGCATATTAGGATTCCATTTCCCTTGATATCTCTTTTCCACTTCCTGATGAAAGTGTTCCCTATGCTCATCGCACACTGCGCCAAGATTTTCCGGGAAAAAAATCTAGGTTTATTAAAAAAATAATTATTTAAATCCATTAATTGAAACTGAAGTAAAACAACTGTGGGTGATGATGAAACTCCGAATACATATTTGAAAACACGATACAAACACTGCGTTAAGTACAACTACTGGCACTCTTGGGACAAAAATCATGTTGACCAGTGTAATAGGTCACTATCTGGCTATAGTCTTCACTTGGCAGTCAAGCTGCTTAAGTTAGTCTTTCAAATGTCAGCCACGCCGCTCACACCGTATATACTACGCTGACAAATTACACAATTCTTGGCCCTTGTCTTCATGAAGTTCCTTGTTTTAATAATATATTTAGTTTGTTGTCATTAAGAAAACGTTTAATAATGTATTGCTTTTACTACACTATCAAGTTAATAAGATTGGATATATTTTTGAGAACGAATGGTTGTCATGCATCTACAGCGCATCAAGTTGCTGAACTTCCACGTGTATGGGTGGGATTTTAATGCTGAGCAAAATAGTTTCGATTCTACTGGGAGGGTTTCTACGCCGTCAAATTGTGGTTGTGTGTCTATGTTAACACACGATCTGAAAGAACAGATATTTCGTTGCCCCTGAAATGCAGATAACCCAACACTAAATATTAAGTACAGATTTCATATTACCTCAAATAAGACACTTTTTTACATTTAATTAAATTATTTAAATATTTAAGCTATCATTTGTATCACAATTTTAAAGCCTGTAATCTTGACGAATGAAAGTTTAATATTTGCTATTTATAAATATCGATTAAATTTATCTAATTATATTATAAGCATCAAATTTAATATTGGTAAATTTTGAAATTAACTTGCTGTAGAAAATTTTGTTAATTGAATAATATATTTAATATGAAAAAGACTCATTGATTGCAATTATAATCCATCGCATTGAATATTCAATTCTACATTTTTACTACATAATTTAATATTTTGCTCCATGTTTTGGTAATTGCTGTTAAGCGTCCTCTTATTTTCCATTCCTGTTTGTGTATTCCATACTTTTCCAGAGCCATAATATACTTAAAATTTGGTAATAATCATTATTGCAGGGAACCATGTGAAACTTTATAAACTATATAACAACTTAATATTCTCTGCAGGATTTTTTTTTATTTAACACCTTAGCCTTCCAATTCATAGTGAGTATTACAGTGTATAGTAGTCAGGATTCCATGTGGAATTCACTTACCAAATTCTACAATCGCTAATGCTTAGATATCTAGACTTGATGTATTATATATTCAATCTTTAATGGGAGCATGCCTTAGCATAGTGGTTAAGGCACTGAGCTACAAGCCAGAGGGTCGAGGGTTCAAGTCCCGTTGGGGTCAGGATTTTTAAACTGACCCAAACCCTCTGGCGGCACTATGACCCTGTGGTCGACTCAGCCTCTAAGGGAAATGAGTACCAGACGCTTGTTCTGGGGGTATAGGCGGCCGTCACGCAGGGCTGACAACCCGGCTGACATAAAGTGCCGATTGTCTAGAAAAAGTGGGAGCCTTAACCTCCTACTACCCCAAGGGCCTCCGGGCCTCTTCTGGGATCACTTTACTTTACTTTATTTTATTCAATCTTTAATGTTTTTTTTTCAATTTAGGGCCTACTGTCATTGCTTCCATCACACCAGTAAATAAACGTGTACGTACATTATAAGCATATAGTATTACTGTGGAGTGTTCGAGTATGCTATTATAAAATTAAAATTATAAAACTCTTACCTTATGTGTCCGTCTCCTTCTCCTTATACTGGTGATAGGACTACACAGAGAATTATTATTTCACAAAGTTGAGGAGACGGACCTATAAGGTAACAATTTTATATTTTTTTTATTATAATTTCAATTTTGTGAATAATACCTCAACAGAATTATACCAAAAATATTTTTAATGCTAACTAATAAAATTGTATAAAACACACACACATATATATGGCATTGAAAGGAAAATAAAATAAAGGCCTGAGTCGGGATTTGAACCCGAGTTTCTAACTTTGTACGTTTTGCGCTCTATTTATCTGAGCTACTCAAGAATCCTAACACAAACATTTATTTTTCTTATATATATATATATATATATATATATATATATATATATAATTCTCAATATACACGAGCGGCAGCGGAATATCGTTCCAACTGCCATCTAGTGGTCACTATAACTAGTAATCATTTTTAAAGAGAATATTTACTTTATAGCAGTAACGCTTGTATATTTAGATGTTATAACTATATTTTTGACATTTAGTAATTAATGTTAATCATGACATAAAAAAAATATATATATACACACAATATATGTAGGTTACATATATCATGCCCATTTTCTGTGTCTAGTGATTGTGATCCATGAAGTGATACAAAATGTTTTTAAACAGTTTTATGGGTACAATACTAATAATAACATTCCTCCCGAATTCGCTAAAAATCCGTTACTATAATAAGATAATATCTTGATAGTCGGTTGGTAAACTTTGTGGGGCTGTGAATTATACATTCATCAACGCGCGCGCACACCGGATTAATTGTAATTTCTCTAACAATAATGTCCAGGGGACGTGATACGTTTGATTGTAACAGAGCTTTGTAATCATCAAAATACATCATGTGCTCACCCAGTGTGAGATGCACATCAAAAGTTCAGTAATACGCATTCAGTTAGTGTTCTATTACCTATCACCAACAATAATCACAATCATTTCCCAAGATATGCACTTCAAAGTATAGTTACAAAAAATTACACAACGAAATGTCAATTCCAAAAGCACACAACACTGAAAATGAATAGTAGCCTAGCAAATTGTACATTATTATACGGATGCTGTGTTATACAGGGTGTTATTGAACAACACCAAAAAACTGTCCGGTATTGTAGAGGAGAGTTAGACGAACAATTTGATATAAGGAAATTAGGGTTTGTGAAGCCAAAGTTTGAAGTTATATTACTTTTTTTAAACTGGACGTTTGTACTCATTAACAACGAAGCAAGCTATGAATGTGGTTTGTCTTGGGAATACTTCACTTCTGCTCCTATAGTAGGATAACCCTAGTTTTAATTACAAATATAGCCGCATTTTTAAGATCTTGAGCCATGGTTTTGTGGACATTTCGTCTTTCGACAAGAGCCAGTGCACCACTGACAGTCTGTATTTCGTGCTCTGTCTTGCAATCATACGTGTTAGATGTCTGGTAGTTCAGACGTCGTTCGCAGTAATAACTCAGTCGGTAGCATACTTAACATTGAATGTTGTCATTACAACATGCATGCTACCGACTGAGTTTCAAATCTCTCTTTTGTCTTTTATTTGTTTTTTTTTGTTTCTTCAGAGGATATTACTTACGTAGTGACTTGATTGACTTTCTGATGATCTGTTTACTTTCTGATGATCTGTTTAAGCATAAGTATTTATTTTGAATTAAACAAATTGCTGATTAGTTTACATGACACGCACAAGTAAAAATTATTTTAAAAATACTGTACATTTGGTCAGTTCATATCAACAGCTCATGCGCCTGCGCGTGATACTAACGGCACACACCAGTCTGTTTCACTATTGCTTTGAATCTTGTAGGAGCAACATTGTTTACATTGACGTAAAAGTTATGGCTAATGTTTATGTATGCAATGAAATAGCAGATATGCGTTATATTTATGGTGAGGCAAGAGGAAATGCGCATGCAGCTGCACAAATGTAAAGAGAAAGATATCCTGTCACTCCTCATCATTCAACTTTCAAGCCATCCACCGGCGTCTACGGGAAACTGGAACCCTGATGATGCATAAACCAGATTCCGGCCCAAGACGAATTCGTCGGTACAATGGATTTGGAGTATAGGTGTTCGGCACGATTCGAGCGAATCCTTCTACCAGTACACGAGTAATTGTACGTGACATGGGTACAAACCACGTCAGCATGTGCCAGCTCTTGCAGGAAGAAAGACTCCATCCCTTTCACTTTTTTGAAGGTCCAGTGCTTGACACCGTTAGACTTCGGACCTCGCGTTCAGTTTTGTAACTGGGTCACGAGCGGTTGGCTGAACAGCCTGATTTCTTTTCAAAGTGCTTTTTACCACGAGGCTTATTCTACAAGGGAAGATGTTCTGAACCAGAGGAAGAGCCATATTTGTTCGCCGTTAACATAAGGGCTAGTATAATTTACAATTACATTATTGGTCCCTATCTTCTGCCCCCAAGGTTAAATGACCATGTGTACAAACAATTTTTCATAGACGTGCTTCCTGTATTCTTGGAAGAAGTCCATCTTGGCATCCGACGGCAGATGTTGGTCCAGCACGACGGAGCTCCTTCTCACTTTAACAGGAATGTAAGGAATCATCTGGATATCTTCCCTGGACGTTAGATTGGTCGCGGCGGTCGTGTAGCGTGGCCTCCACGTTCACGTGACCTCGCTCCTCCAGATTGTTTCGCATGGGAACACCTTAAGAGCCTCGTGTATCAGACTCCAGTCGACTCAGATTAGGAGATACGGTCGAGAATTTTGGCTGCCTGTGACGAAATCAGGAATCTTCGAAGGAGTGCGAGCATCATTTCTGCGCAGATGCAATTTGTGCTTATTCCATCATGAGTATCTGTTTTTGAAGCAAACATGTATAAAGATATTTTAATTTGCCTGTATGTTTAAATCATGCCTCCTTTACTAAGTATACTGTCATATAATATAAGTTGGTTTTTTATTATTATTATTATTATTATTATTATTATTATTATTATTCCTGATTATTCTGAATGTTAACATCTTTACTGTAAAATGAGCTATGAATAACTATTTGATTCACTTTACTTTTTTTCCACTGTCAAGTGAAACAATAGTGAGTCTTCATTTAAATATTAATTAAATTATTAATTTTCTTATGCCTTTCCTTCATATCTGTATACTAAGTTTCACGTCATAAAACTTGATGCTACATTCATACAGTACTATTTTAACCTTAAGTAATAGTTACGCTAATGCATTAATAGCCTTGTTATTTCGACTGTCTGAACCATGTGAGTTTCATTTACAAATGTTTACTGTAGTTACCTAGTGTGCTGTACAATATTCCTCCTTTTAAACTAGTACAGAATATTGTCATTATTTAATTTCGTGCATTATAGTAAAAGAAACACTACGGTATTTTCTACTACATTTGAAAATATCTTATACAAGAAAGAATATAGAAAAATAAAATGTCTGAGGTTTGAACCTTGAATCCCACTTTCCAAACGAACGATATTTCATACCCGGCACGTTACCACTGAGCTAGATAGTCCCAGGAAATAAATGCACAAAAGAATGCCGAACTATATAACAACTTATCTACGAAATCTTCCAAACATTGTCAGTGGCGTACTGGCTCATACCATATTTAAGATTAGAACGCACAAATTTGAACTTCTAGACTACAAGTTGCATATCAAATGTTTTTTCTAAGACTCATCTACAATACCTGAAAGTTTGTCAGTGTTATTCATTAACATCCTGTATATCGTATACGCGTACGCTCTTTTTTTCTTCTGGCGGAAGCATGGTTTTCGGATCAACTCAGCCTCTACCTGAAATGAGTACTAGAAGTATGTTCTGGTGATAATTGTAGCAGTTACGCAGGGCTGATAACCCCGCTAATATTTTGTGTCAATTTTACAAATGTGGAAGTATTAACTTATACTATGACAATGACATCCTAAGGCCTATAGTGGGGGTATATATATATTTATACATAATTAATTTAGCAGGTTTTGAAATGCTTTCCTGTATTAAATTATTCTAGCCTCATTCACCTTTATATATATATATATATATATCTTTCTTTCTCTTTCTCTCATTCAATTTTAATCGTCAAACATTACTCCTATCATGATGCTTAAAACACCATCAATTTTGTACTTATGTTAGGATTGTGCTTTCTGTCATTGCTTTTCGTATTAACATAATATTTTAATTGTTTGTATGTTATTAAATCCATAAAAGGGGTTGAACATCCATCTTTTGTTTAATTATACTATTCCTTATATTTTTCTTTTCTGGAAATCCCGCCTAAATTTTCTAAAAATCTATTCCGGTAGAAATGAACTTTTTTTTTCAAAATAATTCCTATGTTTGAGCACCGTATGCCATTGTACCCCTTAATATTGAATACTTTTTTATTTAAATTTCATATTCTGATCAAATTAAAACACCATTAATTCTGACATTGAATATATATCCTTGTTTATCCTTTCATTAATTTGTAAATTATGATTTTGTCCTCAAAGAAAAAAAAAATATATATATATATATTCGTCAACGACCTTCATTTTGGCATGTGCTTATTCTAAAACATGATTTTTTTATTTATCTTCTTTTGCCATTTCCTATGTTTTGTCTATATTTATGTTTAAACTTCATTCATCATTTTCAGTTTTCTGTTCATATATTCTAAATTCTGGATAATTTCTGTCATCAGTAGCTGATAACCAACAAATAGTAAAAAATAAACTAATGTCTGTACCATGCTCTACCTTTACTTCTATATAAAATACATAAACCGTTGAACTTGCTTATTTATTTAAAAAAAAGTTTGAATAATCTGTAGAGAAGCGAGAATTATTATCAACTGTTTTCATTAATGTTATACCAGCTTAATGAAGATTGGATAACTTTCTTGCAGATGATGCTGATTTATTTTATACAGGGACATAGCACGGATGATGAATGTAACCCTGTTTGGCGATATATATATATATATATATATATATATATATATATATATATGACATATTGTGGAGAAAAATCTACGGGTTCAAATCCTGAATCAAGCATTCATTTTTCTTTTCATACCATATCACATATATATATGTATATATATATATGGTCCACAATATTCTATTATCCATCCATAATAATTCTTTCACTGCAATCATAGCATTTTCATGCTATGCTTTGCATCTTTTCTAGGGAATCATAGCTGTGGTTAATATAGAGCTGAACTATTAGAGTGTAAAACGGATTAAAGAAGAAAGTCTGGAATTCGAGACGACTCTTTTAAGATGTCATAGAAATACGAGTTTACATCAAATACTAAACATACTCGTACAAGAAAATTGAAAGAACCTATGGGAAGAAATAGAAATATCATCAATGTAGTACAGAAACGACAGAGTGATATTAACACGTTTGGAATGGACAACGAGCTGGGCAAAGACATTTTTAGCATGGATACCACCATAAAACATTATTACTATCATTTTCATTTTAATTTCCATTATCATTATCATTATTGTTATCATTATCATCATTATTGTCCACCGCTGTGGTCTCGTGGTAGCGTGTTGCCTTGTTACGCAGAGGGCCCGGTTCGATCCCCGGTCGGGGCAGTTATTCTGGGTGAGGCTTTTCCTCACCTGCAAGACAAATTTCAGGAAAACTTTAAGGTCCAAACGGTCCCGAAATCATATGGCCATCATCATCATCAACATCCTTATCATTATCATCATCATCCTTCACCGGTGTGAAAGCAACGGGAAGCTACCATACCTACAATTCCCTAGAAAAGCTGTAAGCTTCATTATCTTTATCATCATCTTTAACATCATCTTTATCATCATTATTATTATCATTATTATTAGCATTATAATTATCATTATCATTATTATCATTATCATTATTACCATCATTATCACTATTATCATCATTAAGATTATTATCAGCATTATCATTATTATCATCATTATCATTATCATTATTATCATCATCACCATCATCGTCATTACCATTATTATCATTATTAACATTATTATTATTATTATTATTATTATTATTATTATTATTATTATTATTATTATTATTATTATTATTATTAATTTAGAGAAAGAGATGAGTCGGATTAAACACAATCGGAAGAATGATATCCAGGGAGCAATATTAATGGAAGGGGATTAGAATATAATGAGTGCTTGATAATAGAAAATGTAATTCTATTATTGAGTAACAACGCCAGTTATGGACACAGCAGCTATGATACTAGGAGCCGGAATGAACGAAGAAAGTTTATCCTTGTAGGAAGAACAACATCAGTTGTAACATTCTGTAAAATAATAGAGGGAAAACGCCCAGTAGGTCAAGAATGAGATGGGAGAACAACATTAACCATGATTTGAGGGAAGTAGATTATACAGGATGTGATTAGAAAACATTTACTCAGGATAGGGGTTTATTAACAATTTATGTCCGGGCGGCCATGAACCTACGGATTCGATTGTGCCAGTGATATATATGTATATACATATACATACATATATCCAATCCACCGCTGTGGTCTCGAGGTAGCGTACTGCCTTGTCACGCAGCGGGCCAGGGTTCGATTCCGGGTCGGGACACGCTCCTGGGTGAGGTTTTTTCGGGGTTTTTCCTAACCTTAAGATAAATGTCAGGAAGCGTACGGCCCAACGGTCCCCAAAAATTATCCGGCCATGATTATCATCCTTATCATAATCATCATCATCCTTCACCGGTGAGGAAAGCAACGGGAAGCTACCACACCTGTAATTCCCTAGTAAAATTGCAAAGCATAGCATGAAAATGCTATGATTGCAGTGAAAGACCTGCCCTCGGACAGAATTGACTATGGATGGATATATATCCAGATTAAGAAAACCAGCTGTATCGGCTAGTGGACCCGACATGCTAACCACATGTCGCACGTACAACTGCTGAATAATCGTTCATTTCTGTGATTAAAACATGTGGATGTGAGGCCAATAGCCGGCTGATAGACTAAGGGCCAGTCGCGCCGTAGAGTAAGTGTGTGTGTATATATTCAGAAACAAGACAGATTAACGTAAATGTACACAAAAACCGAGCATAGACAAGCAATAGTTTTTCCTTAGGAAATAGATAATGTAATTTCTATACATGCACTCTAACAAAATTATCAAACTTTACCCTATATTGTGCAAGTATTCTGGTAGAACACATTTCTGTATACCACATCCTGTTCAACCCGATTTATTTTTTCCTCTAGTAGCAAGAGAGGCAAAAGGAGGCGGTTTGCTTTGAAACATGAGGGTGGAAGAGAAGATATGATTAGTGCCTAAATTCTTGAGGTTTGCAATAAGTGAATAAGCTCTTGAGCTACAAAGCTGGATCCTATAGAGCTGTTATAGTATCAAACTAGTTAACTGGGTTATTAGATAAAGCTTCTCATTGCGACCAATTTGAAACTCAGAGACAATTACTAGTCGTATTCTAAACAACGCCCATACAGTTCAAGATGGAGGTCTCATTCAATTTCCAAGAGAAACTATTTGTAGCTACAATAGAAAGGAGAGGCACTCAATAGCACAGCACACTTCAAAACTATCCTGCTTATATCAACTACCATTTCCTCTATTTCGGAATGTTAAGATCACTGCAAGTGATTCATCAAATTCTGTATATTTTTAATTTGTATAGACTGAAATGTCGCAATTTACTCTCTTCTTCTTTAAGTGAACGCGGTTATTTTTTAGTATGTTAAATATCCTTAACTCTGACGTAGAATTATGACAACTAAAAATTCCTTTTTATATTTAACGGGTTTTTAGAGCTTAGAGTTACTGAAAGGTTAAGACGTAGTTGCAGTAGTAATACAATTTTGTTAGAGTAAAAACAATGTAGAACATAATAATCTACAAATGGATCTCACTGGCATATAAATAAATCAACGAATAGTTGTAATTATATTCTATACAGATTTGTAATGTTTCCACTTCTTTCTGGGGCTAGAGTTTTATTTTTCTTCCCACTCGTCTTTACACATCACTCCATGTCCTCCAGTCCTCTTGTTCTCATTCCAGTTCTTATTTCTTGCATCCACGAGTTTCGAGGTCTTCATTTTCTTCTTCGTCTTCCAGGTGAACACCATTCCAATGTTTTCCTGGGTAACCTTTCTTCTTGCATTCGTCGTACATGCCCATACCAATTCAATTTCTTACATCTTATATAAACTACTATTGAATATCTAATATCCATTTCTTCTCGTAAAACAGTATATTTTGCTATTTTATAATTTTGAACATCTTGCTGCTCTCCTTAAAAATCCATTTCCATTGACATGCGTTTTTGTTCTATGTTTTAGTTGAATTTTCAAACTACAGCTCCATATGTGCAACGAATAATACTACTACTACTACTACTTAATAATAATAATAATAATAATAATAATAATAATAATAATAATAATAATAACAATATTTATTTATTTATTTCCGGTTTTAACAATGTTGATACTTTTTCCGGCATCAATGTTTTGTCATCAATTTCGCTTTATAATTTTTCTCCATTCGTCTCTATTATAACACATTTCTTCCTCTATATCCCAGTCCTTCAAATTTTCTTTAATCCCTTGTATCCACGTGAGATTTGGTCGCCCTTTCCTTCTCTTCCCTGATGGTTTCCATTCCATTATTTTTTTGGTAATCTTTCATCCTCCATTCGCCTAATATGCCCGTACCATTTTAATTCCTTTTCATGGATAAATTCTAAAATTGAGTTTTGTACATTCATGTTCTCTTTTATAACTTCATTTCTAATTTTCTCTCTCCTTGATATCCTACCAGATCTTCTCCAATTGTCAATTTCTGCTACCATTAATTTTCTTTTCATCTGATAATTTATAATCCAAACCTCTGAACCATAAGTCATAATACTTGTATTGTTTTAAAAATTTTAACTTTAGTTTTTTATATGTTTATAATAATAATAATAATAATAATAATAATAATAATAACAATAATAATAATAATATAAAATAAACTAAGATAATAAGGAACCTTGAAATTAAATTATATTAAAAATTAAACTATTAAACGTACAGTTTTTGAACTCAAATGGTAATTATAATAATTACATTTTGTTTATGTATTTATTATTCATAAATCAATGTTGTACTTATCTTCCCCTCTTCTTCAGCAACCTGTCCACATTAAATCAATATTCTGACATGTCAATCTATCAAGAATAGAATGTGGTACATTTTCCGTCAACAACTGATACTTTGAATACTCCAAATATATTCAATTTCCTAGCACATACATTTTGCCTTCAGGGTTCCCGCATATTCGAATATCGTTGGTGGGATTGTTTAAAGGACAAATAGGTCAAGTCCAAAAAAAGTGTGAAAACAAGTGTTAAAATATTTATAACTAAAGATATCATAGTTTAGGATTTAATCTAAATTGTAACAGCTCAGAGATTTGTAAAGTACCATAAAATTAATTAAGGAACAATATCTTCTCTGCTATTCAAATTTGTGCTACAGCATGGAACCTAATCATTAGAAGATAAAAAAGCGAACACACTAAATTGATCAGTTTTGTTAGGTGTCTACAGGGTGATTCAATATAAGCATTACAGACTTCTGGGGGTTGTAGATGGGACTTAGTTGATCAAGTTTTGATGAGGAATCCATATCGGAAATGTACCATTTCGATGTAAAATAAGTTTCAAGATCGAAACGCAATGAACTCTATCGTGTGTCTTGTGTTTCAGAATAAGTATTACAGACTTCTAGGGGTGTACGAGTCGTAGGAAGATCATCTTGCACGAATTCTAGTGACACCAGAAATTTTATTGAGCACATACTACGTTTTTTTGGTGCGTGTGTATGAAAACATGCGTCGCAGGTACATTTTGTGCAACGAACAACAGAGACTCCACGTGGGACCACTCTTGTAGTACAACTCCTAGAGGTACGTACTACTTATTCTGAACTACAAGACATACGATATAAGCCCATTATGCACCGATCTTCAAACTTATTTACATCAACATAGTAGGTTTCCGGATATTGGTTCCTTATTAAAATTTTATCTACAACCCCTAGAAGTCTGTAATACTTATTTTGAATCATCCTGTATATAAAGATGGTGAGGTAAGAAGATACCAACCCGATACACTAAAAAAAGACACTCATTCTATTAAGTAACACTAAGAAACGGAGATGGAAGTAGATATCAATAAAAATGGCCACATGAATAAATACATTAAATATAAATTGATAATTAACAACCAATGAGGAAAATTTTGAAAAATGGCAGAAGTCAAATATCTAGGGACAATAATTACTAACAAAAATAAGATGCATAAATAAATGGAATAGGCCTGTAGGGTCAAAACTGAAAACACTTACCACTAACAGGCCTAAGCATTATAGGGACTCTTATCTTCCCACTAACTGACTAACTAACCAACTAACTAACTAACTAACTAACTCACTGGTTCATGGCAGCGCGGACATAAGCTATCCATATGTCCCTATCCCGAGCTAATGTTTTCCAATCATTCCCTGTATAATCAATTTCCCTCAAATCATAGTTGTTATTCTCCCACATCATTCTAGGTATATCAACTGGGTGTTTTCCCTCTGGTTTTCTACAAGAAGCTTCCATGCACCTCTTTCATTCCAATTCGAGCTAAATGCCCTGCCCATCGCAGTATATGAGACTTAACTGTTCTTATTATATCTGGCTTCCTGTAAAGGCCATGTAGTTCAGTTTTATATAGTCTTCTCCATTCACCTGTTTGTTCATCTCTCTTTGGTCCAAAAATTTTCCTAAGAACTTTATTCTCAAATTCTCGTAATCTCCGTTCCTCCCTTAAAGTAAGAGTTCATGTTTCACATCCGTATAATGTAACTTGTAGAATAATAGTTTTATATATTTTCAGTTTAACGTTTTTTGAATACTTAAAAAAAATAAACTAAAAATATATAAAATGATTATTCTTCCAGTTATACTATATGGATGCAACTAATGGCCTCTTACTTTAAGGAAGGATGAAATATGAGTATTGAATATTTTTGGACCAAGAGAGATGAATAGACTGGAGAGTGAAAAAAATAAATAAATATATTAATAAAATAAAAATAACAAAAATAAAATACATAATAGTGAGCTACATTATCTTTATGGGAAACCAGAAATAAAAGGAGCAGTTAAGTCTCATAGACTGAGGTGGGCAGGACGTGTGGTAAGAATGGGAAATTGAAGAGGGGGGTGGAACATTTTTGTGGGAAAGCAAGAACGATAGCGCCTAGAAGTTAGGCCAATAACTAAATGGCTTAATACTCCTGAACATGATTAAGGTAGGTGAATTTTGCAGAGAATGTTGGAAAATATTTGTACAGAATAGGGATATATGGAGAGGTTGTGTCCTCGCGGCCATGAAGGTTCGGGATCGATAGTGCCACTGAGTTAATTATTTAATAACTTATAACATCTTGTGTATCTAAAGATGACATGCTAGACTCTACTTGTGATCTGAACCATTCAATTTTGAAAGCAAAAATTCTATTGTTGACGGGGAATAGGGAATACTCCATTTATATATTTTTTTTCTTCAGAACATAATGTTTGAACATATTATATTTTCCCAACCCAACATCGAATTGCTATTGGGGTTCACGATAGGTCTTTATGAAGTAAAATCTGATTACACAAGTCAAATTTTGTTTTTGCGCGATATTGCGTTTTGTCATACTTACATCAATAGCGACCATGATTGTAAGTTCAACATCCTACATTTCGGGATAGCTAACCTAAATAACTATACTGTAATATTGCATATTACAAACCACGTGTGGGAAGTAAAACCACTACCCTACAATGTGTATACAAAAATGTATGGAAAAGGTAGTGTTAATATACAATATAAGAAACAAATTACTGCATTTCAAGTGATCTGAACTTTATTTTAAACAATATAAAACAATAACTACGTACTTGCCGTAATTTTATCACTGATTGGTATCACGGCCTGCTATAGTTTCAACTAATAAACATTGCCCAAACTGTTAACGTCAGTCAGTTGTTTATAATGATCGAAAATATTTCCAACAAATATGTTATTATTTTACTATTATATATTATTTTGAAAACACCATCGCGCAAAAAATAAGGTACAACCCACGTTTGTGAAATGTTTTACAGAATCTCGAAAATTAAAAACAGAGATAGCGAGCGAGGTTCTTAAACATTTCCTCGCTTCTGTAAAAATCACTTTCCCAACATCGCATCGTAATAACTATTTTTGTCTAGCATGGTGTTATTAAATAAACAAAATAATGTACATTCGAACCAACAAAATTGTAATGCCATTATCCCACCAGTTATATTTTCAAATTTTCCTTCAGGAATTTCCTTGCCAGTAAATATTGTTAACTCCAGATTGTATTATTTTTTAAATTTATTCGCAATGTTTTTTTATCGTTTTTCATTTTGATTTTACGTTATTAACAGTTATACATTTTTCACTTTCTTTATTCAAGCACAGTACACACACTCAGATCCATGGTGGAGATTTCAAATCACCAATCTCGCCGGGAATGAAACCTGGGTAACTGGAGTGAAAGAAAGACACTATCGACTAAGCCATGAAGACGAACAATGTCAAAATAATAAAATACACAATCCATCTGTCTACACATCATTTTGCACACATAAACATATATACATATATATTCATATAATCTTCGCATACTAAATGCACTTCTAGTTATTTTACAAGGAAACTATCAACCAGTGCTTATCAAAACCTATCTTCAAATTTCTCCCAGAGAAGCGTTGTGATGTACTAAAGCAGTGTCCAAAAGTATCTGCCGTTTTTTATTGCAAGGCACAGAAGTTGAAGACAGAATCCAGCAATGGCAACCCACTGTGAGAACAGATGGACTTCCTGAGTGAGTAAAGCGGAGTAGTGTGTGGCTTGACACGGCGCGCGAGCAGATTATCAATGATATCCATTTCACAAGATATGAGTTGTATTGTTTCCCTTTAGCTTAAATGAGATATTTGGCGCTAGATTTTAGTGCCGTGCAGTTAAAAAGTCTGATTTTTTTTACACAGCCTTTGTATATCAAAACGCTTCTCTGGAAGAAATTTCAAGGTAGCTTTCTGCATAGAAGGGTTAACAGTTCCTTTGTTAACACTAAAATAATTCAAGTCAATAAATATTCAAGAGGTTTACTCATTTTTCATCACATAGTCTAATACCATCAATTACATTTTCGAAATTAGTTCAGGAATTTCCTCTTCAATAGACACGTATGCAAAGCGCAGAAATGAACTTCCTTAGAAGAACAAAAGGCTGCACAAGATTGGATCGGATAATCAATGAAGATTTAAGAACTGAGTTAAATATATATCGATTGGATGAGAAAATCAGAGAATATAGAGAGAAATGGTTTACACGTGTGGAAAGAATAAATGTATCAAGATTACCAAGAGCAGCATTCAACTACAAGCCAAGAGGTTCAAGGAATGTAGGAAGGCAGCGAAAATATGGACACAACAACTGTGAGGCGGAACAGGCAATTTGCCTAGCCCGTGAAGTGAAGAGGAAGAAGAAGAAGAAGAAGATAGACACGTAACCCCCAGGCGTAAGTCCTAATTTTAAAAAAACACAAGAACCTATTTTTTATACCGATACATAATTTTCGGCATATCAAAGGAATGCTTAAAATCATTCGCCACCCACAAAAATGCGAAAAAAAAATGTATGTACGTATGTGTGTGCGCTTGCGCGCGGAGTGTGTCTGTCTGAGAGAGGAAATGTGTTTGTGTGTGTGCGCCCTCGAGCGCTGCGTATGCGGTGAGCGGTGCTATCGTCAGGTCCGTGGATCGCTACCATAACAATTTCAGTCCCACAGAAGGGATGATGTAATCTCTGTTAAAGCATTTAACCGTAGGGTTTCTCGATATTGATAAAACTGTTCTATTTTCTGTATAAGCCGATACTACTGTTGGTTTGAAGGGAATGCTCACAACCAGACAGCATACAAAGATCTTAAAATATACGGAGAGTGAAGTCGGAAGCGGATCTTTTGAGGTTCTGTTTCAGCATTTGCTCTTGGATTGAGGGAAACCGCTGAAAACCTCATTCGGAATAGTCGATCGCGCAGGATCTTGCCGAGTTTGGATTTTGGATGAGTCTATATTGGGAGGGGTCAAAACCGGACTTCAGGCTTAAAAAAACTACGAATTTAGATACAAAATTTAAATCGGGGCTAATGTATTTTACAGGAACCCGGGGTTCTATCTATAAAGGAAAACCAAAACGGATCGCTCACCGCCAACAGTTAAATGATACCCGCAGGGCTTTCCATCTATCTATATATCTATGATATACGCAATGTCGCAACACTAATACATACAACTTGAAACCTACGTATATTTCCACATACCTTAACAGCTATATATATAATATTAAAATAGGAACATAAATTACATTTATGTACGAGTAACCGCACGATAAAACCATAGTTAGGTCTTGCACGAATTACAAAATCTAAAACGAATGTCCCAGCAAGTCGAATTTAAGGGCCGATTTTGCTGATTTACGTTGTACGTTTTGCGATGAAACAAACAGGGCCTGCTACATAATTGTTTTAAATGTTTGTCATATTTCGCTGATTTTAAGGTGAATACATTTCTAACATTTTCTAACTTTATTTCAAAAGCGTTATTCCGAGATTCGCTGTCGCTCGCGCAATTCATACTCTACTATGACAATGTGTCATAATATATTACATCAGTAGCAATAATAATAATAATTATTATTATATTATTATTAATTATTATTATTATTATTATTAATTATTATTAATAAATATTATTATATAATTATTATTATTATTATTATTATTATTATTATTAATTATTATTTTACTTATTATTAATTATTATTAATTATTATTAATTATTATTAATTATTATTAATTATTATTAGTATTATTTATTATATATTATTATTATTATTATTATTATTATTATTATTATTATTATTGATGTAATATATTATGACATTATCATTGCTATTATTATTATTATTACTATTATAGTAATTATAATAACAATAATAATCTATATCTTCGTTAAATTATTACTTGATTGAAAAGAGAAAACAAATATGAAATAATTAATAATAATAATAATAATAATAATAATAATAATAATAATAATAATAATAATAATAAAGAATACCTTGAACTTTATGTATTATATTGTAAGGACATATTCAATAAGTTCCTTTAACTGTTTTTGAGTGTGCTCTCATTAATA
This sequence comes from Diploptera punctata, assembly GCA_030220185.1. Classification (NCBI taxonomy): domain Eukaryota; kingdom Metazoa; phylum Arthropoda; class Insecta; order Blattodea; family Blaberidae; genus Diploptera; species Diploptera punctata. Next base: position 924,084 of record JASPKZ010004178.1, on the reverse strand, counting down.
TAAGAGGGAAGGGAATTCCAGAGGCGGGTAACCCAATTAAGGAAGAATGAATAAAAGTGAGATATGGGTGTTAAAATAATGCTAGAGTTAAGTTTCTCTCGACCCTGTATTTAAGTTATGGTAGGAATATGGTGAACGGAAGCGTGCAGAAAAATGGAGATACTATTCTAAATATATATTTTGATTTATCTAACATTACTCATATATAAAATTGACGGTCATGAAACAGATAAAGCAGTACTCATGTTCCTAGGGGAAATGATAAATCCCTCTGTAAGAGAATGAGTAAGAACAATTGAATGAAGGTAAATTTTAAATTTCAACTGTTCGATCATTACAGGTAGAATTCAGGTAAGAATGACGAAATGCAAATTCAGTATTTAAGCAAATTACATGCCCTTATCTAGGGCTCGCTTACGTTTGATTTATTAATCATCTGTGGGAAGGAGCAGCAAGTTGAAGATAAGTCTTGCAAGTTAAGTCGGGAATCTCTGCAAGAATAACATCTGTAAGAATCACACTCTAATCTCCTGCTGCAGGAATTAAATACCATTTCCCTGTTTGACAAATTCAGTATCTCTAACATATACATTGCAATGTAAAATGTCAGTCTTGCAGGAATTACGTAAACTAAGTCGAATATACCATAAAAGAAAAGATATTTAACAACAAAATACAGTGGAAAGAACATGTAGAAAGAATGGAAGAAAGAAGATTACCAAATAAAATCTTCCATTATTTCCAAGAGGAAGAAGAGAGTGTCGGATGTCCTCGGAAGAGATGGTCTTAGATCTATTAGTGAAGACGGAACAGGCAACTCTTGCCTAAACCAGGAAGTGAAGAAGAAGAAGTCGAATATATAGAGGAAGAAGTGGGTTCAACTGCTGGTAAATCATGCACTGATAATACGATATATTCATACTGAGACAGGTGTTAGAGAAATGCCGAGAGAAATCGCAACCAGTAGATTTGATCTTTATTTATTTGTTAAAGGCGTATGATAGTGTACCCAGAATCGTGCTGTGGAAAGCCCTAGAAGAGATGAATATAAATGACAAAACAATCAGTATTGTAAGATCATTATACTCGGAGAACAAATGCCAAATTAAAATGGGAAACAGACTTTTGGAAAAATTCCAAACATCAAAAGGTCTATTACAAGGATGTTGCTTATCACCAACGTTGTTCAAAATATATATTGACTATTTAACTCATGCCCCAAATGGGAGTCAATGACCAATCACGTTTCAATGATTTCTGTATTACAACCAATCAGAGACGTGTTTCACGAAATAATTATCAACGTTAGGATTATCATATATTAAGCAAAGCTCCTCCTTTTTAATATTCTGAAACAGGTCTGACCGTTATTTTGCAGTGACTGAGCCTATAACAAATACGGCTACCAGATTGTATATAATAGTGCTTACATGTCAACATTTGTAGCAATTGATTATACCACCAAAAAAAGAAACCACTGTTTGCACTTTCTTAAATGTATACGACATCAAAAATGAATTAATATACAGATTGATGTGTTTCATTTTTCTCCACTAGAGAGCATTCTTACAATATTGCGTTCCTTTGGCAATAAATAGTATGATCTGGTTGCAGTGATAAACAAAAGAAGCAGTAGAAGCGTAGGCTACCTATCGTTTCTCATTAGTTTTCAAACATCACCGTTTACTTTAAATATAAAAATATTTTTAAATAACTGTAGTTAAATAATGATTTGTGAGTAAACAGCTTTATTTTATTCGTTAAATAGTCCTAACAAATGCCACTCTTGATTTCCAAATTCTCTAGATAAATTCACTCCTCACTTCGTGAGTCGTGAATTTATCGATAATTTGGAAATCACTCGTGGCATTACTTATGATAATTGTACAAAGAATTGGTCAAGGCACTGCAAACATATGGGACTTCAAACAAAATATAATTATTACCTCCACCATTTACTATTCGCAAATGATAAATTGGTGATATCTCAAGATCCGGATGATGCATATTTCATGTTAAGGAAAGTAGAATACAAAAAATGGGGATTTCAGATAAATTATAATAAAACAGAATACCTTTCATTGGAAAAAAACGGATGAGCTAAAATGCAATTCAGGAAGAATACATAATGTTAAAAATTTTAAATATTTAGGATCTATTTTAAATAAAAGTGAGAATTCGACTACAGCAATTGAAAGAGAATAAATTATGGAAGAGGAATCGTTGATAGGATGAATCCAGTGCTTTGGAATATAAAAATAATATACAGAACGAAGAAAACTTATTTCAAGATCTGTTACAAAGCATTCTATTATATGGGTCCAAAACCTGGACAGTAAATAGAAAACAAGCCAACAAGCTGTTAGCGGTGGAAATGGAATTGTTGGAGGCGATCGACAAGAATTTCAAGAAGGGATAAGGTCAGAAACAGCACAATAAGAGAAATTATGCAAGTTGAAAAAGAACATATTACAAAAAATAGAAGAAAAAGTTTGAAATGGTATGGACACCTCATAAGAATGGAAGAAGAGAGAATACCAAAGAAGATCCTTAATGGAAGAAGTGGAAGAGGCAGACGTGGAGATCATTGGATAGATGGAATCAGGAGTAGTACGGAAGTTAGAGATTTGAGGGAAGAAGTTGCTCTGGACGGGAACTTCTAGCGACAAATCACTTTGGGTTGAAGGAGAAACACTGTATTGTGGAATATTCCTAATTAAATATTATTATTATTATTATTATTAATTATTATTATTATTATTAAGTCTTGTAGAATGCGATGGACAGGACATGTGGCACGAATAGGGAATGAAAGAGGTGCATGGAAACTTCTTGTAGGAAAAGCAGAGGGAAAACACCCAGTAGGATGACCAAGAATGAGGTGAGAGAATAATATTAAATATGATATGAGGGAAGTAGATTATACAGGGAATGATTGGAAAACATTAGCTCAAGATAGGGATGTATGAAGAGCTTATGTCCGCGCGGTCATGAACATACGGGTTCGATAGTGCCAGTGATGATGATTATTATTAGTATTATTATTATTATTACTATTATTATTATTATTATTATTATTATTATTATTATTATTATTATTATTATTATTATTATTATTATTGTTTCATGCTTATGATTATAGAGGAAAAACGATTTGCTAGAAAGTAGGATTAGTATATTTGTTTGCAGACATATTATCACCATGTGTATCCTTAATATTATTGTTAATGTTAAGTTTTAGAGGGAAACAGGCATAAATATTAAATGTTGTTTCATATCAATTATGACATTTTTGTATTTGGCCTCTTATAACTTCCAATATTTCTTAACTGATTAACTACCTCATTAAGACTATCGAACCAGTCGTTTTATGGCCTCGCCGACAAACTCTCCACACACCCCTATCCAGAGCTAATGTTTTTCAATCATCCTCTGTATAATCTACTAACTTCAATTCATGGTCAATGTTATTCTGCCTCCTCATTGTAGGTTCTAATATTGATTATCAATTTTAATAAACGACTAATTTCATTTCATTTTTAATTTATGAGCTTCTGTTTTCATATAAGAGAATAAGAATACCACTATCACGGATTTAGGAATCATATCACGTAATTAGAAATCTTTGTGTTGGAGAAGAGAATGAGGCATTTGAGTACAATTGTACACCGTTTTGGAGTGAATTCGATAAATAATCTCGTGGAATGTTCGTATCATGTTCCTGTATTCGTATTTTATCATCATTATCTAAAATGTTACCTTTGCACAAAACAAAAACTAAAAAACATACTATCACGGGATTAGGTAACCCTACATATGCATATATGTATATCTGTGTATTTTAACGCACAAGAGGCCGCAATTTCTGCTTTTATACCGGAACCAAATTCGGCATATAGCAGTCGATTCAATAACATAAGCTCGATTTCTTTAACCATCAAAATTGTATTATTAGGAGTGAATATTAACCTGAAGCGAATATTTAAAAATTGTTCTAGCTGCCGCAATTTTCGATTCGTCGCAACGGCACTCGTTATATGCAATTGGAATAAAATTAAAAAAATAGCATACAGAAATTAGCAAAATCTGACTAAGGAGCCCTTAGGAATGGAAACTGAAATGTGAAAAACGGTCTACCGTTCGCTATATTAGCTTTTCGCAATGAAACTGTATATATATGCGATTTAATAAACAAAATATAGATACATCCCATAAACCTGCTCAATCGAACCATAAATTTGACTTTCTGAGAATTCGCTTAGTAATATGGACGTATTATTAATGCTAATATCGCATTTTTTTGTAGTTTGTGTCTCCACTTTTAATGTTTTGGGTAGCTTTCCTTTAGACAAAAGGAAAATCACTTATACATGCATGTTCCGCAGGGGCTAATTATACCCTCAAACTAACTAATTCACTGATACTATCGAAACAATAGGCCGCGCACACATAAGCTCTCCATACATCCCTGTTCTGAGCTAACGTATTTCAAACATCCTCTGTATGATTCTACTTGCCTCAAATCATTATTAAATGTATTATTTCATCTCATTCTTGATCTACTAACTGGCCTCTTTCCATCTGGTTTTCTTACAAGAAGCTTCCATGTCCCTCTTTCATTGCCATTAGTGTCACATGTCCTGCCCATCTCAGTCTATGAAACTTAACTGTTATAAAAATCTGGTTCCTAAGATTGTAGCTCACAGTTTGAAGTCTTCTCCTTTTGCCTTGTTTCTTCATCTCTGTATGGTCCAAAACATTTTCCAAAGAAGTTTAGCTAAATACATCCTTCAATAGCAATTCGTCAGTTTGATTTAATTATCTATTTAATAGAAAAACTCAATGGCGCGACCGGTATATAAGGTCCTTGGCCTATCAGCTGGCTGCTGACCTCACGTCCACATGTGTTAATCACATATGTAGACGATCATCAAACTACGAGTTGTATAGCGGTGACATATGGTCAGCATGTTGGGTACCCAGCCGTTATGATTTTTAATGTGATGAAAGTTACATTGCAACATAGTAAAATGAGTAATAGGAGTTTTAGCTTACCTTTCCAACTTTTGGACAAGAAAACCTGTGTCCTATTTAGTATTCTGTATATAATTCTGACTTCTTATTTTCAAGGAAATACCATCATCATCATCATCATAGTACATTCACGAATATAGGTCAGTTGTTGACCTGTTTCGACCTCAAGAGAAATACCATCCAAAAGTCTTTTGAGTGGACGTCCTGGTCTTCTTCTTCCTGCAGGGTTGATATCTTAACATTTGTTTGGGTATCCTGTGATCTTCCATTCGATGGACATGTTGCATCCATATTGACTTATAATCAGAAATTTTGTTTTCTAAAGGTTCCATGTGCAATTCTTGTAAGATGTCTTCATTTTTTTTTGTGGATCTAGTAGTGTGTACTCTGCAGTCCTCCGAAGGTATCTCATTTCAGCAGATCTAAGTCTCTGTATATCCTTCTGTTTCAACGCCCATACTTCACTACCATACAAAAGACTTGGAAGAGCCAGAGTTTTATACACTTTTCGTCTTGAATGTTTTTGAAATAACTGTGGCTTGAATAAAGAATTTATTAATATACTAATCTATATCTGAAGAAGGAATTATATATCGTGGTGTGAGACAAGGCTGCCCCCTATCCCCAACACTCTTTGTAATTTATATCAAAGAAGTAATATGTTGCTGGAACAAGAAATATAAATTTGGAATAAGAATATCAGAAGATAGAAAATTAAACACCCTATTGTTTGTAGATGACCAAATAATAATAGCAAATTCAGAAGATAATCTACAGAAAGGTCTCTATGAACTTAACAAAATTACAGAAGAATATGGATTGAAGATATCTCCAGAAAAACAAAAATTATGGCATTTCAAGGTGTAGATCCTGTCAGAAGTAAAATTGTACTGGACATAAAATTTTGGAGCAGGTGAATAATTTTACATATCTAGGATGAAATATCTCATATGAAGAAGAAAAGGATGTAAATGCAAAAATATATAATTTTTAAGAATTTTAGGGTTAATAAATTCTATCTTCAAGCCGCAGTTAGTTCAAAAGCATTCAAGACTAAAAAGTGTATAAAACACTGGCTCTTCCAACTCTTTTGTATGGTAGCGAAGTATGGACGTTGAAACAGAAGGATATACAGAGGCTTAGATCTGCAGAAATCGAGATACCTTCGGAGGACTGCAGGATACACACTACTAGATCACAAAAAAATGAAGACATCTTAAAAGAATTACACATGGAACCTTTAGAAAACAAAAATTTCTGATTATAAGTCAAGATGGATGTAACATGTTCATCGAATGGAAGATCACAGAATACCAAAACAATGTTAAGATATCAGCCTGCAGGAAGAAGAAGACCAGGACGTCCACTCAAAAGACTTTTGGATGGTGTTTCTCTTGAGGCCGAAACAGGTCAACAAAAGGCCTAAATTTGTGAATGTACTATGATTGATGATGGCAAATCTATACAAATACAATATACAATTCTTTACTTGTTTAAAGCTATGACCCTGAAGTCGAATCATTTTTCAAAAGAAATTAACGTAAGACATAAATTGTAAGAGTGAATGCCATCTTGACACAGGACTGACATCCCGTCTCACATCTCGTGTATACTGTAGAAAGGTAAGATCCTCAACCTCCTACTACCCCAAGGACCTCCTATGATCTTTAGTGGTCCCACTTTTTTTACTTTTTATAAACTAATGTTGTTAATTGTTCTAATGAAATATTGAATCAGTGTCAGTCACAGAAATGTTCACACGTGGTTTAAAAATACAAGTTGAGGTAACAGAATAACATGGGATGTGATGAAGTGACTGAATTATTATGTAACATTTGAAAATGAGATGGACATCATGAGAAGGATCAAATATCAAAATGAAACAACATATTCTCTGCGAGTTTGGTTCGCTTCCAAACTACAATTATTCCCTAGGGATGGCCTCAATTACGCTCCATCATTTTGTACTGCGTATTATGGTACATGTGATTAAAGCGTTCGTTTAAATAAACATCAAGGTAGGTAAATACACGTGGAAATCAACAAAACGCGATGAGAGTTTGCGTCCAAATCAGTGCGGGCACTTTAATTGCAAAACTCGAGTAACAACCATTACATCCAACCTCATTAGGCTCTTAAATGGAATTTGTGTTGATATTGATCAAATTTAATGGCTGCTGAGGACACCTTTTTATTGAATACAAATATTTTATAATTTAACATTTTAAATAATTAAATTCAATTATACAAATGGAACATTGGAACGATCTCTCGAAAATAAATCTAGGAAATATTCATTCAGCAGGTTTTTTATGTGAAAAAAGAAAATTACAACACAGTATAATGAATAATAGGACTTCTGGCTAAACTTTCCAACATGAGACATGACTTTGTATGTACCCTAATGAACTCCCTCCAAAGTTTACTCTTAGGGTATAATTTTTCAAGTTATTTACTACCATTTGCAATGATGTTTACATGTTTTCTAACGATTATTTTAATATATTGAATATTATGATATTGAACTACGTACATACCGTGAAGATATGGCAGCCATATTGATTTTAACGAACATTATATGCAGCGAACAAAGACTATGTACGTGTTCCAGTGCAGCTAACAAAGAGTATGTATAATTAACTTTACACATATACGTCAGAATTTCAGAAATTACTGTTTTGACCGTTGAATTCTTTCGCAGGTTAGAGTACTCAAATTTCGTTAGGTTAGCTTTTAGGTTGGTCTTTCACAGGCTTGAGTACTTAAATTGCATTAGGTTAGCTCTTAGGTTGGTTGACAAAGCGAGTTCAAATATCGTGTATATGTTCGCTACATCCCGTGATTCCATAGTGAAAAGCGAATGTTTGCGCATGTGCATGGTTGGAACTAAGAAAAAAGTTGTCACATACTGTTAAGTATTTCGGATTTTTTTATTCAACTCAACGTCACTTTTATATACTTTGCGTGTCTCGGTAGATGTGTGTATAGCGCAGGCGGCTGCCCCGACTGGGATACCAAGTTCGAATTCTGATGGTTCCAGAAAGGTATTGATGATGGCCCATACCGGGCTTTTCACGGGGTTTTCCCGTGTCCCGAATATTATCCCAGGAAACCTCTCAATTCCTATTCCCTTCACGCCATTTTATTTTCTCATTATTTCACTTCATATGATCCTTCACCTCATCTCATTTTAGGAATATAATAGTTTGGTTGGTCATCCATAAGTGTTGGAGAGACAGAAGATTCTATACATTGGTGGCTCGTTGGTACCGACGAAATGGTGAAGACGTCATGATCCACGTCTCTACGTATTTATCTTGCGTGTGAATCGATTTGGTGTCTCTACTTGGAGAATGTTCACTCTTAGAGTGTATAAGTATGTGTTTAATGGCAATTGAAAGCTTAAGTTTTCGGTCTAAATATGGCCTTTGGATTGTTTGTCTTTCGAAAGTGAGAAGTTGTGTGTTTGGATTTATCTTTAAACATTAAGAGCCTTGTGAGTTTGAAATACTTTATGTATGAGATTGACATGAGTTTAATATGGGATTGACATAGTTTAATATGAGATTGATATAGTTTAATATGAGCTTGCCATAGTTTAATATGAGATTGAAATAGTTTTAATATGAGAATTGGACATCGTTAAATATGAGATGAACCCATAAGTTAATATGAGATTGACATAGTTTAATATGAGATTGACATAGTTTAATATGAGTTTGACATATTTTACTTATGAGATTGACATATGTTTTAATAGGAGAGTGCCATAATATGGGATTGACATAGTTTAATATGAGATTGATAGTGATATAGTTTAATATGAGGATGACCATAGTTTAATATGAGAGTGACATAGTTGTAATATGAGATTGACATAGTTAAATATGAGGATGACATAGTTTAATATGAGATGGACATAGTTTTTAAGATGAGATTGACATAGTTTAATATTGAGAATTGACATAGTTTAATATGAGATTGACATAGTTTAATATGAGTTTGCCATAGTTTAATATGAGATTGACATAGTTTAATATGAGATTGACATAGTTTAATATGAGATTGACATAGTTTAATATGAGATTGACATAGTTTAATATGAGATTGACATAGTTTAATATGAGATTGACATAGTTTAATATGAGATTGACATAGTTTAATATGAGATTGACATAGTTTTAATATGAGATTGACATAGTTTAACATGAGATTGACATAGTTTAATATGAGATTGACATAGTTTAATAAGAGATTGACATAGTTTAATATGAGATTGACATAGTTTAATATGAGATTGACATAGTTTAATATGAGATTGACATAGTTTAATATGAGATTGACATAGTTTAATATGAGATTGCGGGGATATAGTGTTGGGCGCATTAGGGTTCTGCCTCATGACCCCGAGCCTGAACAATAGAAATGGGAAGAAGGGGCCAAGGGGAAGGTTGCAGATATCTCTTGTGGTCATTGGTCTAACCCAAAATTAATGGTATTAGTCATAGGAGTAGAACATGGATGTGTCGGACCTGGAAAACGACATACAACGTAACATCCTAGAGTAGATTCTTATTCCATTATCTCCATAAAACTGGTATAACGTATGAGATCTTTTAAGTCGTGGTGTCGGGACAGTCTGACCTACCAGTCCGAATAAATAGCTTAATAACTTGATACACTATTATAAATACAACTACGAAGATAGATTTTTTTTGTGGATCTAGCAACATTACTTTATTAAAATTAATAACACTTCTCAATGAGACAAATAAATAAATAAATAAATATATAAAAATAGAAGAAAAAATTGGAAGAATATCAAATGAAAACTTCCCATAGACGATCGGCCCCTATGCAAAATTTTCACAACTCGAAGCTGTACTTGACTAAACGTTGAAGATGGAAGGCTGTCCGAAGTGCCTCCGCAGTTTAAAATTATAGCTGAGGACTACATTCTCATTCATGTTTGTTTGTGCAAATTAACTACCGATACCCAATAGGTACATTTTCACTGTGAAACGTATCTTTAGTTTATGTTTATTATTATTATTATTGTTATTATCATTGTTATTATTGTTATTATCATTGTTATTATTGTTATTATTATCATTGTTATTATTATTATTATTATTATTATTATTATTATTATTATTGTTATCTTATTTAAACTGATAGAGTTAAGACCACAGGGTCTTATCTACCAATCAGTAAAATTCAATTAAATTCGATCTGGTGTTAAATACTTCATCTTAGTTTAATCTGCACTTTGTAGGTGCTTTTTACATACCCCACACCACACGGGCTTTACACGGACGCAGACCTGACAGGAGAGGATTCTTAAGTATTTATCGGACACACTTTGTAACCACACACGGACACGCAGAGCCTCCAAGCATGAGTAATCAGTAGACAATTCCAGGACCTCTTCCGAGACAGAGCGATCATAAATGTTAAATACCGATACTACTAACATAAAAATGCACTTAAAAGTTAAATAAATTGTTTTAAATATTAAAGTGATAACAAATACTAGTAATTATAAACAATGCGTAATTTATCAAGTAACTTAAAGTATTACGATAAAATGTGATACTACATTTAGAAAACATATTAATTTTTGCTTGAAAGTGATTAAAATTCGACAGTGGTACATAGGTTCGTAATTTGGGTACTTTAGAAGAATATTTTTGTTTCTCCCCCTGAAAAATTTCAAAATCGTCAGAAGCCCCGTTTAAAATCAAGCGGTACTAAGTTACATGTAAGGAAATTAAATGTGAATTGAGCGTGGCATAAAGTTGCGACAGAGCGTGATGAAGATGAGGGTATGTTCAGTGGTTGATGTCGGTGCTTGTCTCTCAATAGCTCTGCTTCTGCTTCAGAGAGCAAATTGATCCTAAGGGAAAAATAAGGAGGCCAAGTAATGAATTATTCACGTTTAATTTGGGTTAAAGAAGTGGCTTCAGCTGGCCACTGGAGACCTACAATGTCGAAAACTCGTACGGGAGAAATGAACTCCACTTTCTCCTTTCCCTTCTTTAATATTCTTCTCTTATCTGTATTCGTGGCTTATAATCTCCTTAGTAACAACAGTGCTTTTTAAAACTTCATTTTAATTTGACATTATTACATTTTTTTAAATTTAATAATGTAGAATACAATTATTGTTATTATTATTATTATTATTATTATTATTATTATTATTATTATTATTATTATTATTATTATTACACGATGGATCAACAGATATGTAATATACCCAATGCTTTCTGCGGATGACCTGATACTAATTGCTCAAGAATATGAAGACATATAGTTTATGTTCAGAAAATGATTGGACGAATACGATAAATGGGGTTTGAAAATAAGTTCAGAAAAAACATTTTATATGGAATGTGGAACAGAAACCGAAGATTTAATATTAGAAGATCAGAAGGATGTGAAAAATTTGAGTATCTGGGAGTAAATGTGGATAAAGAAAATAAACAATAATGTGATATTAAGAACAGATTAAATAAAGGTAGAGCAATAACAACAATGATAAATAATGGAGTCTTATGGAATAGACAAATAACCAGAAAAAATAAGTTACAATATATAATTCAATAGTGAGAAGTACTGTCACATATGGAGCTGAAGTTTGGAAATTCTACAAAAACTTAGAACAAAAACTTATGTCGATTGAAATGGATTTATTGAGGAGAGCAACAAGATATTCAACAAAAAAAACAAGAAATACTGTCATACGAGGAAAACAGAATATTAGATATTCAACATTAGATTAAATAAGATACAAGCAATTAAATTGGTACTGGCATTTACGATGAATGCAAGAAGAATGTTTACCCAGAAAAACATAGGAATGGTGTCCACCTGGAAGAAGAAGGAAAGGAAGACCTCGAAACTAGTGGATGCAAAAAATAAGAACTGAAATGAGAACAAGAGGACTGGAGGAATTGGAGAGAATGGTTAGGGACGAGTGGAGAAGAAAAATAATACTTTAGGCACAGAAAGACGTGTAAACATTGAAAATCTGTATACAAATAGATAATTTTTTTTAAATGTCCCAGGTTTGTCTTCCGACATTCCTGGTTTCTCTCCTGGCATTGCGTACTTGTAACCCACTTCTGAGGTTGGGGCGCCTGGAAGGCGGGGTTACGTTGTCCCGATGATATGATGGGTGATGATGATGCGCCAGGAGAGTTCCTAATCCTAAGCTTAACCTAAGGCGAATATGAATGATGATGATTGCGATGGCCATATGATTTCGGGGACCGTTTGGGCCTTGAAGTTTTCCTGACATTTGTCTTAGAGGCGAGGAAAAACCCCGATAAAAACCTCACCCAGAAAAACTGTCCCGACCGGGGATCGAACCCGAGCCCGCTGCGTGACAAGGCAGCAGCGCTACCCTACCCCGAGACCACAGCGGTGGACTAATTATTAATTATTATTACTATTAATATATTCCAATAAACCGTAAATACAAAAGAACAACGAAGGGAATAATTAACAAAGACACACAAGAATAAATCCATATAAAACAATAATACATATTAATGTATTAGCAAAGATCAGTACAATGTTATGACAGCGAGGCATGGACAATGAGAAATAACGACATTATTCGTATCACAGCCAGCGAAATGAATTTCCTGAGATCAACAAGTTATTCCCGACGGAATAAAAAAAACGAAGAGGTCCTGCAAGAACTTCAGTTAGAATAAGTTATCCATTTTATAAACAAGTACCAATACAATTCGATAACTCATGCATAAAATACGCCAACAATAGATTCACTAATGTAACTGTTGTCTTCCGCCCACATAATAAAAAATATTTGGGTAGTCCAAGGCAGATTACGTTGATCCAACAATAATAATATTTTTTATTTCAATTCAAGAATGTGATGGGAGAATAATATTAACCATGATTTGAGGGGGGTACATTATGCGAAGGATTACTGGTAAATATTAACTCACGAATAAGGATGTTTGGAGAGCTTATGTTAGTGCTGACGTGAATCAATGGACTGAGTGTGCCAGTAAATTAGTTTTCAATTAATAATAATAATAATAATAATAATAATAATAATAATAATAATAATAATAATAATAATAATAATATCCACAAGGACATAGAAGTCGTCGACAACCATTTATCAGATTGAGCCAGCAACTAAAATATGGAGTCGGAACAGATGACAAATGATCTAAACCGTAATAGTAGATGATGATGATAATAATATTAATAATGATAATAATAATAATAATAATAATAATAATAATAATAATAATAATAATAATAATAATAATAATAAAAAGATGATAATAACAATAATAATAAAAGATAATAACAATAACAACAATAATAATAATAATAAATATGCCGACCAGAAAGAAGAAAAGAGGGAGACCAAAGTTAACATGAAAGGAAAACATGAAGATATTAATAGAAGCAAGAGGGCTAAGCATTGAAGATGCCCAAGATCGTAGGCTTTGGTGGTTTGGCACGAGAAGACGGCAGCAGCTGTAAAACCCCGAAGATAGATAGAATGATAAAATATAATAATAATGATGATGATATTATTATTATTATTATTATTATTATTATTATTATTATTCACTGCAACTATCGAACCCGGTGGTTTATAGCTACGCGTACGTACGCTCTACATACATTCTATCCTAAGCTATTATTTTAAAATCGTTCCCTGTACATTTCACCCACATTGATAATATTGATATTATAATTTTCGCATCTCATTATTCTAGAGTCAAATCACGGTATAATAGTATTTTCGGTTCGTGAGAGTTTGTACTGCTTTACAAGGGTTATTGTTACAATAAGGGTTGAAGTTTTAAGAGTACTAGCGAACCCGACAGACGTTATCTGGCCCGAGCGTTCAATTCTATTGACATGGCTGGACGATAAAACAGAAGTTACTTTTTTACCATATAATTCACTGATTAATAAGTTCGTAAGAAAATTCTGTTGTGGCTCCAGAAGCGTGCTTATGACGTCACGTGTTGTCGCGCGGAATATCGGTAATGCAGATAACTATATATCTGACTTAAAAATCGCATAAACCGATCCCAGTGCCACCTAACGGGTCCAATTGTGAAACCGAACCATCCAGGGACGCATTCAAACACACGCACAAAATTGCATTAAAATCGGTGCAGTCTTTTAGGCATTCTTTAATTTCGAATTTCAAGTAAACGTCCACTTCTAATTGTCTGACTTCGCTCATTTTTAGATAATATCTACATCGGTTTATTTTAATACGATATGCAGAGTTTCGTTGGGAAACATCGAAAATTGTGACCGCTAGAACGATTTTTAAATGTTCACTTCTTGTGAAGTCCTACATCTAATGGTTTTAGAGGATCCAATTGTGAATCTGAAACATCCAGAGGCTGACTCAAACAAACACAAAAATATTCATCAATATCGGTGCAGTCGTTTAGGCAGTTTTTAATTTCGGATTTCAAATAAACCTCCACTTCTAATTGTATTTCGCTCATTTTTTTTTTGACAATACCTACCTAGGTTTATTTTTAATACGACATACTGAGTTTCGATATGAAACAGACAAAAATATGACCGCTAAAGCGATTTTTAAATTTTCACTTCGGGTGCAATCCTACACCTAATGGTTTTAGATGATCGAATTGTGAATCTCACCCACTTAAAAACACATAAAAAATGTAATCAAAATCTGTTCTGTCGTATAGGAATTTTGTTTTAAGTAAACCCCCCATTTTTACGGTCTGATTTCGCTCAGTTTTTGACAATACTTACCTCGGTTTATTTTAATAGAATATACCGAGTTTTGTTGTGAAACATCGGCAATTGCGATAGCTAGAGCGATTTTTAAATTTTCGTTTCAGGTGAACTCCTACACTTAAATATTTTAGGACACAGTAGATAACGGCTAAACACTCGGCGTATCTGAAATGCTGTATATACAAATTTCCACGAAGATCGGTTGAACGGTTAATATATATATATGACGTCCACCACTGTGGGCTCGAGGTAGCGTGCTGCCTTGTCACGCAGAGGGACTGGGTTCGATCCCGGTAGGGGCAGTTTTTCTGGGTGAGGTTTCTCCTTACTTGTAAGACAAATGTCAGAAAACTTTAGGGCCCAAACGGTCCCCGAAATCATGTGACCATCATCCTTATCAATATCATCATCCTTCACCGGTGTGGAAAGCAACGGGAAGCTACCAAATCTACAGTTCCCTAATAAAGCTGCAAGCATAGCATGAAAATGCTATGATTGCAGTGAAAGACCTGCCCTCGGACAGAATTACTTCGGATGGATATATATGACATGATAAGAAAAATAAATGCCTGAATGGGATTCGAACCCGGACCTCTGGGTTTGTACCCCAGCATGCTATCCATTACACCACCAGGCAAATCCAATTCAAACACTTACCTTAAGTGTTTGAATTGGATTTGCCTGGTTATCTTAAGTGTTTGAATTGGATTTGCCTGGTGTGTAATGGATAGTACGCTAGGGTTCAAATGTTTGAATTGGATTTGCTTTGTGGTGTAATGAATAGCACGCTGGGGTACAAACCCAGAGGTCCGGGTTCAAATCCCGTTCAGGCATTTATTTTTCTTATCATGTCATATATATATATATATATATATATATATATATATATATATATATATATTCTCCATTATTACTAGATGTCGCGAGAACTCGGTCTTCACTGCCATCTGGTAGCTAATTATAACAAGTAAGTAAATTAAAGGGAATATGTTTACTTTATAGCAGTGACGCTTTATAGATGTTATAATTAGAAAAAATATAACACACCATGCAAAATTGTATTTAATCTATAACATATATAATTCAAAAAGATAAGAGTCGAAAGAACGTAATTTTTTCACATCTACTGGGCGTTTCATCTCATCTGATCACTATATGCTCCTAATTTGTTTCCGAACTTATTGTCCTGTTTGTAAGGCTTCTCTTTTGACACCTACATATTAGAAAATAATTTAGGAAGAATGTTATATTTCTAAAACTTTTGCATTACATAGAATATAATTTCATTCTCAACAGAAACCTCGGTCAACAATCTGCTATCTGGAATTTCCATCTGGGTGAAACTATCGCATTCCTAAAATCATTGAATTTCAAGTTATGTAGCATATAACAGGGTGTTTCTAATGTTTGTATTGTTCTAATGAGTGACATTAAGTATTATTAAGATGTGAAAAGAAAAATATGCCTGTGTAAGGTCTTATCGTAATATCAATGTTCGTTATATGAAAAGGCTTGACTGTACAACCGTTTAGGCTCTATCCCACTAGCTTTTTTTTCAAGAAATTTCCATGGCTCTCTTTCATTTCCTATTCGTGCTATATATTATTGCAGTCTTGAAAACTTGTGTGTTATTCTTAGACCTACATGTGGTTTTCTATAAATATAATATACTTCACTGTTATCACTTGTATTATTTCCTGAAAGTCGGATGATAATGATGGATTAAATAATTATTTATTAACAACATATTAAACAAATTGTAATCAATTAGTTTTAGATTAATATAAAAGATGACTCTGACAGATTTCCCATCATACAGATCAGGAATTGTACAAAAAACGTATGAGATTTTGATCCAATAATTGGCCTATACTGTTTCAATGATACATATAGCCTTACATTTGTAACTTTCATGACAATTTTTATTTAATCCGAGAAAAAAAGTTCACTTTACATCTAAAATTTATCATTCAGAACACATTTTACAGTTATAACCGCAGAAGCAAAACTTTTTTTTAAATAGATTTAGTTGTATGTATAACTATTAAAATGTAAGGTATATTGATTTTTGGTTAATGTTCATTCTAATATATACTAATACATTGGGTATATAAGTGTTAAACACAAGTTCAAAATAAATGTTTCTAGAAGTTAGGTAATTATTTTTTTTAAATCCGGTAACAAGCCAGTTTGAATTAGAAATTTTAACAATTCCTCAAGAATAATGGCGTAAATGCTTGCAAGATTATGTTAGTTCAAAGCGAAATGTGATTCCAACAATCCATCCTTCTATAATCCGACCTGATAAATCTCCCTGTTAAAAGCAAACTGCAATCAAAGTTATTCTGTCTCTAAACAAAATGTCATAATATTTTCTAATCTTCCAGCTCATTGCGCAGGCACGTTTAAAATCTGTCTTTGTTTCATAAATTATGAGTCTGCCATCCTTCCTCCCGAACTGCACCAGTCAATTGTACTCCTATCATCTTCATCCGAAACGATAACATACCCCAGAGGAAGTTATGTTCTGATTCCAGAATGAGCTATTTTTCTGAGTTGAACTGTATGTTTGGGAACTTACTATATATATATATATATATATATGGTTTAATTTTAGGAGACAGTTGAGTGTATCGTACTAAAATATTTATATTCACTTGATAATTTTTAATAATTTACAAGCTAGTTTCGCTGTATCATTTTCAATTCATTAATAGGCATGTTATACCAGGTGGAACACAGCTGCTTCGGGCTGGCGAGATTAGATTGGATACCTAGTGGGATTAAAACTTTTTATTTGTAAAATTTTCAATCTCGGGTATAGAAAAGGTGGTGTATAATTATAAACGCTAGACTGTACACCAGGTATCTGCGATATATTCCGGAGTCTCTTCGCAGTATATGGTTGAGAAGCTCTTGCGGTACTGCTGATAGATAATATTCGTCAATCTGTTCTCTGGTGGTCCACTTGGAGATTTTAGACAGAAGCAGAGAAGATATCAGCAATGGGTTTCTCCTTCATCCTTCACTTTATCGTTATATTTCTCATACAAGAAAGTTACACTACATACAAGCACTTAAGGAAAATTAGTAGTGATTTCTGCAGTTTGGTAAGCATTTTCTTACTTGAAAATAAATTAATGTTTCTCTAAAACTATACCGTAATAAATAACAAAACAAAAATTTGCACCATTTATTTAAACGGTACGTTGAAATCATTGATACCAAATTAAGTTATTAGTAGCATTTTCTGTTACTTGCCAGTCATTAAAACATTGAAGTTAATTTTTTCCGTAACTTCGATTTTTCAGATTTTAGGTACACTTTCCTCAGAAACTATTGCAGACAGAATTTTTTTTTCAAAAAATGTACATCTCACTTTTCTACATAAGGGAGGTTAAGAATTATATTGACAAATTGTAATATAATTAAGAAAAAATAAGTTCATAACATTATTCATAAAAATTATAAGTTTTTAAAGAAATTTTAGAAACTGAATGAAGGCTTTCCTTCCAAAATCTTTTAAACCCAAATATCAAATACTCGTAAACAGTATGACTAAAATTATGCAGTTCGTACAAACAATTTCTGAGAAAATTTACCAGATGAACATAATATGCAAATTTTCAGTAATTATAACTTCAATGTTATAATGATTACCAGGTAATAGAAAATACTACTAATCATTTAATGTGGTACCAATCAACTCAGCAGGGTAAGAAAAAACCTTACCGAACAGCACATAGTAACTGCAAGTATCCTTAAATATTTACTCATCCCACACTCCATTTTGTAGAAAATGTAAGTACATATAACCTACTTTAAGTGTATGTAAATTTGCGTAAATTGAAAATAGATCATATACAGGGTGTTAATAAATAACACCGACAAACTTCCAGGTAATGTAGAGGTGTCTTAATAAACAATTTGAGATATACAACTTATAGTCTAGAAGTTCAAATTTGCAAGTTATAATAATAAAAAAATGTGTTAGGAGCCAGTACGCCACTGACATTATTTCGAAGATTTCGTTGACAGGATGTTACATAGTGTAGCCTTCTTTTGCAGGTTGACTTTATGAGTCAATTTAGCTAAGTGGTAACGTGTATGAAATATCATTCGTTAGGAATATGATATTCCAGGTTCAAACCTCAGATATGCTGAACTTTATTTTTTTTATATTCTTCGTTTCTTGTGCAAGATGTTTGGAAATTTAGTACAAAATACTGTAGAATTAATTTATTATGGTGCAGGAAAGTAATAAATGGCAATATTCTGTACTAGTGTAAAAGCAGGAATACTGTGTAGCACACTAGGTAAGTACAGTAAGTATTCATAAGTGAAAATAGCATGGTTCAGACGGTCCAAATAACAAAGCTATTTATGCATTAGCGTAAATTATTACTTCAGGTTAAATTAATTCTATATGAATATAGCATCAAGTATTCTGACGCGAAACGTAGCACAGACTTGAAGGAAAGATATAACAAAATTAATAAATAAATTAATAATTATATTAAGGTCTACTATTGTTTGACTAGCCAGTGGACAAATAGTAAAGGAAATCATATTCATATTTTGTTTTAAAATAAAGGTGTTAACATTCAGGAAATATAATTATAATAATAATAATAATAATAATAATAATAATAATAATAATAATAAATGAAAACCAACTTATTTTATATTACAGTACATATAGTAAAGGAGGCACGGTTTAAGCACACAGAAAAATAAAATCTCTTTATTCATGTTTGCTTCAAAAACAGGATCATAGATACTGTTCAAAATGTTGCCCTTGATGGAGTAAGCACAAACTGCATCTGCGCAGAAGTGATGCTCATCCTCCTTCAAAGATTCCCGGAGTATTTCTGATTTCGTCACAGGCAACCAAAATTCTCGCCGTAACTCATCTGAGTCGACTAGAGTCTGATAAACGAGGCTCTTAAGGTGTCCCCATAGGAAGAAATCTAGAGGAGTGAGATTAGGTGAACATGGAGGCCACACTACAGGACCGCCTCGACCAACCCAACGTCAAGGGAAGGCATAATCCAGATGGTTCCTTACATTCCTGACAAAGAGAGAAGGTGTTCCTACAAGTTTCAAAGCAGTAGTGAAACAGACTGGTATCGGTCGTTAGTATCACGGGCACGCGCATGAGCAGTTGGTATAAATGTACAGTATTTAAAAAAAAATACCTATGCTTTTCATGTAAACAAATCACGCAACCAGTTTAATTAAAAACAAATAGTAATGCATAAAAAAATATCAGAAAGTGAATTAAGTAACTACAAATACAATATCCTTCTGTGAATAAAAATAAAAAAGGAAATAAAAATGCAAACAAGCATATATTTAAACCCGGCATTACAACATTAATTGGTAAGCATGCTACCCACTGAGCTATTATTGCGAACGACGTTTGCACTACCAGGCATCTAATACATACGTTTGCATGACAGAGCACGAAATACAGACTGTCAGTGGCGCACTGGCTCTTACCGAAAGACGAAATTTTCATAACTTCAGGGCTCATAATTTTTTTTAAATTCTGCTATATTTGCAATTAAAATTAGGGTTATCCTACTATTGGGGTAGAACTGAATAATTACCAAGACAAACCATATTCATAGTTTGCTTCATTGTTAATTAATGAGTACGAACGTCTTTATGTATATGTATATGTATATATATATATATATATATATATACACACTTAATGATGAGAACGAAATGTGCAGTGGCTAGTAATGTAGTAGTATAAATATATTGCCTTTTTCGAGAGGAATGAAATATATTTTTTAATCAATTGTACCAGGTTGTCATGACATTTCTGGTTTTCGTCTGCCATGACATACTTGCAACCAACTTCTGAGATTGGGGTGCCTGGAAAACGGGCTTACGTTGCCCCAATGATGCGAAATGTGATGGTAATGATGCGACAGGAGAGGCCTTAATACTGATATTAACCCTTAAATTCGTAATGTATCATTTTGGATACAACAGTTGATTTAATTAATTAAATATTTTAAATAAATCAGAAGATAACGAACAAAAAGAAACCACTTAAATGTGTGTCTAATTACACAATATACCTAATAATAACAGATATACAATATTCCGTTTTCACTGCGGTCCGCCACATTCAAATAACTAACAGAAGAAATTTGTGTTTTGTCAATTTAAGGGTTAAACTAATGAGGCGATTATGATATTGATGGCCACATGGACTTCAGGGACCGTTTTGGCCTTAACGTTTCCTGACATTTGTCTTATAGGTGAGAAAAGAAAACCGATAAAACCTCACCCAAGAAACTTGTCCCGATCGTAGATCAAACGCAGGTCCGCTGCGGTACCTCGAGGCAACAGCGATATACGGAAATGCATAAATTTACAATGATATTGCGCACGGGCCAAATTCGGCTGTATATGCATGTCATAGTTCAACGCGTGATACTGAAAACACACATATTTTCACTCATTATCGTAAGTAATGCCACGAGTGATTTCCAATTTATCTGGAGAATTTGAAAATCAAGATTGGCATTTTAACGAATTCAATTAAGCTGTTTACTCACAAATCGTTATTTAAATATATTCATTTTAAAATATTTATATATTTAATATAAACATCAAAGTTTGAAAATAAATGAGAAATGTTTGGTCATTCTTCTTCTGTTCATCCACTGCAACTACATCATATTATTTATTGCCAAATAGAATCGCAATATTATAAGAATGAATCCTAGTGGGGAAAAAATGAAACACATCAAACTGTATATTATAACGAACATTATTGGTTATTAATTATTTTTTAAGAAACAACTCCGTAAAATCATTATTTAAAAACACAATTATTAAACACACAATTATCAAATGTGTAGTTCGAAAGGAATCTCTTCATTATTTGCTATATTCAACATATTTGTTCGAGAATCAGTCACTGCAAAATAGTACACTGACCTGTCCAGAATATTAAAAAGAAGGAGCTTTCTTTATTATAATAAACAGAAGTATATACATTTCGAGGTGAAGCCCGACTGTGATTGGTTGTAAAACAAAATTCATAGATACGTGATTGGTGATTGACTCCTATTTGGGGCATGAGTTAAATAGTAATTGAATTAACAATTGTGGCAGCGTATATATATTTTTCTTGGATTTATGTGGTATTGTTAGTCCGATTCTAATATTCTACACATCGGAATATCGCGAGTTTGATTCACGATGTAATTAGCATTTTAAAACTAACCTGTATCCTATTGTGGCACCAAGGACCTGGGATCGGAAATTAGTAGCATACGTATCGTCTAGGAATAAAGACGGCTGTCACTTAGAGCTGGTAACTCGGACCGATTGTCTAGAAAGCTGTGAATATAAACTTCCTATTTTCTCGAGGATCTCCAAAGGCATTTATGAAATCACTTATTAAGTGAACTTCAAACACTTTCCTCACAACCTAAATGCACCGGCTTGATTTAGGAAGCGGTACAATTTAGTTACTTTCCCCTAGAGATGGATCAAGGTTGAAAATTATTAGCGCAATGAATTAACCTGATTCTTGAAACAAGTAGAGCAAATCACACACAAAGTATTACTGTTATGAAAGGGTTAAAAACTTCTCAGACTGTAATTGATTAAACAACATTCGTTTTTGACGTTAATACAACTACATCCCTCATTTTAATTTTGTAGCACTCGGGTTTGCTCTAAGCGCTAATTTGTTTTATTTTGCATGCAGGTAGAAGAGAAGGCATAAATTGTCTTCATGATGTGGCTTTCCTTATTTCCATTAGCATTTGTTCCTAATTTGAATGTACAGTTGGTCAGTGAATTTCGTACAATGGACGCAGTCAAATTGGAATTAATTTCATTCTGCTTTTATTTCTCCAGAGTTTTATATAAGTCGGGCGAATTAACTTCTAGAAGTCAATGAAAAATCTGAGATTCACAGCATTATATTATTTATTATAGGCTATATTTATCCAATGACAGAATAAAAAAAAAACTTGAAACTGCAAAAGTGAAAATTTTAACATAATATAAATTACCAACTTTATACTAATAAAAGTCGGTCATGTAGAAACTGTGTTACTTACTTACTCACTGGCACTATCGAACCCGTAGGTTGATAGCCGCGGGCATAAGATCTCCATACATCCCTATCCTGAGCTATAATTCTCAATCTTTCCCTTTATAATCTACTTCTTTCAAATAATAGTTACCGGTAGTTATTCTCCCACCTCATTCTTGGTCTACCAACTGGGCGTTTTCCTTCTACTTTTCCTATAAGAAGCTTTCATACACGTATTTCATTCCCCATTCGTGCCACATGTCCTGCCCATCACAATCCACGAAACTTAACTGTTCTTATTATATCCGGCTTCGTATAAAGACCACGTAGTTCAGTTTTGTTTAGTTTTCTCCATTCATCTATCTGTTCATCTCTCTTTGGTCCAAAACGTTTCCTAAGAACTTTGTTCTCAAATACTCGTAATCTCCTTTCCTCCCTTAAAGTAAAGAGTCCATGTTTCGCATCCATATAATATAACTGGCAGACTAACAGTTTTATATATTTTCAGTTTAACGTTTTAAGAACGGAGTTGGGATGTCAAGAGTCCCTGTAATGCAAAATGCATTTCCAGAATTGAGCCTATGTTTAATTTCCTTTTGCATCTCAATCCTATTTGTGATTATTGTTCCTAAGTAATTTAATTCAGCCGCTTCCTCAAAATTTCCTTCATTTTTCCATTTCTATTATATAATGCATTTCTATGAGTTACCATATATCTAGTTTTATTGACATTTACTTCCAGTCCCAATTTGTTAGGGTTACTCAATAGTGTTCCCTCAATTCATAGTTAACATTATTTTTCCATGTCATATTTGGCTACCTACTGGACGATTCATTCTAAAAATTCTACCCCACTGGAATCCATGCCATAATTTCTTCAGGGCTGTATTTTTATGATAGTAGGTCATCACTCTTTTGACCAAGATGTGTTTTTTTGTCTGGTTTAACATCATTGACTTGTCCAGTATTTGTGACATTTCAGGTAGACGTAGTACCGCTAGCATAACTATCAGGATCACTTAAACACGCAAGTCCTACATCAGGGTAAAGTAATGATCTCAGTGGAAATAATTATAACAATAATAATAATTGTAATAATAATAATGAAAAAATAATAATAATAATTTATTTTACCTGATGAAGCTAAGACATTGTCCATCGATGTGGTATCAGGATAACATTGTTAGCAGGGACGCAGCGAGCCCAGGTTCTATCCTCGGCCGGGGCAAGTATCATAGCTTACTTTTTCGGGTGTTTTTCACCTGTCAACAAATGTCAGAAAACATTAATGCCAAACAGTATCACAAGACCATCTGGCAATTATATTCACCTTATTTTATACGAATGTAAGAGTGAATCGCGTGTCATATCTAAAATGTTTATGTTTTATCGGAGATACCCAGCATTGATCTGACCATTCATCCGGGGACCCTTCAATATCCTTGAATGGTTAAAATGTATACAGATAGTAACATTCTTGTTTATACAGCTGAGATTTTGTGATATAAAGTAAATGTTCTATCTTCCGAAATGTGATTTATTTCTGATTATCATTTCAGAGTATCAGAACTGCCTAACACACCTATGCCTAATGAAATAAATTATATTTTGCAACTAATAATAATAATAATAATAATAATAATAATAATAATAATAATAATACTTTATTTATTCTGGCAGAGTTAAGGCCATAAGGCCCTCTCTTCCACTCAACCAGCACAAATACAAATAAATATTCGACAAATATAGATATACACTGTACTAATTATAAACAGTTAAAGATACAATAAATGTAGCAATGTAAATGTCATGTACAAACAACATTTCATAGGGTAATAACAATAATGATACGATAATAATAATAATAATAATAATAGTAATAATAATAATATAAATATGATACATTATACGGGAAACACCAATTAATATATATATCTTACACTGGATAATAATGAAGTCGAGTTTAGAGCAAATATAAATTTAGATTTCTTTTAAAAGATGCCAATGTCCGGCAGCCCCTTATTTCTTGTGGTAGGGAATTCCAGTTGCGAGAAGTGGAGATGGTATATGACATGGAGTGATGTGATGTCCTATGTTGCGGTATATTAAGTAAGAGACTATGTTGTGATCTTGTGTTTAAGTTATGGTTTGAGGATAGATACTGGAAACGGGATGATAAATAATTGGGAATCGAGGTATGTAGGATCTTAAATAGGAGAATTAGACAGTGCGATTTTCTTCTCTCTTTTAGATGTAGCCATGACAATTCGTGGAATAATGGAGAAATGCGATCGTATTTTCGAACATTAAATATGAATCTGATACACATATTATGGACACGCTGCAGTTTGTCCGACAATCCGTCACTTATGTCAGTTAGTAGAACGTCACAGTAGTCAAAATGCGGCATCACTAAAGTTTGGATTAAAATTCTTTTAAGAGTTGTAGGAAGAAAATGTTTAAGTCGCTTTAGGGAATGCATTATGGAGAAGATCCTTTTAGATGTTTGTTTTACTTGCTCATGCCATTTTAAATTAGAATCTAAGTAAAATCCCAAGTTTTTAACGACGTCGGTATAAGGAATTTGTTCATTATCTAATATGACAGCCGGCATATTGCCATTGTTTATGAGGTGTAATAGCCTTGGATGTCCGATAATTATTGCTTGCGTTTTGTTTACATTTAGTTTCAGCCCATATTGTCTGGACCATAAAGATATATGCCTGAGGTCAGTGTTTACTTTGTCAATATATTCATTAATTTCGTCAGGCCTAAAGTGTGTGTAAATCTGTAGGTCGTCGGCGTAAAGATGATGCTTGCAGTTTTGTAGTTTCTTGGTCACGTCATTAATATAAATCGAGAAGAGAAGAGGAGCGAGGACGCCGCCTTGAGGTACCCCTTTCCTCACCAAGCGCCAGGAAGAAATGCGATTATTAACAGAAACTGATTGCTGACGATTAGTGAGGTAAAATGCAAACCAATCAAGGCAGTTTTCCGACAGATGTAGTGTCTTTAGTCTCGCTAGCATTAAGTCTATATCTACTGTGTCAAAGGCTTTGCTGTAGTCGAGTAGGACTATTGCGGTGAGTTTGCTTTTGTCCATTGAGTCTCTTATGTCCTCTACAATGTCAAGTAGTGCAGTACTTGTGTGATGTCCTGTTCTAAAACCAGACTGATGTTCATCAAGTAAGTCGTGTGTGGTGAGGTAGTCTGTTAACTGTGAGTGTATTATGTGTTCCAGTGCTTTAGATAAACAGGGAAGAATACTAATTGGTCTATAATCATCGAGTGTTGTGGGAGTGTTTGATTTCGGTGTAGGACGAACTAGAGCCATTTCCAGAGTCTGGGATAGGTCCCGGTCATTATAGAGGCATTAAAAATGTGGGTTATTGTTGGGAGTATAATGTCTATTATTTTTTTGCAGGAGAGTTATTGTTATATTGTCTATTCCTTGTGCTTTAGATTTAATACGTAATACTGCTCTTTTGGCGTCATTAGGTGAGATATAGGAAAAAAAGAATTTGTCTCGGGTAGGTTGGGAATATGACATTAGTTCATCTATTGTCTGTTGTTTTTGTTGTGAGGTGTTGTCAGAAGGGTGGCGGGTAAAATGGTCATTCAACTCATCTAGTGGTAGGTCAGCTGTTTCTACCTGTAGTTTATTTTGACAGAGGCCTATTGATTTTAAATTTTTCCACATGTCAGCTGAGTTGGACATAGATTGTGTAATAATAGTATGGGCATATCTTAGTTTTGCATTCCTTATAGTCTGGTTGACTTTATTCCTCAGATGTTTGTATGTCTGTAAGTCTGTCAGTTCTTTGTTCCTCCTGTATTTCCTGAATGCTACGTCTCTCTCTGTCATAAGCAAGCGGATATTATCAGACATCCAGGGTGCAGGTGGTCTGTTTATACGTCTAGTCTTGATAGGTGCGTGTTTGTCATACAATTGTAAAATCATGTCATTAAAATTTTCAACTTTCTCGTCTACAGTTCTAAGTGTCCATATGTTGTTCCAAGGTAGTTTTGCAGCGTCATCAATTAATTGCGCATAATTTATATGTTTCAAGTCTCTGTATGTTACAAGTCTAGGTCTACGTTTAGAGCAAAGGAGTGAATATTCAATGTATATTAAGTCATGTGCAGAGATGCCTGGAGCTTCTATCTGTCCACTAGTTATAACTTTTTGAGGATTATTTGTTATAATTAAGTCTAGTAGTGTGTCAGAATACCTAGTATGATGGGTTGGTTCTGAAGGCAGTATTGTCATATTGCATGACTGGAACATTGTCTGTAGTTGTATAGTGTTGTAAGAATTTGTGGCTAATAGGTTAGTATTGAAGTCTCCTAGTACAATTACATGTTCATAAGATGGTATCAGATTTTGGAGAACTGTTTCAATGTCATGCAGGTGACCGACATTTGGGGGCTTATAAACTACTCCTAATAAACATTTCTGCATTTTCGCTCTAATTTCTATAAATAGGTATTCGGGTCGAGACGAGTATTCACTAGGCGAATGGGATACAATTTTCGGTTGTAGATCGGAACGTATATACATCGCCACGCCGCCTCCATTTTTCCCGAATCTGTCATTCCTAATCAAGGTGTAATTTTGCATGTTTACAAGAGAAGAAGGAAGGGTATTTTTCAGCCATGTTTCAGAAATTAAAATGGCATGCAGATTTAGTGTTGAAAATATAGTTTGGAATTCTGAGAAGTGGGACAGGAGTGACTGTGCATTACAATGTGTTATTTTGAGTGTATTGCTGTTCAAAGAGAAACGTGATTTTAAAAGGTCTGAGGTGGAAGGGGTATGTTGAGATGGGGACAATGGAACTGTCAAAGACCGAAAAGGGGCTGCAGGTGCATTCCTTAAATCTATGGTTGAAATGTTACTAACTAAAACAAGAAACCCGTAAATATGAAATATCAATTGGTGTTTAGTATATGAAGTACAAAATTAAATTAATAAAAAAAATAGATTATACACAAAAAAATGAAGGGGAAAAAAATGAACACAGTAAATAATTAAATACTAATAGCAATAAATTACAAAAAGTAACGAGTTTCTGAGTTGATAATTATCACTCTGACCTGAGATCTGATATATGATTTATTCGCTTTTTTCTGTCTCCTACCTTAACAATGACAGAACCATCTTGGGTCCAGACATTGGTTACGCCATGAATATTTATAGCTTCGCGAAGTAACTGATGCCTAGCACTAGTAAGGTCCTCACGAATCGTAATTCCACTGCCTTTCAAATTCTTTTTATTTCGAAACACCTCACTTCGCTTGCGGTAGGACACAAATTTAACAATGACAGCCCTAGGTCGTCCACCATCTGTTTTTCTACCTACTCGATGACTACGGTCAATGTCACTGACCTGGAGACTAACACCAACTTTCTCTGCTACCTGCAAGGCGATGGCATCTGTGTCTTCATTTTCTTCCTCCGCAATACCAAAAATACGCACACACTGACGCCTTTGGTATTGTACTAAGCTATCAATCTTAGATTCCAAAGTCATTATCTTGTTATCACGGTCCTGAATAGATTTCTGGAACTCACTGATTAAGGCGTGACTTTGCTCCAATGCCACTTTTAATTCTATAACCGCCGCAGCAACAGTCTCCTTTATTATGTTGGCAACACTTGATAGCATGGTAGCATCTTGTAGCGACTCTTGTAAGACACGTTTCACCACTTCTTCTAATTCCATTGAGTTATTCTTCTTGGGGCCCATCTTATGAATTTAACTTAGCCAAATTGTTTTATATAACACAAACTATCAGTTATGATGTTTTAAGCGACTTAGAATGTGATCACACCTTCAAAATAATATGTTGGTCACGAGCGATACACAACACGTCTAGTCACTTTCCGCCATTAACTATCAACCCCTATTTCTATTCAAAATATAATTAAAACTAAAACCAACGAAATTAAGCATTCACTTGTTTGCAACATTTATATTCATACACTTCAAACACAAAACCAAAACACAGAACAATGTCTTAATTTGATACTTACAATGAAAGTACTTGGGCTCAAACAAACATATCTGTATGAACATTTGGTTACAGGACCATTACGTACCTCTCAACATGCTGGTGGGTGTCGTTTTTCTGCAAAACCCTGCAATCATGCTCTATATATCACTGTAAATATCATTGTAGAAGCCATACGCAATACAGATATCTTAACTAGAAGTGTAGCAATATGAATGACTGGAAAACGCACAGTGAAGAAAAGCAAGTTGATCGCATGTCATATTTGAACATTCTGTAATATCAGTGTTGAACACCACGTCAATTACACTTTTGAAGTTGTCCACTGGTTAACCAATATCGTAGCCAGCGTTCTGCCACGCGTAACGAAGCAATGGTCTATATACTCCCGCAGATAACTGATTGTAAATGACAGAATGCAAATTCATGATAAAGAATCTGTCATGCAATTTAGACTGCATATTACTGGAACGTAGTTTAATAAAGTCTGTTATTCTCTTGGCATACATTTTATATTGCCTGAAGAAATACACATCCAGAGGCCGTGTATATTTTGCAGGTTTAGGTGGAATGATTTTTAAATTATATATTTTCCGCCAGATGCTTCCAGTAGTACTTGTTCATCCTTATGTCCAGACCAAGCGTCACAAAGTACTAATGACTTTCTCGACAAATTTGGATTCAAAACTGACAGAAAAAACGTCTTCAGATGTGGTTTCGTCATCTTCTCACTCACACTTGCATCGACGAAGACATTTGGAGGGCACTGAGTTTATATTTCCCTTGACACACGGGGCCAAAACTTTCCACTAGGTTCTTGGAAGGAAATATAGGTTTGTCTGCCAATCGTCCTTCCATCGATCGTGTAACTATGTATTGCACTGTTAACTGATTGCAACATCGATAGTTTTTTTTTCTCCCCTTTCATGGAGAGCGTTCTGTCAGACGATAGCTCATAGTTGAACTGACTCTGATCACAGTTCTCTACACAACTAATTTCGATTTTTTTCTGTCGAGATATGCTCATTGACGTGAGCTACAAACGTTTGAACTCTATGAATCAGGTCTTCTTTTTCGTCCTTATCTTTTCGTGCTTGGAGCATAGTGATACGGCGTGATGTTATCCTAAACTCCTTTTTAAAATTAGTAATACATTCTAGTGAGGCTGTAAATTTTGTACGCCCGAGATTTCTGGCTACGTGCAATGCCCAATGTTGTAAATGCCAATAATGAACGGCGGAACCGCATTCTTGCGCTTAATCGAATTTCGCCATTACACGCTCCTTGATGATCTTGAACTGTAGTGTACGATTTCCTTTGAAAACTGTATTTCTTTCTCGTTTCTTTGCCTCGTAGTCCAGTATGTTTTTAATATTGCTTTTTAGCCTTCAGTTTAGGGTATCTTCTCAGAAGCTTGCCGTATGTGTTGAAACCTCTTACGTGATAATCTTCGTATATGTTCTCTAGTGTGTTGTCATCAAACGCCGTAATGATATTTACGACTTTTAACCTTCTTATCTGGAGAGGGTTGGAATTTCCTTTCACTACTTCCATCGCCTCTTCCCGACTTACCGTATCACTACCGCAGGCAATGAGTGGTTCGTCATTATCAACACTAGCACCATAATTATGTGTTAGTGTTGCAACAGTATCTGTTTCTAACGTATGCTCATATTTCTGCACTATAATAGATACCAGAAAACATGCGAATGATTCATCTTCTACATCAATACCATCTTCATAAAGAATAATTCTTCCTAACTTCATCTCAATCAATCACAATACATTAGCAGGATTGATTACCAATCGCCGACCCATCTGACGCTTCACTACACAAATAACTTCACAAAACGCATCTTCAGAGGCACACTGCACCGTTCCTACTGGTCTCGACTGGCGTACCGGCAGGTCAATGTGCAATGAGGCATGGCACACGCAGAGGCCTCTAACGGACGACTGCAGTTTTGTGCTGATGAGCGAGTATCACTAGTGCAATAAGGGACCCTTAAATTATCTCTCACACGATTTTGGTGTTTTTTGTTCCTTGTTAGTAGAGTACCCCCTTAGCTTTAATAACTTCTTGGCATCGTCGTTGCATTGAATTAACCACTTTTGTGATTGTCTCAGGTGTGATTCTATCCCATTCTCCTCTAATGAAACTTTTACCCCTTCTTTTGAAGTCCCTTTCCTTTTAGGGGCTTTTCTCTTCAACTCGGTCCAAAAATTCTGTATTAGATTTAGATCAGCTGACTATAGAGATGTTCTCAACTGCTTCGGAACGTTCCAGATCAACCAAAGCTTGTTAATATCTGCAATATGTTTACTGTCATTGTCTTGTTGGAATATGTAATTCTGTACCAGACCCATTTTATGGCACATTGTTTTACATTTTCCTTGAATATTCTGTTGTAATGCCACTTATCCATTATTCCGTCAATGAGGTGCAGGTTTTCAATCCCGCTGGAAGATATACAGACTCATATCACAACTGAACGTCCTCCGTGTTTCATAGTCGGAAGAGTATTCACCTTATCAGCACTGTTGGGTTTCCTCCAAACCCTTATCATACCATCTGATCCGAAGATATTTATTTTGCTTTCATCGGACCACATTACACGATCCCAAAACTCCTGTGATTTGTTTACATGCTCTTTTGTAAAGAGTAATCTTGCAGCACATTTTTTTTTACTTACGTATGGCCTTTTTCGCGGTCTGCGGCCATGATACGTATGCTACCACAGTACACGACGAACAGTCTGATTGCTCAATTGCATTCCGGACACTTCTTCCGCCATTGGCCTAAGTTCCGGGGCACTAATCGAGGATGTGCAGTAATATGTCTGAGTATAAAATGTTCTTCTCTTTCGTTTACTTTTTCTATACCTTAGCGCTGAAAATATTCTATGGTACCTTCATACTTGAACTTGTTAACTATGTACTGTAGAGTTGCAAGTGATTTGTCCACTATTTTGCCTATTTTTCTCAGAGATTTACCTCTTAAAGAAAGGTTGACAATATTTCTCTTTAAGTCTGAATTTAAGTGCAATCTCTTCTCCATTGTGTACCCAAATGAATAAAGTACGTCAATGCTATGATACAACCCTTTCTACTCGTTCACTTGAGCAAGTAGCGCAACATATGTTTACAAACACACAAAGGATAGAGACAGCATTATGTGAGTGTATGAAGAAGACTGTTGCATTCCAGTTCTATCCATGTTGCTATGCTAAAGTAATGATGGGTTTTCCAAATTGATATAAACGTGCTACAATATACTATTAATTTAAATACGTTTCCGTAACACAGCTAATACCATTACGCGGCCTAGTATCAATTAAACAATTTAAATAAGCCTAAAATTAACAAAAATATAAACTGTATAAACAAGACTGTTACTAACTGTATATGTGAGACAAACTTGAAAATCCTCGCTTAACAGCAAAGCGTGCGGCAATTAAAAATATCTATGAAGGGAGAGATTAAACTGAGGATGATAAAAAAAAATATATTAAATCCGTAAACGCTTCTCTTGTTTTACTTCAAGATTAAATTATGCTAATTTTAAAAACTGTGATTTAACATTCTATGTCTATCTATAATGGCGTAGCACAATGTTGAGCCATACCATCTCCTTTGTTAGGAGTTAATAGACCAAGTTTATTTAGTTAACAACTTTGCCCATACACGTCATGAATAAAATGCGGTCAATATACCGATTCAATCAGATATCTAGCAGGCAACTGGTACTACTAGGATGTTTAGATCAATTATGTTAAATTAATTATACAAAATACACAAAGAAAAAGAGAAAATGGAAGTGATAACATACAATAATAATACAAATAACCAGAAATAGATGCTCAAAATGTTTTCCATCGCGGTGCCTTGTAAGTTATAGTATAACTACTCGTATTATTAAGCTTATTACTATTACTATTATTACTATTATTATTATTTACTACTATAATTATTGTTGATATTACTATCTTTATTATTATGGATATTATCATTTATTATTATTATCAGTATTAAAATAATATCATTATCATCACCATCATCATTATCACCATTATAATTATGATTACTATTATAATTACCATTATAATTACTATTACCATTGCCAATTTCATTATTATCATCATTATCTTCATTATCATCACCACCACCACCATCACCATCACCATCATCATTATTATGATTATGATTATTATTGTTATTATTATTATTATTATTATTATTATTATTATTATTATTATTATTATTATTATTATTATTATTATAAGTGTCCTCCGATATGGTCTCTGGGAAACATGTTCCTCGTATATAGCCGGCCCGAGATCGATCCCCAGTCGAGACAACTTTCTTAGGTAATGTTATTTCGGGGTTTTTCCTCGCCTATAAGATAAATGTCGGGAAATATTAAAACTCAATTGATCCCTGAACCCCATTTGACCATCGTAATCATCCTGTCATATACGGCTTGTTTAGAATGAATAAGTATATGATTGGTGAGCCTTGACTTAAATGTTAGTAATGTCTCGAAGGTGGTCCCGGATTGGGATGATTCCTCATTTGAGAAGATCCTACCAGTCTTTTACAGTCAAAATGTATATATATGTAAATTTCAAACTACAGAATTAACACTCAACAGAGTATTGTAAGATACCCTAATAATAAATATTCTTGTTAGTTGCTACAGATCAATATATTTCACAAATATGCAGTCTGTCGTATACCACTCTTCACGACAAAAAGAATAATACTACACACTTAGAAAAGTTTACCAACATTTTTAGCAGTTGTTCTTTTTATAGATAACGCGTAGCTAGACTACTGATACGATCCTCAGACTTGAGAGACCACGATTTTCTGTAGATGTCATCTTCCTCAGCATTTGTAAACCAACTACTCACCACGACAGAGATAAAAGGTAAACGGTTAATTGTGACAGTGGAAATGAACTTCCACAGGACAGCATGCGGAATCTCTAAATTACAACATTTGTAGAATTCAGTAAATTGAAGGCGAACAGCATGGATTTTTACAAGTACTCAGAAGGTCATTATGATATCTTCTTGTGAAAAGGGTGGATGAGGACAAATGGCCAAAAGAGTTTTGAATTATAATCCAGCGAACAGAAGGAGAAGAGAAGACATGTAACGCAGTGGAGTCAAATAATTAGAATGATTATGCTCGACAAGAAAATTTGAGAGGATGAATGAAATGATTGGCATGGTGAACAAAATGTAAGATGCAGGAAGGCTATGGGACCTCCGCTTGATTGATTTGAGGAAAATTATTTTACTAGGAAATTGTACACGTGCCGAAATAATGTGATAGAGGGACGTATCCGGACCTCAGACCTTAGTTTGTACATCCCTTTCCTAGAAATGTATTATATAAACACTTCAAAAGCATTTGCATACTGTAAACACCACTTTTTATACATTAATTTCTTCAATACTTTTAAAAATCACTTATTAAAACTGCAACATATATTGTGACAATAATGTTATTAAATTTCATCGTTTCTCTTTATTTACCATTTATTTATTCTATGAACTAATCTTCTCTGGATCCCACGTACTCACAATCCAAAAGATATATAACTGTTTATTGTGTTATTAATTTTTTTTCCCCCACACAAGAGTCATTTAATAATTCAGTGCTGAAAATAGTCCCTCTCATATGTTCCGATGAAATATCCTACTTCTCTATTTGAAACAACAACGAAAAAATCACCAGAATAATTTAGTCTCATAAATTTACGTTTTTGAAGGAGGGTATAAAAAAGTAACTAATATGTATATTTGGGAACAAAAATTAAAGCAGAAGAAAGTAAAAAGTAAAGTATTCCCACTACAGGCCTCAGAAGGCCCTTGGGGTAGTGGGAGGTTAAGGCTCCCACTTTTTTTGGACAATCGGCACTTGATGTCAGCCGGGTTGTCAGCCCTGCGTGACGGCGCCTTTACCCCAGAACAAGCGTCTGGTACTCATTTTCGTTAGAGGCTGAGTTGACCCCAGGGCCATGGTGCCGCCAGAAGGTTTGGGTCAGTTTAAAAAATCCTGACCCCACCGGGACTTGAACCCTCGACCTTCCGGCTTGTAGCGCAGTGCCTTAACCACTATGATAAGGCGTGCCCCCGCAGAAGAAAGTCACGAAGCTGAAATTAATGAGAGCATAAATAAGAGTAAATCTGCGATTTCAAAATTAAATGGTTGGTGTTTATGGAATCAAAACATGTAATATATAAAAATGAATGTATGTTTATTTGTTTGTTTGATCGTACTTTATGTGCGGCCATACCGTTGATCCGATTGTGATGGGTCTTTTTGCAAAATGTTCAGGAGATTCCTGGGATGAACATAGGCTATATGAGTTATGATACTCAACTCCTACACCCTTAAAATCGCACTTTGTATTGGAAAACGTGAAAAAAAGTAGCTCTTTGGACGCTTAAATGGTTTACGCTGCCTAAACCATAAGAAATACACAACATTAACATACACAGAATTGAATATCTCAAAACGCTCTACAAAAAAGTCCGCGACAGCATATGTTTATCTCTTACGGATAATCACAATAACCATTTTTGTCTTTAAATGATGCCAAGAAGATTGAGACAAGTACGTAGATTCCTGTGCAAGTATAGCAGCAGATGACGTGTATTCTTTTACGGATAACTCACAATAACGAATTTTGTCTTTTAGCTCATTTATACCAACAAGATCGAGATAAGTAGATTCCCGGGCAACACCGGGTAATCAGCACTGGGAGGGGAATCTTAAAATAATTACGATATACATTTATAATTATTTTTCATTTTACTTATTCAGCTGATCATAAGCAGTACATTAATTTTTGTCTTTCAGCTCATTTATGCCAAGAAGATCGGGATGCGTTGATCCCGGACAACGACTGGTAAAACCGGATATTTATCCCCATATAAAAATAATAAGGGTTTTTGTTTTGTTTATAATAATATTTATTTATATGAAGAATGGACATCAGATTGATTTATAGAATTCAAATTTTTTTATAAGTATATAAAAAAAAATAACTGGTCAATATAAACTGTTAATACAGTTAGATGTTTTATAACTGATGCAGTATGTAAAATACTTCAAATATTCAAATGATAATTTTTATAAAGAAATAAATGGGATTGGTGGAATTGGATAGAAGTTAACTTGAAAATACTCCTTCCTTTTCTGTTGGACCAATCAGACCATAGAGGTTATAACTGAAATAAAAAGATGGCTACAATACTTGAAGATGGTCGGTCATGTTCAGCGACTGCTCCTTAAAGAATAAGGAAATAATTGTTTATTTTATTGATGTTGGTTGAAAGAAATAGTGTTAAAAGTATGAAAGATTATATAGTGATATAATAGTCATCCATCTTGGTGAAAAACAGTTTCTAAGTGAAAATAATGAATAATCATGACTGGATTGACCGTTAGCATTCGTCATCCATTAAATACATAAAATGGTAATCTTCTAGAAGTGAAAAATATCAACCTAAGCCGGAATCTTTTGGAACTTTTAAATTACAAGATTCATCTTGACCAAAGTGAGAGTTTTAAATAAACTAACTTATCGTTCAACTGTTAATAAAGTGTTGTTATTTGTGTAAGAAACATTTCTTCATTCCCCTGAAGAGAGTTATTAGTGCCGTGGCAGATTTAAAGTCATTTAAGTTATATCACAAATCTTCAACTTCGGATATCTCACGAGAAACCCAACTTTAATGTCTCCACAAAGAGGGGCATAAATTAAACATAACTTCACTGGTAAACCGCACGGGATATCCAAAAACAATGACGATATAAATTGTATCCCCTTACTTATTTAACTAAACATCAAACACATTAATTTTCATATTTCGGCTCATTTGTGTCAAGAAGATCGGAATAAGTAGATTCCCGGGCAACGCCGTGTAATCAGCATGGGGTATCTAAAAAATATAAATTTACAATTTTTTCCCCTTTAATTATTCGACTAAACATAAAAGCACATTAATTTTCATTTATTTAGGCGTCGCAGTGCACGTCGAGTATTCGCTAGTAAGTTATAAACAATCAGTCACGCAAGAAATTCGTAAACTAAGCGAATTCCTCAGATAGTCGATTTTATGAACTCATTGTGCTGATTTACATAATATATATACGAGTATATATTGTTTATAGGCGAAACTCAATATCTGATGCCAGCATATTTAAAATTGTCGAACCGAAGTGAAAATAAATCATGCTTATTGTAACATTTTGACAATTAAAAAAGGTGTAATGTGTCAATTCAATTTTCATTAATTTATTAAAATAGTAGACAAAATAATTGTTGTATTTTATGGGATAAGTTGCCAATTTAAGTGTTCATTAAATTTACAGTACACATTACGACGAAACAAACATGGTGGTTACTAGAGCCAGTTTATAATTTCGGCTTCTGGCAAATCGACACTTCTACTCTGTAATGGATGGATTTAACTTATTTTTTGGAAAATACTTCCTCAGTTTATTTAGATAGTACATAGTGAGTTTCATTGTGAAGAGTCTAAAATTGCGTTCGCTTGGATAATTTTTAAATGTTCGTTTCAGGTGAATTCCTTCAGCTAATTGTTTTGCAGGATCCTAATTCGATCTCTACCGGGAAATATAACTCATCGCTATATTATAACAGTTCTAAAATGGAACCAGATATAGATTATATGACATAGGTTGTTGATACTTGAATTTAAGCTAAAATCAGTTATAATATTATTTAATAATAAACTACTGATGACAGAAGATTACGAATATTTAGAGTACATGACAAGAGAACTGAAGGAAGAATATAAAAAATGTCGATTAAGGATAATTTTGGACAAACCTAAGTAAATGGTAATAGGAGATAAAATCAAAACATCTGATTTTAGAGTACAGATTTGGAAAAAAGAATCATCTGACGAATATGTATATATTTGGGGACAAAAGTCAGTGCAGACGGAATACATGATGCTGAAATTAATGAGAGAATAAATAAGGGAACATTTGCAATATCAAAATTGAATGGAGTTTAATGGGATCAGAATACAAGTTCTAAAACAAAAACATTTTAATACAATAATAAGTACAATCGCTTAGAGTATAGAAACATTGAAATTAAAATCTGGAACAGTTAGTACATTACATTCTGCAGAAATGAATTTTTGCATAAAATAAGAACAGTGTAATTAAACAAAAGATGAATGTTCACACATCAATTGCGGTTTTCATAAAAACAAACAATTCATATGGTATGGTCATATAAAAAAGAATTACAGAAGAAATATTCACAAGAAGAATACTAGAAATAGTGCCACTTGGTAGAAGAAGAAGCGGACGCCCAAAAATAACACGTGGATTGATGATGTTTAGAGCAGCATGAATGAATGAATAAGGATTTGACGATGGAGAATGGGATGACAGAGAGAAGTGGAGGAGAATTATAGATTAGTTGCGCGCAGGAAGATATTGTGAAACGTCTGAATAAATGAAAGTTTATAAACATTAATTGAATGGGTATTAGATCAATTAAATGTATAGAATTGATTTTTTATTTAAGATCTATATTTCCACTTATTTTTCACCTATTTTAAAGCACAATTATTACGGAACACTAAGGCTAAAAAACCCAAATGGTTAAAACGGTAATGCAGTATTATCACAGTGTAAGAATATGTCACTGGAGAAAATCCTACATATTTCCCCAGAAAACTCAGTTTTTCACAAGAAGGTTCTAATTTTAAAGACTTAGAAATTATTAAACCGCATTCTACTCTCACTAACAAATAGCTATAGGCCCCTATAACTTTATAGT
Organism: Diploptera punctata; assembly: GCA_030220185.1. Taxonomy (NCBI): domain Eukaryota; kingdom Metazoa; phylum Arthropoda; class Insecta; order Blattodea; family Blaberidae; genus Diploptera; species Diploptera punctata. The sequence goes on along the minus strand of JASPKZ010004178.1, from coordinate 885,334 downwards.
CGAATTGCAGACACAGGGAGAAAACCCGTACCTACATCCTTGTCTGAGGCTATCTCGTGAATATTTAATTTTTGAACGCCGAAATCTTCCGCGAAAATAAGACCCAAGAAACAAATATAATAATAATAATAATAATAATAATAGTAATAATAATAATTATTATTATTATTATTATTATCATCATCATCATCATCATCATCCTTATTATTATATATTTTTGTAAGCTAGCAAGAAATGAGTACTCCCACAAAATTGGAAACGGAGTTTCGTAAAGAAACTCAGAAATCTTACTTTAATAGTCAAGGGGAGCAATTTCTACATAAAAAATTAAGATAACTGCGATTAAGAAGAATCGAAGCGAAAATGGTAGTCGAGTCATGAAGATCTAAAATGTACTTGCACAGTCAACGGCAACAACTGGTTTTAAAATGTTATAATTAATGGGCAATAAATTAATAAGATCGAAACGTCTGAAGATAGAAAATAAAATTTAACTCCGGGTGAAGAAGTAATACGGTAGCAATGCGATTTCTCTATTCAATATAAATATTCGGGAATACAATAAAACTTTGCCGGAATAATTGTAAAATCGCATAATAATTTTTGATTCACATAATAAAGAAATTCGTTACTTGCTAGGAGATCGTTAAACTGTAAATCTTTTATATTAAAACAGATACTTCATCTTCAACGATAATTTCAAAACGCTTAAGAACAAAAGGTTTTCAATTATTTGACCGCCATCTAATTCTCCTTCCTATAGCCTATTCTAAGAAAAGTACATCGTTCTACCGAATCTTTGATCATATACATCACTGATTATCATGAGCTGCAGCACAGAATTACGTAAATTTTGGATTTCAACTAGATGGGATCGGTGAAGATCTCTAAAAAATTCTAAAATTCCTTCGGAATTCGCTAATATAATAATAATAATAATAATAATAATAATAATAATAATAATAATAATAATAATAATAATAATAATACCGTAATGAAGAATACAATGACATAAGCCAGAAACATGGAATTAAAATCAATAATAATAAGTAGGCTAAATTCCGAGGAAATTATTGTTTTTTTTAAGCCTTTAGCTGAAATTTCTGTAAGAGATAAAATAATAAATAGTGTACCGCAATTAAACATAAAATGAATGTTCAAACTTCAATTGTGGCTTTTCCTAACACAAACATTTAAAATGGCTTGGCATGCAAAAAGTATAATAAGAGAGTTTTCCAAGAAAAAATACTAGGCCGGAGAGAAAAATAAAGTGAATTGGTGGTGTTTTAAGCAACATGAGGAAAAGAGAAAATTATAATAGCAGATAAATTTGGAGGATAAATAACTAATTCCCTGACACTATCGTAGGTTCATGGCCGCGCGGACCTAAGCTCTCTATATATCTCTATCCTGAGCCAATGTTTCCAATCATCCCCTGTATAATCTGCTTCCCTCAAATAATAGTTAATGTTATTCTTCCCCTCATTCTTGGTCTACCAACTGGGCGTTTTCCTTCTGGTTTTCCTACAAGAAGCTAAATGTGGAGGATAATGAGTATATTAATTTGGCGCTGTAAGATATTGTGAAACCTCCTTAAAAATATAAATTTATCTGATCCTATTGCGGTTTGCCCAATGACAGAAAAAATCGATTCCTTAGATGAAGAGATAAATATTATGTTGCCCAATTACTTGAGTTCGTAAATGGCGACTGAGTATGTTATTACGATACTAACAAATTCTGTTTACTCTGGAAAATGGCTCTAGTTCGTCCTACACCGAAATCAAACACTCCCACAACACTCGATGATTATAGACCAATTAGTATTCTTCCCTGTTTATCTAAAGCACTGGAACACATAATACACTCACAGTTAACACAGACTACCTCACCACACACGACTTACTTGATGAACATCAGTCTGGGTTTAGAACAGGACATCACACAAGTACTGCACTACTTGACATTGTAGAGGACATAAGAGACTCAATGGACAAAAGCAAACTCACCGCAATAGTTCCTACTCGACTACAGCAAAGCCTTTGACACAGTAGATATAGACTTAATGCTAGCGAGATGCTAAAGACACTACATCTGTCGGAAAACTGTCTTGATTGGTTTGCATCTTACCTCACTAATCGTCAGCAATCAGTTTCTGTTAATAATCGCATTTCTTCCTGGGCTTGGTGAGGAAAGGGGTACCTCAAGGCGGCGTCCTCGCTCCTCTTCTCTTCTCGATTTATATTAATGACGTGACCAAGAAACTACAAAACTGCAAGCATCATCTTTACGCCGACGACCTACAGATTTACACACACTTTAGGCCTGACGAAATTAATGAATATATTGACAAAGTAAACACTGACCTCAGGCATATATCTTTATGGTCCAGATAATATGGGCTGAAACTAAATGTAAACAAAACGCAAGCAATAATTATCGGACATCCAAGGCTATTACACCTCATAAACAATGGCAATATGCCGGCTGTCATATTAGATAATGAACAAATTCCTTATACCGACGTCGTTAAAAACTTGGGATTTTACTTAGATTCTAATTTAAAATGGCATGAGCAAGTAAAAACAACATCTAAAAGGGTCTTCTCCATAATGCATTCCCTAAAGCGACTTAAACATTTCTTCCTACAACTCTTAAAAGAATTTTAATCCAAACTTTAGTGATGCCGCATTTTTGACTACTGTGACGTTCTACTAACTGACATAAGTGACGGATTGTCGGACAAACTGCAGCGTGTCCATAATATGTGTATCAGAATCATATTTAATGTTCGAAAATACGATCACATTTCTCCATTATTCCACGAATTGTCATGGCTACATCTAAAAGAGAGAAGAAAATCGCACTGTCTAATTCTCCTATTTAAGATCTACATACCTCGATTCCCAATTATTTATCATCCCGTTTCCAGTATCTATCCTCAAACCATAACTTAACACACAAGATCACAACATAGTCTCTTACTTAATATACCGCAACATAGGACATCACATCACTCCATGTCATATACCATCTCCACTTCTCGCAACTGGAATTCCCTACCACAAGAAATAAGGGGCTGCCGGACATTGGCATCTTTTAAAAGAAATCTAAATTTATATTGCTCTAAAACTCGACTTCATTATTATCCAGTGTAAGATATATATATTAATTGGTGTTTCCCGTATAATGTATCATATTTATATTATTATTATTATTATTATTATTATTATTATTATTATTATTATTATTATTATCGTATCATTATTGTTATTACCCTATAAAATGTTGTTTGTACATGACATTTACATTGTTACATTTATTGTATCTTTAAGTGTTTATAATTAGTATAGTGTATATCTATATTTGTCGAATATTTTTTGTATTTGTACTGGTTGAGTGGAAGAGAGGGCCTTATGTCCTTAACTCTGCCAGAATAAATAAAGTATTATTATTATTATTATTATTATATTTATATTTGATGTTATCACTTGTCGTAGGGTCGGTTTTCACCTTTGTTCTTTTCGTAATAAAACAAGTGTTGAACTCCACAATACATTTATTTAACTCTATAATCTCTCTATAATATTCTATTCCCAAATTGCTGCAATAATTAATCTTGTTTTAAAGTTTATCTATCACTCAATTATCGTCCGCCTCTAACGAATCCACATGCCACAGTTTCTTCTACTTGACTGCTCACTGTATCGCTGTCACTACATAACTGACTGGCTTCCAATCCTGGCAAATGTTTATATAGGGAGGGTCAGGAAATTTCTCGTCTCCCAATTGAGACTTTTCTCTATGGAAGTATCTGGCATCGAACTTTGCCGACAGGGAGGGAAACCCAGACGCATTGATTTTCTGCGCGGGTCTTATGACTCGTGAGTCAGCGACTTACGAATATATTTCTACCAATGCGAAAAACACTACTTTCGCTGTCTCCAGCCAAATTAAAACGACGGTATTACGATGTATCACAATATGTTCCTCGCTATTTCACAAAATGTTTAGTTATAGAACCACGTCTCGCAACAATGAACAGATTGGTGTTATAAGCTATTTTTCTATAATACATGGTTTCGTGGAATCATATCCATTCGTTTTTTATAAATCTCCTCAGAATGCAAGCTGGAGGATTCAAAACGATTACCTACTTCCTCGTTCGTACTTTGGAGACGCCGTCGGACAAAATACGTAACTTGAGCGGATTTACATGCGCAACGTCAGAGAGTTTAGAGAGAGGGTCAGACCAGTTACGTTCCCACAAGTATTTCAACAGATGCTTACTATTGTTGGGAAACTTCTAGTGTTTTAAGACTTAAAGAAGTTTCTCTATTTATAACTGAGTACACCAGCCATGTCATAGTTCAGAGCTCCAAGTCCCGTGCGGAACGCGGTACTAATTCTGGAGCATGCATTTGTATCCTTTTCCTACTTCTCCGGCGGGACCTGTACGAATGACTAACATTGTCAAGAACGCTTAAAACAGGAGGAATCTAAATATAAAGCAACGCACAAACAGGAGTAAAGCATTTATTAATGCATAGTATTAACTGGTTTACAGTATTAAATAATATCTCAAAAGGTTTAATATAAAATATTTAATCTTTTCCTCAAATAAAAAAATTAAGAACCAACAAGCCTCTACGTACAAACAAAACACAATATGAGAATAATTTTAAAATGATCATATGTTTTTACACCATTTTACGAGTAACATACATGATTTAATATTTCTTCGTACAAAACAAATCATCTCTGTAGGAATATAAAACGCCTCTTTTCAGGGTACTACTTCACGGACATTCTTACTTCACACTGTTATTATACTTTTTATATAAAATTTTCCTCATTAGAGGATTACCACAATGACAAAGTGATACAGACAAGTTTCGAAATTGATGAAATACATTAAAAAATTCAAATTGTAATTGAAGTATATTCTATAGAGTAGAAATTTTGTAAACATGATTTCTTAAAATTGATCTTCTAATGGCAGCGATGATAATTTTAGAAAGATACATTCTATCCAAATCTAAGACATTCCAAAATTTAGATAAGAATCCTGATATAGTACATCTTGCCCCGTTCATCAATCCTGTAACAGTTTTACTATCTAATTGGTATTTATCATAAGTAATGCCACGAGTGATTTCCAATTTATCTAGAGAATTTGGAAATCAAGAGTGGCATTTGTTAGGACTATTTAACGAATAAAATTAAGTTGTTTACTCACAAATCATTATTTAACTATAGTTATTTTAAACTATTTTATATTTAATGTAAACGGCGATGTTTGAAAACAAATGAGAAACGATTCGTACGCTTCATCTGCTTCTTTTGTTTATCACTGCAACCAGATCATACTATTTATTGCCAAAGGAACGCAATATTGTAAGAATACTCTCTAGTGGGAAAAAATGAAACACATCAAGGTGTATATTAATTCATTCCTGATGACATATGATGTAAATATGACAATTACATTTTTCTGGGTTATTACCTGGGAAAAAATACATTTAAGAAAATGCAAACAGTGGTTTCTTTTTTTGGTGGTATAATCAATTGCTACAAATGTTTTTATATTAACTCCTGCAAGGACTAAGTGTTGACATCCATGCACTATATATACAGTCTGGTAGCCGTATTTCTTATAGGATCAGTCACTGCAAAATAATGGTCAGACCTGTTCAGAATATTAAAAAGGAGGAGCTTTCTTTAATATGGTAAATTTAATATTGATAAATATTTGGTGAAACGTGACTGTGATTTGTTGTAAAACAGAAATCGTTGAAACGTGATTGGTCATTGACTCCCATTTGGGGCATGAGTTAAATAGTCTTTGTAATAGTCAACTAGTGGCTCATATATGACATTCTTTTCAGAGTCAATTTCTTCGTTGGCTACTATGAGTCTCAAAACAGATTGTGGGATCTAATATCATACCAATTTTAGAAGATGGTCTAAATGCAATTATATTTATTCGTCTATTACCCCCATTTACTAATATAATATTAAAAATATATAATTAGTACCTGATAAACCAGTCACCCTTAACTAAAATAAAGTTCTGCTTAAAAACTTCGTCGCTATGATGGTTTTCCGTTTATATACAAGCGGGCGGCGCTGCAATGATTAATATGCCGAATTATTAAAGGAGCGGTAGTTGGCATCTTTGTATTTGATTATATATATAACAGCTGCGGGGAAATAAAGCGAGCCGCTGGACAACCATCATAGTTGATCTACAATACTAATGTAGTTGTAGAAGTTGCACAACGGGTTCAGGTCTGTGGGCGTGTTCTTTTTGAGCAAGTCTTTATTCTCAGTATCTTTCAAAATTCCTATGTCTTCGAGAATGCTAATCTTGTTATTCTTTCTGTGTAATTTTGACATGGTATTATCGATTTTGTCGAACTGATGACCCGTTTCTAGTGTATGTTTGGCAAAACTTGATTTTTCTTCGTTATTAATATTTTCGTTTACTGTTAAGTACATCTTGTGTTAAAATTTCTTGTTGTTCTACCGATGTAAAACTTAACGCAATTTTGTACTTTAGTTTATAAACGCCTTTATTTTTGTATTTATGTATTATTTCAGTTTTGTTAAATACGATGTTGTTTAGTTTGTTATTAGCTTTAAAATGATGTTTATGTTTTTTGTCATGTTTTTTCATAGAATTAGCTAATTTAACTCTTTCAAAATTGGGAGAGATATTCTGAGCCAAAAATACGAAGGCTTGATTCTTGCAAGGTCTCCATGCTGAACGTAGCCATGCTCATCTTTGAACCTAGTCACCAGATAGCGTTACCTGTCCAGCGGAGCGCTCCTGGTGCATCTCGGTTCACACCATCTCATGGAGCTCGTGTTTTACATCGCTGGAGTACACAATGAAATGAGTACACTAAATGTGAATGAATGTAATCAAGTGAAATAGTGTTTTGTTTTCAATTTAAGAATATCATTGTTAAAGTTACATTATTCATGACCAATTAAATTAAAATTAACCTTCAAGATATTATTTGTAAAACTACATATTTCCATGTAGTAAGTCACCTCATTGTTGTATACATTTCTACTATTCTCTTGTCTTAGATAAAAGCACACATACGTGAACTAAGTTTGATCTTAATTTGGTTGTTTAGAATTCTCCATTTTCAATTTAAAATACGCTTTTCAAGCTACACGCACAACAAATGAAATGAACGTTCAATTTCAAAATGTTATGTTTAAATAGTTGTAAAATATTCTCATACAATATTAGTAACCTCATGATCGTAAACACTTCTCTTATCAATTTGTTGTAAATTTAAAATAGGGGTACAGCTCACATTAAATCCGTATCTTGTGAACTTACTTTGCTCTTGTTGCGTGGTCACTGTCCTTCCTCGCTGACTCGATTATACTTTGGGGATAAAAGTTTACCATATAATGGTGGCCGAAGTAAAAAAGGGATGGAAACTACTGTAGTAGTATCTGTGATTTCGTCTCCGATATTATTCTTGTTAATGCAGATGATATCAATACTTCTATAGCTGCCTTTATCGGGGATACAAAGCACTTCATCATTAACAATAAATCCTTTGGAATGGAGGCTTTCGCCTGGAGACTCCATTCAACATCACGTCCCTTAATTCGGAAAAGTTGTCTATAGGGAGAGTTTCCTAGCACGTGAAGTCTAAATGAAATACACTGTTCGAATATCCCAGATTCTGTATTAGTATATTAATTTCAGCAACATCATTGAAAGTAATATAAAATTTATATACAAGTACTTGTTTTTTGTAATTGTTATTATAGTCCATATTTATTAATTCAATTGTTTATTATTTAAATAAAGTATTATTATTATTATTATTATTATTATTATTATTATTATTATTATTATTATTATATAAAACGTTCCTCAGAGGATTGCCTCAAGGACAAAGTGATACAGACAACTTTTTAAATAGATGAAATACATCTTGTAGACCTGATTGAAGTGTACATACTATAAAGTAGTAATTTTGTAAATATGGTTTCTTAAAATTGAAATTGATCCTCTAATGGCAGCGATGGCAATTTTAGGAAGATACACCCTGTCCAAATCTAAGGAATTCCAAAATTTGGCTAAAAATCCTGGGATTGTACCTCTTGTCCGGATCATCAACCCTGTGACAGTTATACTATCTTTTTGGTATTTATCTTTGCAATAGTCAATTGTTGGCTCATATATGGCTTTCGTTTCAGAGTCAACTTCCTCACGTTGGCCACTATGAGTCTAAAAACGAATTGTGGGATATAATATCATACCAATTTTAGAAGATGGTCTAAATGCAATAATATCTATTCGTCTGTTACTCCCATTAGTGGCCACACCATGAATTTCCTCATAAACTGTGTATCCAAAATCTCGCAAGGCTTCTGCCATCATGTTTCGAATAGTGTGGTGCCGAATGTTTCTCAGCGATTCTCCAAACAGACAGGCCCCAAGGACGTGTGCAAGGGCTTCGTGCCCTCTGCGACAACGTCTACAAAGGGTATCGTCCCTAGACCTGCCCGGCACTGTATGACTGTTGTAGCTTGGCAGTGAAGAAAATACAATTTTACAGTTCATCCGCTATAATTCTATGACGTTAAGATCCCTTTTAAGTTATGTTTTGAATGGATTCCCAGTGACCACGTGATGTAATTGCAACTTCTGAAGCCGTTCGATTACGTAGCATAGTTTCGATGCTGATATCAGCTGTAGCGACACAGGTATTGACGCTGATTAGTGAAACAAGAGAGAGGAGAAAATCGGTCTGCATAGTGGGAGGTGTACTGTTAAGAATGTATTAGCACTGCACTCTGTTCTCTGCGAAGCTCTAGATAAAAATGTAAAAAGATTGTACAATGGGAAATTAAAACTCTCAAGAATATAAACAAAAAAGTTATGATTTATACATCGGCAACGCTATATTTAGTTTTTACGTAGCTCTGAAATACGTAGCCTTTTGTTAGCATTCTGTTTACTTCTAGTGTTTGTTTTAAACACAGACAAATTGTCACCTCCACGATTGTAGAACGTCGTTGCTAAACCTATTACCCGTTTCTCAAATCTTTGAAAGCTCTACGTTAACATTTTAAAAACTTTAAAGTTTTAATGATCCGTCGTCCTGCTAAATGCAATATAAATACCTAGCACCAATTATCTGAGCTTACGAATTATAATATTGACATTGGTTACGCATATCCCGTTTTCCCGTTTCTTCATGGAGAGCTTGCATTGAGATACGACTCAAGGAGTAGAGTGCAGGAGGAGGCAACATACACTTAGCAATACCGGAAAGATTTCTAAATTCAAATCGTGAAAGATTGGTATGCTACGAGTTATTGGTAAGCCCAGATAATTGGATAATCTTGGGTAGATTTCTGGACAAAACGCGGAAAATAAGAACAACACTCATTCATGAATAAATAAATATGTTAAAATGCAATACATTAATTCTTAATAATTCTACATAAATAAGTTAATGTATAATGCAATTGTATTGTTATCTAATTGTAATATTATTGTATTTTCTTTTTTTGTTTTGAGTATATTATTACCAAACATCAACTTATTTTAACGGACTGTCAACAGCACGTACGGCTTACTGCCCGTGGGACCCATATTTGTAAATAACATTGTATGTATCTTACTTTTAGTCAAATAAAGTCCTTATGTATATTATACTTTTCTTAAATTATTTTTCACTTAGAGTAATTAATATTATAATTACAAATAAATAAACGTTATCTCAGTCAAAGCATAAATTTATTACGTCGACGATTCAATCTCACATAGGGAGATTGAAACGTCGAAACAACCATGTCTTGAAAATTATCTCACGTAAGGAGATTGAAACGTCTTGAAAATTATCTCACATAAGGAGATTGAAACGTCGACGTAATAAATGTATGCTTTGACTGAGATAACGTTTATTTCTTCTAATTATAAAAGTCCTTATGTATAGTATAGTCCACCGCTGTGGTCTCGAGGTAGCGCGCTGCCTTGCCACGCAGCGGGCCCGGGTTCGATCCCCGGTCGGGACAGTTTTTCTGGGTGAGGTTTTTATCGGGGTTTTTCCTCACCTGTACGACAAATGTCAAGAAAACTTTAAGGCCCAAACGGTCCCCGAAATCATATGGCCATCATCATCCTTCACCGGTGTGGAAAGCAACGGGAAGCTACCACATCTACAATTCCCTAGTAAAGCTGCAAAGCATAGCATGAAAATGCTATGATTGAAGTGCCCTCGGGCAGATTTACTATGGATGGATGGATGAATGGATGTATATTATCTATAGTATAGCAAAGAAAAGAATGAGCGGCTTCCCTGTTATGACCCACAGCGCATGCTCGAACAGTTAAAGCTGTGGTGCAGGAGGTAACGCAATATTAAATGTTTTAAACACGCTGTAATTGGTTTTAATGGTCTTAAATATTTAAAGAGCATAGATGGTGACATGTTTCTAGATATTTACGAGTGTTCGAGGTAAACAATATTACTCAAATTACGACTTTTCGAATAAAGTTCAACTCTTGTGCATAGTGTAAAAGTAAACAAAACAACCAGTATTTGGACGACTAGTATACGACATCCGCGTAGCGTAGATCCTTAAACCAGTTAAGAAAATTTTAATATGTACGAGAATCAGGCTTGACATCCCTAGACAGTATTTCTTTGATTTTAATTGTATTTCCGCAAAATAATCCTATAACATTTAATTCCAGCCATGTAATCTACGTCCAATTTACACTATTTTAAGCAATATTCCTGTCTTGGTAAACTCTATAGCACTATTTAGCTTCCGGTATAAATTTGTGTCCACAGAACCACGTTTTTTTAAATAATGTAATAAATTCATGTAACGAAAGATAATATAGCTTCATATCTTCATGTATTTGCTTATTTATCTATTACGTATTAGTGAGGAAAAAGTTGTATTCTTATATTAAAATAATTGGTTTATATAATTCAAGTTCTGCCTAATAATAGGCCATAGATGATGGACTATATTCATAATAATAATAATAATAATAATAATAATAATAATAATAATAAATAGTAGTACTTCCAAATAGTTAGTTCGTTTTTTCTTATGAGTAGACAGACAGAATAAAGTAGAAAACATTATAACATTTAAAAAGGTAACTCATCGCGAATCAAACCTGTGACATCTTGCATGCGAAGCAAGACCTAAGGCATTGATCTAAGAGTTCGCTGGCTTACTGTTCATAAAAGAATGCTCTTCATTGGAGGAAGGAACGTATTGAAGCTGTACTGTGCAATCAGTTTATTCGTGTGAATCGCGCGTTAAAACTTGAAATCTTCGAGATCAAGAGTCCGCTCTTCTCTTTTTTTTTTTTTTTTGCTGAGTTTATAATATTACATATCACTTCTGTGATTGCTAGTAAACACTGACGACAGATACGAAACGTTTTAATATACCACAATACATCACTTATTTTTTTTTATGTTTAAATCAATTCATGACTTATTCTTCGAAAATGTATAATTTATTATTATTATTATTATAATTTTTATTATTATTATTATTATTTTATTATTATTTTATTATTTTTTATTATTATTATTATTATTATTATTATTTTATTATTATTATTTTTATTATTATTATTTTATTATTATTATTATTATTATTATTATTATTATTATTATTATTATTATTATTATTATTATTATTATTATTATTATTATTAAGACCGCGAAGTGTGGAAGAAAATAATTGTATATTTTGATTCAGGATAACTGTATAAATAACAGAAACAACCCTAGAATGAAAAAATATTATTACTGTTATTATTATTATTATTATTATTATTATTATTATTATTATTATTATTATTATTATTATTATTATTATTATGTGTAAACATTTAACGGTTTCCCGAATTTAAACAATGTATTATTGTTTTCTAGACGTTATTATATTACTATTATATATTACTATTATTATATTAATATTATTATATATTATATATATTACTATTATTATATATACTAATATTATATGTGGTCTCGAGGTAGCGTGCTGCCTTGTCACGCAGCAGGCCTGGGTTCGATCCCGGGTGAGGTTTCTTTCGGACTTTTCCTCACCTGTAAGACAAATGTCAGGAAACGTAGGACCCAACGGTCCCGGAAAATCATTCGGCCATCACCATCTGCCCTCGGGCAGAATTACTATGGATGGATTATTATATAATATACATAATAATAATAATAATAATAATTATTATTATTATTATTATTATTATTATTATTATTATTATTATTATTATATAATATTACCCTATTACAATTTTATTATTATATGGTAGTATTATTATCATTATTATGGCCTGAATGCTATTATGCATTGCGGAGACTCTTGATATCCAAACTCCTTTCAAAAAACGTTAAACTTAAAATATATAAAACTATTATTTTACCAGTTATATTATATGGGTGCGAAACATGGACTCTTACTTTAAGGGAGGAAAGGAGATTACAAGAATTTGAGAATAAAGTACTTAGGAAAATGTTTGGACCAAAGAGAGATGAACAGACAGGTGAATGGAGAAGACTACTTAACAATGAACTACATGGTCTTTATAGGAAGCCAGATATAATAAGAACAATTAAGTCTCGTAGACTGCGATGGGCAGGACATGTTGCACGTATGGGAAATGAAAGACTTGCATGGAAACTTCTTTTAGGAAAGCCAGAGGGAAAACGCCCAGTTGGTAGACCAAGAATGAGGTGGGAGAATAACATTAACTATGATTTGAGGGAAATAGATTATACAGAGAATGATTGAAAAGCATTAGCTCAGGATAGGGATGTATGGAGAGCTTATGTCCGCGTGGCCATGAACCTACGGGTTCGATAGTGCCAGTGAGTAAGTAAGTAGTATGGCCTGATTTATTAAAGAGCGTCTATATAAATAATGACAATAAGAAAATAATGATCAGAGAGAATAAAAAGAAGATAACAATCGAAAATATGTAGGGCACTCCGGTCATTGCCAGAAAACAAACAGATTTGCTCTTATATAATACAATATTATCTACGAATTCAATTGGTTAATTACATTGTACTTGAAATCAAATTGAAACAATTAATAGGCTTCAGGAACGGAATTTTAACCCTAATTTTGTATTCAAAATGTTATTTTTACATGGAAACAGTCCCACGTGCCATTAACAACGATTTACAATATAAAGTCAACTTAACAAAAGTTTACAACCTTGTTGAGGACGGCTATTCAATTATTACTGAATAGCATTATTTACCCAATATCAATTATCCGCTATTTCATTGGTTTTTTATATGTATTCATAAATACAGTCCAAGTAGGACTTCTATTAACTCGCATACATCATTCCATATTCCTCTATCATCAGTTTGTTTCCTCCTTCCCTCTAGTTTTTAGAACTTTTTTTTATCCAAGTTTTATTCTCTTTACACTTGACTAAACAACCTTAAGATTTCAGGTATTTTATAGTATCGTGTCCATTTAATTATAGAGATCACACGTTTCCTTATTACTCGTATTTCTGAGTGGCCACACTCTTTTCAAGTCATTGGACCATATATCTTTTCAATAATTTCTTCTACCGTAAAATTAATAGGTACCCCTCATTCTTTGTGGATGTCCAAATTTTACTTTCGTATATTGCTGATATATCGTATAAGGTATCTTGCCCTGGTTCGAGAAGAAATTTTATCATGGAATTTAGGCCAATGTGGAGACTGTGCCCAGGCAGCATCAAGAGGAATAAATAGCGGATCAGGTTAAAGAAAAACTGTAGAACATCTGAGAGAACCGTAATTATGACATTTCATCCCCAAAGTGCCTGTATGAACTTCCAGTTATCTTGATAACATTATGTTACGGCCAGAAGCCGTCTTGTATCCCAAGGGCCTTTTAGGCCTGTCGTTCCATGGAAATAGTTGATTAATGTTTCGTAAATATCCAACTTCACTTTTCGTCGGTATGTTTTTGCCCTTCAATATAGTTTGTACTAAATAATAACTTTTAACCGAAATACTTGGCAAGTTATGTGTTTGGGAGGTTTCCAGTGCTATCTCTTTTACCGACTAACCTCACTGAGGTTTTCTCCTGGTTTTCCATAGTAATCAAGGTATATACTGGATTGATATTCCATTACGAATGTTCATTTCTTCTATTCACCACTTCATATCAATCATTAAAAAAGTCGACAGCCTCTGTCCAGATTTCAATGCATCTGAAAATAATAATAAAACATTAATAACTTTTGAGGCGACTCCGAGGCGCAAGTGAATCTCGTCTCTCACCGCTGGGGTCTCGAGTTCTCATCTCGGTCACTCTGTATGGGTTTCGAGATGGATGAAACAGAGTCTGGGCAGGTTTTTCTCGTGGTTTCTCGTATTTTCCACTGCCATGAATTTCATTCCACCATTTGTCCACGCTCATCTCATTCGTTTCATTTCCTTTCATCTGCGCCTGTGATGGTGCATCAGGCGCGGTCGGTGATATCATCCTTTGCTATTCACAGAACTTCAACGCATCGCATCTTATCTCAGAACTTGACCCGGCCCCGAGTCCAACACAGGTAGGGGAGGTTTGTTTTAATAATATAGGGGATTTTATGTTACACTATGCGAATAATTACCAGAGATAAACATATAAGTTTTCTTTTCCAAAAAAGTAAAAAATGCCTTAAAATAAAGTGAGAAGTTTAGTTTAAACTAACCTAAAATCAGCATATTTGCGATGAAAAAAGTATTAGTAATTGCTCAGTAGGCTAGAAAGTAAAACAGTTAGTTTAATTATTTCAAGGGGTAGTTTATTTAAAAATATAAATTTTGGAGATTTATGAAGGGGTACTTCTTCCTCCTTGAAGTTCTAAAAGGTTAACTTATTTTTGGTTTTACAAGACCAATATTTTATTTAAATTATTCAACTTAAAGAACTTATTACAAAATCCCGCTTAGAAACAAGTGAACGCTAAACAAATCTGGTGTACTAACTAGCCCATTTTCTCACCCTAACTTGTTCAAACTATCATTAATGTGCTCATTGTCTCAATCTTACTTGCCCACTAAAGTAGACGAGCACTTCGGATGGAATTCCCTTTATTGTGGACAAAAATATTGGCAATTGACTCTAGCGGGAACATGTGTTATCACATTGGCCAATACGAAGCTGAAAGTGACTTGTTCTTCGATCGAATATTCAGTGGTGCCATAGAATAACCATAACTTGTATCTAGAGTTACTATGAAACTACACTATTAGTTCACCGCTAACAAGAAACAATAGCCATAATCATTATATTACCACAACACATATGACTAGAATCCGGATTTTTATGTACTAAAAGGTAAGATTGCAACATAGTATAATGAGAAGTTAGACTTACGACACTCTTTTGTTTTAGTTTCACACAGAAACAGTTGAATAGTATAATGAGAAATAAGACTCCTGGACTGTCTTTTATCTTGGTTTCATACACAAACGGTTGAATAATATATTATACTATCTTATCTTTTATTACATAATAATTCGACCTCTACACATGACTTAGGTACGTAAACCTAAAGAAAAGCTTTATAAAACCTTACCACACTCTCGTAGCGATGCATTTTGTTGCGAGTTTGATTTATTAACTTGGACGTAAGCCCCTGTAAGTTATAAAAATTACATGTATAAACCCGTACATCTCCACGTGGGGTTACGAGAGTTAATTAAAAAGCTAATTTATTTATTAAAATATATATACAGTCAATATGCCCATTTCACCAATTAATGTTTTAAAATGGTCAACAATTTTCCACAGCCAAGCTGTCATTCTCAAGACCAGATATTGACTGAAGACAAAATTGATAATAAATAAATAAACAAATTCAGTTAAAAACAAACTACGTCACATGACGCAATCAATCACAAGTAAACAGTAAAACATAATAAAACTAATCCTCTTTTGTTTCAATTAAAGAAAAGCGGGCGCTGTACGGAATAGGGTCCTTGTCTTTATACATGATTTATATCCTTATTTTTATAAATTTCCAAATTTCAAGGATGTCAAGGAATTTGAAATCAATGACCGAACGAATCAGCCTAAGGTTACTTTTATTGATAGCATGACCGTAATCAGAAATATGCTGGGCAACTCCAGATTTTTCAATTCTGTTAAGTCTAAAATGGGCAATATGTTCATTAAATCTAGTTAAAATGGATCTTCTGGTTTGCCCAACATATTTCATATCACAGTCATTGCATCCAATTTCATAAATACCCGGATTTTTTTATACAATCGACTTTATCTTTAGAGTTTCCAAGTAAACTATTTAATGTCAAAGTGGAAGTAAAAATTAATTTAGTATCTAATCCTTTGAATATCTTGTTCAAACCTCTAGTGAAAGAGGGAACGTACGGCATAATTGCAAAATTAGCATTATTAATAGGAGAATGGAAGGCTGTAGAATCAGTAATAAGTTTTCTAAATTCAAATTTACGAACCAAATTATCAATAATATTTTCATTGAAACCATTACACTTAGCGATATCTTTAATGGTTTGTAATTCCTTATTATATCTATTTTTACTTAACGGAAAAGTGGTAAGACGGTGGACTAAAAAATTGAAACTGGCCATTTTATGTTGATTACAATGGTAAAAATCTGCCGTGATATATCTAAATGTACTGGTTTCTTTTCTATAAATATCAAATTCTAATCTATAATTATTTCTAATTATTAGGATATCCAGAAAGGGCAGCCTTCCATTCTCCTCCTCTTCGTAAGTAAAATTTATGCTGGGAGTCCGGTCATTTAATATTTCAATAAATTCCTGTACACTGCATTTTTTGGTATCAAAAATAGCAAAAATGTCGTCAACATATCTGAGCCAGAACCTGGGAAAATAATCTAATTCCTTTTCAAGCTTTGTCTCAAATCTGCTCATAAAAAGATCAGCTAGGAAAGGGGACAATGAATTACCCATTGTTTCCTTCCTTTTGTTCGTAAAACTTATTATTAAATTGAAAAATGTTTTGATTCATACAAAGTTCCGTTAACTTGATATATTGATTAACAATATGGGGCTCCAATTTATTATACAGTAGTAAGTCTTCCAAGTAATGCAACGTCTGAGGTATAGGTATACCAGGAAAGAGAGATTTCACATCAAATGAAATTAAAATCTCTCCATCCTGCAGCTCAATATTCTTAGCTTTCTCAATGAATTCCAGCGAATTCTTAACAGCAAAGCCGGACTGTGGTAGGGGTAGATTACCAATCTCACAACTCAACCATTTAGAAATATTGTAAGTGGGTGCAGATATGGCTGAAACTATAGGTGTAACTAATTTTCCAGGCTTGTGTATTTTAGGTAAACAGTACAATTTAGGTACCAATGGATTCGAAACATTCAATTTACGTTTTAGTTCCTTAGTAATAAGATGATTGCATGAATTCACAACATTAGTTACGTCCCTGATCATGTTAGCTAATGGATTTTTATTAACTAACTGATAAGGACCACTAGTAATCATATCATTAACCCGATCATAGTAGTCCTGTTTATCTAAGACAACGACCCTATTCCCTTTATCAGCTTTCATGTAAAAACAATCCTTTCTTCTCAAACTCTTAATGACTTTCCTGTTTTGTATGTCAATGCTATTTAATGATTTCTTAGAAGTAGCCAAATTCTTAGTAACGATCTGTTTGCTAGATTCTCTAATATATTGTTTCGTGGGTTCATTAAAATGTTTAATTGAAGATTCAATGCCAGCAATAACATTTTCCATTTCGGAATTATGATCAGGTAAAGCAAATTTTAAGCTTTTATTTAACAACTGCAATTCTTGGTCATTAAAAGCTTGTGAAGAAAGATTTTCTACAATATTGACACTATCGGAGGATACTCCGAATCCCCTCTTGTGATTAAGAAGTGTTTTCAATTTAATCTTTTGGGAAGAACATTTTTTCTGAACCTTAAAATTAATAGATCGAAACATATTTCTTTGAAATTCACACCAATCTAAAAATTCAAGTTCATTAAGATGTGCTGTTAACATTTTCCACAGTTTATAAGATTGAATTACCAATCTGCTCCTCTTAGAATAAAGGTATTTAATTTCCGAATCTAGCCACTTTTGTTTACTAAATTTCGTCATTCTCTCTCTATTTCTACAATTTTTTGACACATATATTTTAATATTTTATCACCAAGAAGATCACTTGTGTATTAAATAATTTATTTATGCTTTATATTATGTGGATGCGAAATATGGCCTCTTACTTTAAGGGAGGAAAGGAGATTACGTGTTTCTGAGAATAGTTCTTAGGGAAATTTTTACAACAAAGAGAAATGAACAGACAGGTGAATGGAGGAGACTTCGTAACAGTAAACTACATGTTATTTATAGCATGCCAGATATAATAAGAACAAGTCCACCGCTTTGGTCTCGAGGTAGCGTGTTGCCTTGTCACGCAACGGGCCCGGGTTCAATCCCAGGTCGGGACAGTTTTTCTGGGCGAGGTTTTTATCGGGTTTTTTTCCTCACATGTAAGACAAATGTCAGGAAAACTTTAAGGCCCATACGGTCCCGGAAATCATATGGTCATCGCAATCATCATCATTCATAGTCATATTAGATTAAGCTTAGGATTAGGGACTCTCCTGGCACACCACTATCATCATCATCACCCGTCTTATTATCGGGGCAACGTAACCCCGCCTTCCAGTTGCCCCAATCTCAGAAGTGGGTTACAAGTACGCCAAGCCAGGAGAGAACACCAGGAAAGTCGAAGGACAACCTGGGGCAGTTGGAAAAAAAAAATATATATATAATAAGAACAATCATGTCTCGTAGACTACGATGGATAGGACAATTTGCACAAATGGGGAATGGAAGACTTACATGGAAGCTTCTTGTAGAAAAACCAGAGGGAAGACACTCAGTTAGTTGACCAAGAATGAGGTGGGAGAATAACATTAACTAAGATTTGAGGGAAGTAGATTATACAAGGAATGATTGGAAAACATTTGCTCAGTATAGGGATTTATGGAGAGCTTATGTACGCGCGGCCATGAACCTACAGCTTAGATAGTGCCGGTGAGTTAGTATTTTCCTGCAGATGTCAGCAATTAATAACTTGGAGCACGTCTTCTCAAAGGGACTTTAATATGCAAATAAGATATTACTTGGTTGGAAAGGCCAAATTAAATTCTGATCAGAGGTTCTTTTAATCTTCTTACGAGCCAGAAATTATTCCTAATCGGAACCCTGGGCTTTTCGGAGCATTTGCCCTTGGATTTTTCTACCTTAAATATCTAAACCCCGGCTTGGTTTGAATGAGCTATCATCGGGACCAAGACATTTTCTTTCGAACCCAATTCATGTTTTATTCCTAAAAAGTTAGTTAGACTTATACGACTGTGTCTAAATGGCACAAAGAGTAGGGTGCGTGTAGGCAAACAGTTTTCGGACACTTTTGAAATCCAGAACGGGTTGAAGCAAAGAGATGCACTATGTCCTCTACTAATCAATTTTGTACTAGAGCATGCCATTAATAAGCTGTTAGTTTATGATGATGATGTACTATTATTGGCCGATAGCGAGGAGATACTAAACGACAACACGCACACACTATTGAGTAACACTAAGATATTAGGACTGGAAGTAAATATCAATAAAACTAAATATATGGTCACACGTAGAAATTCATTATATAATGGAAATGGACAGCTAATGACAACTGAGGGGAATTTTGAGGAAGTGGCTGAATTCAAATAGAAATGAGATGCACAAAGAAATTAAACATAAGCTCAATTCTGGAAATGCATGCTATTATGCATTGCAGAGACTCTTGATATCCCAACTCCTTTCAAAAAACGTTAAACTGAAAATATATAAAACTGTTATTCTACCAGTTATATTATATGGGTGCGAAACATGGACTCTTACTTTAAGAGAGGTAAGTAGATTACAAGTATTTGAGAATAAAGTACTTAGGAAAATTTTTGGACCAAAGAGAGATGAACACACAGGTGAATGGAGACGACTAAATAACAATGAACTACATGCTCTTTATAGGAAGCCAGATATAATCAGAACAGTTAAGTCTCGTAGACTGAGTTGGGCAGGACATGTTGCACGTATGGGGAATAAAAGACTTACATGGAAGCTTCTTGTAGGAAAGCCTGAGGGAAAACGCCCAGTTGGTAGACCAAGAATGAGGTGGGAGAATAACTAACTATGATTTGAGGGAAGTAGATTATACAGGGAATGATTGGAAAGCATTAGCTCAGGATAGGGATGTATGGAGAGCTTATATCCGCGCGGCCATGAACCTACGGGTTCGATAGTGCTAGTGAATAAGTAAGTAAGTAAGTAAGTAAGTTTCCCGTTTTATCCCAAGAGTATATCCTTACTTATACTGTTTCATTATCTAGACCTCAAAATACTAAGCATTTACCGCACTTGCGTTTCATATCCTATCTCAAAGTTACAAAAAGCAAGCAGCATGGAATTGCAATGGAATATATTAACTTATGGAATGTAACTGTGCTAAAGATATCATGTACAATCCTAGAAGTATTGCCTCTATGCGTAATGTTTTAAAACTAATTTTACGGAAACAATAATTTGGTCAATCACAATTAACACACAACTAGACTATAGAAAACAATTAAGAGGATTAAAAAACATAATAAAACAATAAAAAAAATGACATAAATAAATGCGTAAATACCAACTAATAATAATAATTTCAAAGAATTTAAAAACAATAAATTATTTAACAGAATATAGTATACATTCAAAATTCACTGTAGAAATTTGGTGTAACAGATGAAGACACAGAGGACAGAGAACGATGGAGAACTTTAATTAAGGGAAAATTATGAATGTTTGTTGCAAACTGATAATCTATAAGTCTGTAGTCATTTACATTTATTTATTTTTTTAGTTTATGTTAATTACTAAGATAGGTTGGAGAAAACCCTCAATGATAAGGAAAATTCTCAAAATAAAATAAAAAATAAATAAAAAAGTATTAATACAAAGATAATTACGTACTCCATTTCTTCGTCTTTATCAAAATAACATTATTTTTCTTCACAGCATTATACATGTAAAATAAATAATAATAATAATAATAATAATAATAATAATAATAATAATAATAATAATAATAATAATAATAATAATAATAATAATAATAGCTTCAACGAAAATTGGTCTTGGGAAATCGGTTACACCTCCAGTCACCTTATCCAAACCGAGGCATACCGAGACAAGAAAGTTAATTTTTAAGCCACCGAGATTGATAAATTAAATCCAAAAACGTTAAATGTACAAATATATTGTAAACGATCAAGTACCGTAAACTGGGATACAGTGGAGGAAATTGGTATAAAGGCACTTGTTAAAAGTGTTTACACAAGTTTATTTACTCTTTCTTTGGCATTTTTCTATATTAACTTAGGAAGTGATTGAGTATAAAACACACACAAATAATGTCAAAATTAATTATCCATTTCCGTCCAAAAAAGTACATGAAAACTGAAACCACTCTCACATATGAGTGGAAATTAGTATAAAGGCACTTTGTGTTTTTCACAGATTAAACCAAAAAGACTGAGCACAAAGTTTACAACACAGTTCTAAAATTTAGTTGAACCTCCATTGTTGTTAATTACTTGGAAGATTCTCTTTGGCATTGGCATGATGAGGGTGTTTATTTCTTCCACTGAGATTGAAGCCCACTCTTCCTGAATAACATTTTTCTGCTCAGTCACTGTCCCAAACTGCCGTCCATTGCGATACACACGCCTTGCCAGGAACCCCCATAAGTTCTCAAACGGGTTTAAATCAGGACTTCTGACTGGCCACGTCAAAAGTGGCATTTCTTTCTTCCTTTGATTTGGCAGATACGTGAATGGAAGCATTATCTTGCTGAAAAATTATATCTTCGCCAAATTCCTCATACATTCGTATCAATTAGGACTCCAGAAGCTCCTCAGTGTAGGACTCAGAATTCATCTTGATGCGTATCCATGCTATTTCTTCCTTTAAAGCAGAATGCTGCCCATATCATAACGCCTCCACCACCGACGTTTCTACTCATTCTAACTTGCTCTTCAATACGGAGGTCGTTCCAGTAATACTGAAGGTCATCAGGCCCGTCCAGATTAAACTTCTTCTCATCACTGAACGTTACTTTATTCCATTCTGAGGTCTAGGACATGTGTTCTTCAGCAAACGTCATTCTAACTTTCTTATGTGCATCGTTCAGAGGTGTTTTTTATTTATTTATTTTAGGTTCTTGTCTTCTGACAGAATTTTCCTTACTCGTCTGGCTGTTACTGGCAACTTCAAATCAGCCTGGATTTGAGAAGAAAACATACTCTTACCTTTTGCTTTACGTAAAATGAGACGTTTAGTGCGTTCAGACAATTTTCTTGTCCGTCCATATTTCTCGTTTTTTCCATATTGAGAGCCCAGTTTGACAAAATTATCAATGACACATCTTGACGCCCCAATTTCGTAGGTATTTGTCTATTGGAAAGGCCCATCTCCTTGAAGGCACTAACTCTTGATTTCTCTTCATTTGATAGAGGCTTTCCACGTGACATTGTACGTACTGCTGACTTGCAACTGATGAACGATGTTGACAGACACGTCGTCTCCATGTAATTGCAGTGTTTTGTTTACATTTATGTCTGTGAACGTTACTTTATTCCATTCTGAGGTCTAGGACATGTGTTCTTCAGCAAACGTCATTCTAACTTTCTTATGTGCATCGTTCAGAGGTGTTTTTTTATTTATTTATTTTAGGTTCTTGTCTTCTGACAGAATTTTCCTTACTCGTCTGGCTGTTACTGGCAACTTCAAATCAGCCTGGATTTGAGAAGAAAACATACTCTTACCTTTTGCTTTACGTAAAATGAGACGTTTAGTGCGCTCAGACAATTTTATTGTCCGTCCATATTTCTCGTTTTTCCCATATTGTGAGCCCAGTTTGACAAAATTATCAATGACACATCTTGACGCCCCAATTTCGTAGGTATTTGTCTATTGGAAAGGCCCATCTCCTTGAAGGCACTAACTCTTGATTTCTCTTCATTTGATAGAGGCTTTCCACGTGACATTGTACGTACTGCTGACTTGCAACTGATGAACGATGTTGACAGACACGTCGTCTCCATGTAATTGCAGTGTTTTGTTTACATTTATGTCTGTGTAAGAGCCAGAAATTAACCTGCCTTTATACCGATTCCCACCCCTAGGACAGCGTTTTCTTAGATTTTACGTATTATTTACATATATAATAAATAAAAAATGAGGAGACCTGTATGAAATTATGTCCAAGATAATTACATGTAATCTATGACACACATACGGTATTTGCATAAATATTTCAGGTTGTTTTGCTACTAAATGGTAGTGGTTTTATACCAATATCCTCCACTGTATATCGAATGGGGAATAATACCGAACAGACATACTGAAGAAAAGGTTGAGAAGAACGTAAACCTTATCGCACTACAAACCTCTCGCAAGCGGTAGACACTATCACAGAGCACTCTGTGGACAGTACTTACTGGCTGATTTTATGAGCAGGTAAACAACAGCACCGCCCTCACCAATATTCCGGTGGTCTGTATTATTCACCATTCAAAATTAACTCAGTTTACGGTACGTTTTGTCCTATTCCAATAAACTGCAATTTATAAAATTTATTTAATGCATTTCGAAAATAAATTTAGTTAAGTCATATATATAATTATATATATATATATATATAAGCGTTACTGCTATAAAATAAATATTCTCTTTAATAATTTGCTTAACTGTTACGTTAGCCGCTAGATGGCAGTTGAAAGATATTTCCGCTACCTCTTGTGTGAATTGAGAATACTACATGTATAAGAAAATTGTATGTTTGTCTTGGAATTCTTGGGTAGCTCAGTTGGTTAGAGCCTAAAGGTACAGACTTTAGAGACTCGAGTTCAAATCCCGACTCAAGCATTCTTTTCATGTCATATATATTTATATATATATATATATATGTATATACGAAATGAAGTTTAAGTTTTGTAAAGAAAATATATAATAGTATAATACGAAGCGAGGTTGGGAAGTGGTTTTTACAGAATTTAGGAAAGTGTTAAAAACCGAGCGATAGCTAGGTATTTAAACATTTTCTTCGAATCTGTAAAACACTTCATAAAGGAACGTTGTACATTATTTTTTGTGCGATGGTGTTTTCAAAATAATAAATAATAGTAAATTAATAAGATCTTTGGTGGAAATATTTGCGGTTTATTATAAACAATTGACTAACCTTAACAATGTGGGCAATGTTTATTTGTTGAAACAACAGGAGGCCATGAGACCAATTTAGTAATAAAATGACGGCAAGTACGTATTTATTATTTTATATTGTTTCAAATTATTACGCTCGGTCAGTTAAGCCCCGCCGTAATGATAGCGTGAAGATCACTATTGTTTAAGTGGTCTTTGGCCCGAGCGGTTGGCCTTTAAACATGTTAACATGTTAAAAACACAGCAAACGAAAAAATAACATTATTTATTAAAATAAATCCAAACATAAAGAAATATTAGATCAACAACATATAAAACAATTTATTAAAATCAGCTGAAATCGCCATATTGTCAAACGACAAAATACTAAAGTGTTAAAATTCAAAGAGAGAAAATAATCCTTTAAAATATTCAACTTTTGTTCATTATTCTAAGTTCTTGGGACCATTTGGTCCTTTAATTAATTCTATGTCTGAAAAATGACCAAAAGAATGATAATAGATAACGGTTCATATTTACCCATGTAGAGCTTGTCGAGCTGCCCCCTCTGCAGGGGGACCGCGTTCGGTCCCCGCCGCCGTTCTGACTTTTTCCACTAAAAACCCCTGCTTTTATATTATTATCTCTACCTTTCACCATCCTCTAAAACTAATGGAAACCCTATTTTCTTGCCCCATCTTTTGTAATATTCCTAGCTCTTTCATGGCCATGTTATATAAGATGTTTTTAACTTCTTATCCTAATGTGTTTGGGTTATATAAGTTTTCGTAAGAGTTTCCTATTTGGTTGAAACTAACAAAGTTGTTTTTGATATTATATAAGATTTCGTAAGTGTGTCTTCATTGATTGAAAAATATATTGATGTGAAATAGTTATTTTATAATAATTTTTCCCTAGTTTTTTATCTATAAAACACTTATGTATATTTTGATTGAGACTTCAATCCGCATTTAAAGGGTGATTATTTATGCCCTATTTTTTGGTATAATACACATGTATATGTGTCTATCCTTTATCGGCTTTTTATAGTATTTTATTATTATGGCAGTTAGGCCCTAGTGTAGGCATAACACAAATAAAGTTCAGTTCATTTAAAATACAGCGATTTTTTTGGTATAATGTACATTAATACTGCCTTTTGGATATATTTTTGTATATTCATTGTACGTAGTATACGTAAAGGGCAGTGGTTTTAATTCCTACACGAGGTTTGTAATACGTAATATCACAGTATTGTTATTAAGATTCGCAACCAGAAATGTAGGAAGTTGAACTTCCAATCATGGTCGCCATTGCTGTAAGTACGAAAAAACCCACTATCGCGCAAAAAAATTGTTTTGTAACTCGCAGATCTTAGAACACGCTCTACAGAAGTGTTCTAACTTGACAATAACGGTCCCGGTGAGCTGATGTTTACCTTGCCCCTGTGGTTCCTAGATTCGTGAGTTCAAACCGGCCGGGATCGGTGGATTTAAGGATGTAAAAATCTTGAATAGGCCCTATGGCTTCTTTCATGAGAAAAGTAAAGCCGTTGATCCTGTATCATAGATTTGCGACGCGATAATTATTTTAATATATTTAGTACTTTTTCAGCTGTAAGTTATGCATCATGTGTTATTCATTTTACTAAAATTTAATGTTAATATATATATATATATATATATATAATGCCCACCGCTGTGGTCTAGAGGTAGCGTCCTGCTTTGTCACGCAGTGGGCCAGGGTTCGATTCCCGATCGGTACAGACTCCTGAGTGAGGTTTTTTCAGGGTTTTTCCTCACCTGTAAGACAAATGTCAGGAAGCTTAGGGGCCAACGGTCCCCGAAAATCACCCGACCATCATCATAATTATCATCATCATCCTTCACCGGTGCGGAAAGCAACGGGGAGCTACCACACCTATAATTCCCTAGTAAAGCTGCAAAGCATAGCATGAAAATGCAATGATTGCAGTGAAAGACCTGCCTTCGGGCAGAATTACTATGAATGGATATGCATAATTTATACCTGGTGAAATGGAAGGTAAAATAAATTATTATTATTATTTACAATAAAATACCTTTTCGGGATTCTTGGCCGTGTCTTGTAGTGTTATCTTCTTGACCTTTCATCGCCTTCTGTGGGTGACATTTTCAGGAGATTTTGCTCGTGTCTTCAGGATATTTTTATTGTGTAGATTTTGTTGGTAACTGTTAGTTATTAACTTGTGTGATTTTATTATAACTAAGATTTTTAGTAAACTAATTTCTAATTGGTTGAATTGATTTACTAAAAATCATAGTTACAGTAAAATCACACAAGTTAACTACTAATTAACAGTTACTACGAAAATTTGCAAATGCAAAATCTCCTGAAGATGTCACCCACAGCAGGTGATGAAACGTCGAGAAGACAACACTGCAAGACACGGCTAAGAACCCCGGAAAGGTATTTTATTGTAAATGATAATAATAATTAATGTTACCTTCAATTTCACCAGGTTTAAATTATACATATATTAACATTAATGTTTAGTCAAATAAATGACACATTATGCATAACTTTCAGCTGAAAAAGTACTAAAGATATTAAAATAATATCGCGTCGCAAATCTATGATACAGGACAAACGGCTTTACTTCTCTAAGGAAAGAAGCCATAGGGCCTACTCAAAATTTTTACATCCTTAAATCCATCGATCCTGGTCGGTTTTGAACTCACGAATCTCGGAACCACAGGAGCAAGTTAAACACCAGCTCACCGGGACATAGCCAAGAATCCCGAAAAGGTATTCTAATATACATACCGATAACCGTGAAAGTCTTAACCAAAATAATAATTATTATTTGCTTATTTTTCAGATTGTTACAATTGGCGTTTTTTTTTTACAATTTCTTTTTCGTTCTCTTTAAGCAGTCTTCTTCCAATTCCTTCCTCTCACGTCTTCCTAGATATTATTCTTCCAACTATGTTTAGGAAGTCCGAATTTTCCTCTCCATGGTGGTATACATTCTAAGATCTTATTTGGCCAATGTGCGTTGTCCATCCTAACTGTGTGTCAATAATATCACTTTAACCGTCACCTCTTTGACCGTCACCTCTTTGTTTCATCAATGACGTCTCTCTTTCCTCCCTTAGCTTTCTTATTTATAGGCTTTAGGTATTTTATCTAATCATGTTTTTCTACATCATCATATTACTCCTTAAATTGCACTTCCTCTTATTCTATTTCTTTCACACTAGCCTCTACCCGGTCCAGGAATTTCCGTCCTCAAGATATCCGGTGTTTCCGCACATTTGGCACTTGTAAGTCACGCTTATACAGTTAACCGTAGGCAATTAAATTTTCTCTAGAGTTAAATATATTCTATGCCATTAATTTGTTTTTCATTTTTTTTCTATCTTGAATATTTTATATCTAATGTTGTTAAATGTATATTAAATTCAAAAATATTTTGTAAATAATAATTATACTGTAGACATACTATGTAATATTTATTTTTATTTTAACTAGATGTAAGAATCACTTTGTATTTTTTTAACCTGGTTGAGTGGTAGACAAGGTCTTAACTCTGACAGGTAAAATAAAGTTATTATTATTATTATTATTATTATTATTATTATGAGTATTATTATTATGAGTATAATATTATTATTATTATTATTATTATTATTTTATTATTATTATTATTATTATTATGAATATTATTATTATGAGTATTATTATTATTATGAGTATTATTATTATTATTATGAGTATAATTATTATTATTATTATTATTATTATTATTATTATTATTATTATTATTATTATTATTATTATCATTAAATTGGCAATGTATCTTAAAAGATACGTGGTTTAACTTGTTCAATATTTATAGGAAAGAAATGGAAAAATTAATCAATAGAAATTATTTAAATTTGTGTCAAATTATACAAGAGTATGCAATAATAACTTACGCTATGTATGATTTGTTTTCGCTGCAGTAAGATACATTTAAATAAGTTAATATATAGAAGTGAGTTCCCAATGCCAACAAAAATTACTCCTTCCCTCGTAGAGGACTGCCCTTGTGGACCACTATGGTCACAGGCTGTGGCTCGTAGGTGTCCCTCATTGGCGCCACGCACATCAGTACCACGTTTTTATGATGTCCCGCTCCAAGGGGCCGATCGCTTCTTCACTATACAATATTGTATCGTTGCATTTTAATTTCCTAATAACACCGCCGAATAGGGACGCATAAGTAGTTTTTTTTTCAGAAAAAATATTTATTTATTTATTTATTTATTTAGCCTGGTGGAGTTAAGGCCATGTGGCCTTCTCTTCCACTCACCAGAACAAGCATATGTTACATATGAATACAAAAAAAATACAATAATAGTCATATAAAACAGGACAAACATATGTTACACATGAATACAAAAAAATTACAATAGTAGTCATATTAGACAGGACAAACATGTTACATATGAATACAAAAAAAGTTACAATAATAGTTATTGAACAATTCATTATCTGTCATATTGAATAATAATGAAATTAATGTCTAATAATAGAATGAAACTAAATACAATTAAAATTAAATTAATGATACAATGAATAAAAAAGGAATAACAGCTCGAATCTACTATGCATAAAAAGAAGAGAAAAAAAACACTACAATGAATTAATCTACGCTTTTTATACAAGGCATTAGGTAAATATATTAACAAATCCTAAGTCTATTTTTATTAAATAATGCAAAAACGCATTATTAATTCTTAAAAAGTAGTATTAGTGAGTTGTTTCTGTTAGTGATTTTATTTTCAATTTATTTCTGAAAGATGGTAAAGTTTGGCAGTCTCTGACATAGGGTGGAAGTGAATTCCATGTTCTAGCAAGAGAAACTGTAAAAGATTTCGAATAATAGGTAGTATGATGAGGAGGGATATAAAGGACACTGTGCTCAAGGGATCGGGTATCTAAGTTATGTGTATCAGAGAGTTTAGTGAAGCGGTGTGATAAATAATAAGGTAAAGATGTGTGTAATATGTTATAGAGTAGGCATAGGGAATGGATGGTTCTACGATCTTGAAGACGAAGCCATGACAATTGTTCCAGGGATGGTGTAACGTGATCAAATCTACGTATACCACAAATAAAACGTATGCAAGAATTGTGAACACGTTGAAGTCTTTGGGTAAGAACAGTATTTAGGTCAGTAAAAAGAGTATCACAATAATCAAAATGGGGCATTGCGAGTGTTTCTACTAGCATTTTTCTTAGAGAAAACGGTAAACAATTTCTTATACGATTTAATGAGTGTATTATTGAGAAGATAGTTTTGCAAATGTTATTTATTTGTTTATTCCAAATTAAATGTTTATCCATAAACACTCCTAGATTTTTTACTGTCTCACTATAAGGGATCTGAACCCCATTAAGTGACACATGGAATACTGCATTTGTGTTAATTGAGGATAATAGTCTCTGATGGCCCACAATGATTGCTTGTGTCTTTCTAGGATTTAATTCAAGTCCATATTTCTCTGTCCACGCCGTTAGCGAGTCAAGGTCCTCATTAATTTTGGTTACCGCGTCATTTAAAGAATATTTGTCTGAGTGAAGGTAGATCTGCATGTCGTCCGCAAATAAATGATGTTTGCAATGTTTTAGGGAGTCAGATATGTCGTTTATATAGATTGAAAAAAGCAATGGGCCGAGCACCGAGCCCTGTGGAACTCCAGCTTTACGGTAGGTCCAAGAAGAGCGTAATGTAGAATTTCCTACAACATATTGCTGGCGCTCACGAAGGTAGGAGTTGAACCATTGCGTGACACTGTCAGAAAGTGAGAGGTTTTTTAGTTTAAGCAACAATAAGTCCAAGTCTACCGTGTCAAATGCTTTACTAAAGTCAAGTAGTGTAAGAATAGTAAGTTTTCGATTATCAGATGCTTCGCGTATGTCTTCACATATATTTAGTAGAGCAGTATTTGTATTGTGTCCTGTCCTAAAGCCTGATTGGTATTGATCTAAAAGGTCGTGTTCAGTTAGGTAGTCAGTCAGTTGTTTGTGGACTAATCGTTCCAAAGCTTTTGAAAGGGTAGGTAAAATACTAATGGGTCGAAAATCGTTAGGAGTTAAGGGAGTTTTTACTTTCGGGAGTGGGCGTACAATTGCTTGCTTCCATAATGTGGGATATATAGAGGTTTGTAGTGAGGAGTTGAAAACATGAGTTATGGTAGGTAGTATAACGTCGATTATTTTGTTAAGTAGAGTGATATTTATACGGTCAGTACCTTCTGCTTTTGTTTTTATTCGTTTGAGAGCTTTCTTTATGTCATTTTCTGTAAGATATGAAAAATGGAAATGTTCTCTGTCTGGTGGATTTGTCAATAGTAGTTCACTTGTTGTATGTGTTTTGTCTTTAGGAGTAAAGAATGTGCTTGTAAAATGGTTATTAAGTGTGTTCAGAGAAACAGGTAGTTTTTCTACCTGTGTGTCTTTCCTTCCTACACCCATTTTATTCAGATTTTTCCAAATATCTGGGTTATTGTTATTAGGTTCAGTAAGGCTGTATAGATGTCTAAGTTTGGCGTTTCTGATAGTTTGTGTAGTCTTGTTTCGTAGCCGTTTATAGTGATTAAGATTTATATCAGTTTTGTCGACTCTATATTTCCGATATGCTGCGTCTCTTTCAGTCATCAAGTCACGAATGTTAGCAGACATCCAGGGAGCAGGGTGTCGTTTCACTAGTTTAGTTTTCAGTGGAGCGTGTCTGTCATATAGTTGTAATATAAGGTTATTTAATGCCTCAACTTTTTCGTCAACAGAATGCAACGTCCATATAGTATGCCAGGGTAATTTTATAGCGTCTTCAAGTAGAGCTGCATTGTTTATATGTTTTAGGTCTCTATATGTGATAGTCTTACGAGCTAGTTTAGGGCACTGCAGTGAATATGCTAAGAATATAATATCATGTGCTGATATTCCGGGAGCTGACAGTTGCCCGTGGGTTAGTACTCTGTCTGGATTATTAGTAGCAATTAAGTCAAGTAAAGTCTCAGAATGATTGGTGTGATGTGTAGGCTGTAAGGGAAGGATAGTCATATCACAAACTTGGAACGCGGACATAAGCTGTTGTGTATGTCTGTTGTCAGTGTCTAGTATATTTATATTAAAGTCACCCATGACGATAACGTGTTCATATTGTATACGTGCGTTTTGTAGAGCGGATTCTATTTCTGCTATTTTTTTCATTTTAGGGGGTTGGTACACTACACAAAGAAGGCATTTTTTGAAGCTTGCGTATATTTCTATAAACATAATTTCAGGAGATGTCTCGTTATTAGAAAAGTATACAGACTTAGGGCAAAGGTCTGTCCTAACGAAGACACCAACACCGCCCCCTCGACTATGTACACGATCATGTCTAAGAAAAGTATAACCATCCATGTCAATTAAACTAGAATTAATGGAGGGAGTGAGCCATGTTTCTGATACGAGAATAGCATGAATATTGGAAGAAGAAAAAATCATACTAATATCGTCTGTATGTGCAGTTAAGCTTTGTGCGTTCAAGTGAACCACATGTAGGGAAGACGGGAAGGGGGAGAATGCTGTTTCTAGAACCTGTCTTGCATTATTGTTGTTTGGAAGGGGTTTGAGAAGGGTAGTGTCCTCTAACCTGTCAGAGACCGCCAAATGAATAGCATTATTTGGATGGAAAATTTTAAAAATATTTTAACTAGAATTATAAGAAAAGAACAAGTCACTAATATCTTATTCAAATATTAAATTAATAAATAAAGTAAAATTTCTAAATATAATATTAATAATTAATGTGAAATTTCTAAATATAATTTTAATAATTTATATAAAAGTGCTAAATTGGGGATATGGTATCACTGGGCGTGTTTGCACTAGGTAGATTTACATATCAGAGGCCCGGGTGATGATGCGTTTGGTATCTCCATTTTTCACATGTATTGCGCCATCAATTGTCCACACATTTGTGACGCCAAATTTTGTGATGCAGTCCTTTAACAATTTATATCTAATTTGGGTGAGATCTTCTCTTACTGTGATCCCACTGCCTTTCAATTGTTTTTTATTTTGGAAGACCTCCCTTCTCTTTCTATAACTGATGAACTTAACAATAACAGGCCGTGGTCGATCCGACTTTTTCCCAACCCTGTGACTCCTGTCGATATCACAGGTTTCTAATTTAACTCCAATTTTGGAGGCCACGTCGATTGCTATATTGTCCGTATCTTCACCATCCTGTTCAGGTATACCGAAAATACGTAGACACTGTCGACGTTGGTATTGCTCTAGCGAGTCGGTTTTCTCACTTAACTGTTGTTCCAGTTTTAATATTTTGTTGTCCCTCTCCTGAAGCGAGAGTTCCAACTGCCTAATAACTTCCGTATTACGGTCTATAGTTACCTTTAGCTCCGATACAATAGCCTCCCGCACGGAGTCCTTCAACAGCTGCAACATGGCTGGATCCCGCAAACATTCTTGGACCACAGGCTTAGTTATTTCTTCTTTGCTTTCTTCACAATTTCTTGTTTTACGTGGAGCCATTATGCGTAAAATTAAGCTACAAACAAAATAAATTCGCAATATCGATATTACGTTTATAAAAACAAACTAACACCTGCTGAAAATTGTGCAAAAACACGAGCAACCAGTTTCACTCTTATTCACAATCCGCCATGACACTATAGTCCAACCCCATGAAAGGAGCAAATAAATAAAAAAATAAGTAAATCCAAAAAATTAAACTCGTCAAGTAGCAAATATACTCTAGAATCGAAACACTGGACGGTACATTGTTACCATCAAGTACAAAAAAGAAGATAGTTTTGCTAATTTAAGGGTTAAAATTCCTTTATGCTGCCAGAATTTTTTTTGTCTTTTCTGCAGGCCTGTATGTGTATCTTTGTACTTGACCATATTTTTCTCCATTCTTTTTAATATTTTGAATGAGATCGGCGATAAAAAATAACCTTTTCTTAAACGTTTAGTAATTCCAAAACCTAATGCAATGGACAGTTAAAATGGTATGATCGTGTAAAAAGAATCATAATGCAGATCTCCAATAAGAATACTAAAATGGATGCCACCTGGTAGAGAAGTAGAGGAACATGGATTGATAGTGTTTAGAACGGCATGTGGAAAAATGATTGTATGATGGAGATTAGAATGCCACAGATGTGGAGGACAACGGCAATATATTGATTGGGCTTAGGGAGATGTGAAACGTTGTTAAATCTGCTAAATAAATAATTTATTATTATTATTATTATTATTATTATTATTATTATTATTATTATTATAGTTATTAATAAGCCTGAAATATGAAGCCTCCGAGAAAAACTCGGCGGCCCTTTCAGATCAAAATTGAAGATCGACGCTAATGACCTGTGATGTTAAAAAACATTGATAAATAAAATATTATCTTAGCATTATCATTACTAAAGGTCTGATTTTGTAACTAGTTATCAAAATAACTGTTAGCTTTTTGTTTGTTTTAATATGTGTATTATGTTGTAACAGTTGGACTTAATGCGATTTTTTAGATGACAAATATCTCTGCGTTATAACATAAACTAAACGTTGTTTTGTTTTGCATTCAATAAACGCGCCCAAGAGATACATAATTCAGCTCTTCTTTTTATTTATTTTTATGAAAAGCTAGCAAAATAATGGTTATGCTTGCGTTGACTTTGTTTAACTTGGAGCCTAATTTAAAATGTCTGAAATAAAGTAGTAGTTTAATATTTTTAGATGTTAGCTTAAAGTCGTGAAACACAAGAATTATTACTTCATATAGCTATGTTTGCATTAGGGGAGAGAAGGCTTGTTTTCGTTAACCGTGTCTCTTTATAACGTACTGTCCCAGTCCCTAACCGTGTTTATTACTTTCTCTAATGTAACAACATGTACATGTTTCTCTTAACGTTCTTCGGTTTTTTAATAATGTAAAGCAGTTATTCAGCATTTATCTGCTAGACTTTTATTAAGATAATGTCCTCAGGGTATGTTGCTGATAGGGACCAGGTTGAGTAAATCAAGTCACCCAGGTATGCAATATATCATCTTAGAAGCGGACTATACAAATTTATTTCGAATATACAATAAATCAACCAATGCTTCCATATTATTATACGTCACAACAGAATGTGTCCACTACTGTGGTCTCGAGGTAGCGTGCTGCCTTGCCACGCAGCGGGCCCGGGTTTTATCCCCGATCGGGGCAGTTTTTCTGGGTGAGGTTTTTATCGGGTTTTTTCCTCATCTGTAAGACAAATTTCAGGAAAACTTTAAGGCATGAAAATGCTGTGATTGCACTGAAAGACCTGCCCTCGGGCAGAATTACTATGGAT
This sequence comes from Diploptera punctata, assembly GCA_030220185.1. Taxonomy (NCBI): domain Eukaryota; kingdom Metazoa; phylum Arthropoda; class Insecta; order Blattodea; family Blaberidae; genus Diploptera; species Diploptera punctata. The sequence goes on along the minus strand of JASPKZ010004178.1, from coordinate 850,640 downwards.
GGACAGTAGAATGTTTACCTTCAGTCATACCAGCACAGACGTAGATACTAACCATGTATTGTTAGGAACAAATGACGCATCAAGCAATTACACAGCTTACTTAGGGTAACAGCTGCTCTCCTCGACGCCACAGACTGACGTGAAGCGAGTGTAGACGAAATTAGTTCGCAAATCATCTATGAGCGAAGCAGGCCAATGTTCCGCTGTATCGGATAGTACAGACTGGGGTTTCCAGACATTTTTCCTAATTATTCCAAAACGAATTTTACTAATAACTATTTTCTTCTCCTTCTTCGTTATCATTTAGTTTAACTTTTCCTTTTGTAGGTTTTTTTTAAATCCCATATGCCACACGCAATCTAGATCTTAGAAAAGACCTGTTAAAACTTACTCACTAGGTGTGAAAACACGGCCCCCTCCTCCTGACCGCAACACACCTGGTAAGTAAGTAGTAGTGTCTTACATTGCCAGCCTATCTGACGTAGGTTTGAAGAAGAGAGGCAGGGCGTCATTTCACACCTATAGATCACTTATTAACGGCCCTGTCTTAGAAGGACGGGATCTGCCGGGAGAAAATGTTTAACACTGGAATATACACATAATTTTTGACCACACAAGATCATGGTGGATCTCTCTGGATGAGTGATGAATTCACTATCAGGGTTACCTCCGAGACAACAAGAACATTTTAAGTCAATAACTCAATCAATTCATGCATTCATACTAAACAAGGCTAATATTATATGGATTTTTGTGATAACTAGATGATCTATTTAGATTTTAAAGTTACGTAACATTTGTCTTACAAGTGAAGATAAACCATGAAAAAAAGCCTCAACCAGGAAACTTGTCCCGAACGGGGGTCGAATTTGAACACGCTGAATCTGAGGCCACAAAGTTACCACTAGACCACAGCGGTTGACTAATGATCATTTCAGGGCTATTTTCTGTTGGAAATATAGTTAGGAATTATGAATTTACTTCGGAATTGAGGCTCCTCTCATCGCCAGATATTGTGAACAAAGAGTTTATATTGTTTGTAAACAATATGCTAATAAGAGAAATAGAAAGTACTTTGTTTATAAAAACAAAAATAAATAAAAATATTCACGTGTACCATATTCTGTACTTCCTTACACTGAGATACTGTCATTGGCGACGTCTGACGCGGTAAATTTGCAACTGTGTTCCCAAAAACTAAGCGTTGAACGGTGCCTCAAATCCGAAATCTAATTCTGAAAAATACGAGGATGTGAAACGAATTTTTCAATATATTCATTCATTAGTAGATTCAATCCATAAACAAATAATAGGCCTACATTTATTTCAGTATATATTGTGTAATTTTTTTCTTTATAGAAAACATATTAGGGATAATGGTTTATGGCATACGTAGATTAGAAAACATGCTTTTAGGAATTTTAAACTTAGTAAATGTGATTTGTATAAGAACTATTATTATTATTATTATTATTATTATTATTATTATTATCTATATTATTGATGTTATATTAATGCTCTTGCAGGTATTGTCATTCGCCATCATCTTTCCCAATATAGCCTATTAATTTTAAGTTCGTATCACAATTACTTAAATTTACACATTTCTCTAAATGCTCTTTTTTCATTAAACGTCCACTTTATTTCCACAGTGACACCCTGAAGATGGAAGGATGAACATTCGGTGTAAAAGGGCAGACATACTATCAATCTGTAGTTATCCGAAAAGTTGCCACAGCATCTGTTCTTGATATATTGAGCACTGATGAATTTTCTTTCAAAACGAGTACGGCTTTCAAATGTTTTCCTTACATAAAATTTCGTTGAGTTTTCCCCAATTTTTTAAAAATTATATAGCCTATAAAATTCAGTGGATTATGTCTGTTTGTTTCTTTGTCTGTCTGTCCTTTATGGAATCAAATAACTACTGGACCGATTTGAATGGAGTTTTCACTGTCATTTAGAGATCTTTCTGGAACAATTAACTTAGGCCTATATAATATAGCCCAATACCGTACGTACTAACGGGTCGGAGGTAAAATAAATAATGCAACGGTGCACTAAACTAAGTCGCTTTTTGGACGCTTAAATGGCTTACGCTGCCTAAACCATAACAATTACATCAAAGTAATGTACATAGAATTGAATATCTCAAGAAACGTCTACAACAAGTCCCTGACAACATAGGCCTATGTCTATCTTTTACGGATAACTCACAATAACCATTTTTTTCTATCAGTTAATTGATGCCAGAAAATCGCGATAAGCAGATTCTCGGGGAACGTCAGGTATTCAGCACGGGGTATCTAAAAATAATTACGATATAAGTTTATAATTATTTTTCATTCTACTTATTTAACTAAACATAAACACATATTTCATTTATTTAGGCGCACGCCGGTAGTAGCTAGTAAGTTGTAATTAATTAATTTAATTGTAAAGCAAGAAAAGTCAGGTTTACTCATTTGTTGAATTGTAGTGCCTTTTCAGACAATAAATCTGCTCTTTCTTTATCACCAAGACCACAGTGAGATGGTACTCATTGTAATTTTTCTGTAGGAAAAATTAATTAGAAAAAATATCCGGCAACGAAATCTATAACTCTGAATTCAAAAGTTACGTAAAATATGCACTACCGTGTGTCAAATTACAGGACATGAAATGCGAATTGAATATTGTTTAAGTTGTCACGTCCTAACTACACCAGATGTCTGTCTGCCATTACTCAGACGATATTAAGGGACATCACGATATCAAGAATCGATAGCTCGCAATCTAGTGGAGGTAATTAAGCGGCGCCAATCTGTCTCACACAAACATTCCAATGCTCACGTATAAACTACTCCTCAATCGTCCCATTCAGCGTCATTTATGCAGCACTAATTCGCCAAGACTTACGTGTCAATAGATATCCCCAGGAGGGGAATACACAACCCAAATCTAACAGCGATATTGTCCAATTGTCACCCAATGTTTGGCACAATGGCTTCGGTTAACCTAGATAATAGACTAACAGCTTAATATTGGGGCTTAGTTCCTTCCCAGGATGTGTGGTTAAGCACTCAACTACCTACCAAAGGTCGCAGCACCGATTTTCCGATAATTATTACTTCAGTGGCTTCATCTGCTCGTTCGATGCAACAACGAGCTACGAGAGAATTCCCTAATGCAATTACAAAATTCCTTAAATATTTCTCAAATAAATCTTAAAATATATTTACACTTATATGAAAATCCATCTTGCAAGAATAACATGGTAAACCAATGAGCTGGATTAGATGGTAGTTCATTGTTTACATGTTACTAGCTAATACCTGGCGTGAAATAAATTAAATGTGTTTTTAAGTTTAGTTGAATAAGTATAAAGAAAAATAATTATAAATGTATATGGTAATTATTTTTAGATACCCCGTGCTGATTACTCGGAAATATCCCGGAAATCTACATACCTCGATATTTCTGGCATCAGTGAGTTGAAAGACTAAACTAGTTATGGTGAGTTATCTGTAAAAAATACACATGTGCAATCCCGGACTTATTTGTAGAATTTTTTCAGATATTCAATTGAGCGTACTTTAATTTATTGCCTTTGTTATAGTTTAGACAGCGTAAGCCATTTAAGCGTCCAAGAAGCTACTTTTTAAGTGCACCAATGCACGATTTTTCTTTTTCCGTCCCTATAGTACTTACGGGTATATGTTATATACGTTAATAGTACCAGAAAAAAAATACACAAAATGATGGTAAAGGCACCATCAAATCGTTCAAGTAATTTTTGAGCCCATAAAGGACAGACAGACTCGCAGACACATAGACATTCAAATTTTGCATATAAAGGATCACATCGTATAACTTACTCTTATTAGATGCACTTTAATATTTAAAGGAAAACGAATGAAATTAAACAGTTACTGCAACTTATTATTCTCATAACACAATCCTTTGGGTTATATAATAAATTATTTTAATTTTAAGTATGGGCATATTTAGATGGTATTTTGAAACGTGGAAGCTAAAGTTAGTTAACATGATGAAGTCCAGAACTATACTTTCAATCCCCGTCTCAAATCTTGAAAACATTATTGAATTAAACAGACTGAAGACGTATATTTATAGACTATAGTCAGAATGGAGGGTGTGTGAGGTAGGTGCAGCTGATGGAAGGAGACAAATCCAACATGTAAGTAGATCTCTATATACATATATTTTTAATACTTCCATAATGTATTTTTTTAATTATGTCTTGTCACATTAACTGATACCTAATTTATATTCAATATTCTTTGTACGTAGTGTCCAAATTAAGGAAATTGCTTATATGTGAAGTTATTAATTATGAAGATATTTCCAAGTATAATATGTAAGGGAAAAAACAAAATTACAATTTGTAAAAGTCTATTTAATTCTTAAAATTGTTACAATCTCTCTACTTAAGAGTTAGATATCGGAATACGTCGTGTATTTAAAATATTGTTGTAAGTGCTCCTTCCTTCCTAGAATGTTAATTTAGCACACAAATGTGTCATTGAAAAATCCATGTAATATTATATTAAAACCTTTAGTCTGTTACAATAATGAAATATGAAAAATCAACAGTTTGACATTAATGATTGCTACCAATTTAAGATGATTTGTGAAACATTAAAAGCAGAAAGCCTCGACCGCTCATTCTAATTTGTACTGACTTATTAAAGGTTTTAAACCTTAAGTGCAGAATAAAATTTTAGAGAGATCTAATCAATTTAAATATCTTGGATATTATCTCTCTATCTGGGATGAAAAGGATATCCCTGAAAAAGTTACTAGTTATAATAAAAGTTTAGGAATTATTAATCAAGTTATGAAACCATCCCTTGTACAAAAAAAACACCAGGTTACGTTTATATAACACTTTGGCTAGACCAGTGTTGACCTATGGTAGTGAAGCATGGACACTAAAAAAACAACATGAAAGCAGAATAACGGCTTGTGAAATGAGATTCTTGCGCAGAACAGTGGGTTACACCAGATGGGATCGGAAAAGGAACACCGATATCTTAAAAGAATTGAAGACTACGCCAATTTTGGAATATATTAAACAGTACCAACTAAATTGGAAACACCATCTTGAAAGAATGAGTTCAAATCGGATCCCCAAAGCTGTTTATAATTATATACCAAGAGGACGAAGATCACTGGGCCGTCCTATGAAACGCAGGAGGGAAAATTTTCTATAGGATCGTAACAGGCCTTGGCCTAATACTTGGAAGGAAGAAGAAGAAGTGCTAATTAAAGTCCACACTACCAATACTAGTAAAGGAATCCTTCCTAAGTCAAATGTAAATATAAAACACCTCCAACTGAACGCATCGAAATCGTAACACCCACCAACGTCAACATGCTGTATATTATGAAGAATATTAAGTTAATCACAAGTTAAAATAAAACATAAATAAAATAAATATGATTAGCCATCAATGTTTGTTTTAAAACCACACATCGGCAATCCTCTCAGTTAATAACTAAGTGTATTATAACATTTTATAGAAATTAACTCTTATCTCTTTAATTTCAGTTCAATCTTACAAATGTGAACAATTTTGTGTTTTGTGATAACTGTTACAGTAAGATGTTCATATTCTTGTTTATTTTAATAATGTAGCTACGAGTATATGTTGACGAAACGCTTACTCTTAATGACTTATAACAATAAAAATGTTATTTTCAGGTAACAAATGTATTTGTGTTACAAAGTAAGAATATTTCTTAAAATGCCTGTTACTTTAGATAACTGCTAAAAATTGAGAATAATGATTTTTAAGACGATTCTCCGTGTTTAGCAATTACAGGAACAAATTATGACTAATTTAATAGATATTTGGTAGACCCTATAAATACCTATTTTAACCATTAGGGCTTATTTTGCAACAAATGTCTCTTCAAGCGCCTAAAAGTTTACTTTTCAGATTTAATATATATATATATATATAGAATAGAATAGAATAGAATATGGAATTTATTGCCTTTTTTTTCAGAATAAAGAAAATACATATGCATTTACATTGCGCACGGGCCTGCTTGGCCGTACGTGCATTATTTTTCCATGAATAAAAAAAATAAAACTAATAATATAAACAAATACCTACAAATACACCTGTATCAAAAAACAATAACTGGCTACATATAAGTAAAATCTATGTCTGCACTAAATCAAAATAATACATATCTACATTCATCCACATTCCGTACATTAATATTAAAAAAAAATGCTAGAAAACAAATTAGAAAAAAAAAAAGCACACACACATACACCCACACACCCCCACACTATACACATATATATACATTTCGAAACTAAGACATAATTATTGACTGTGTTCCTCCCTGTTGACGAACGCGTCAAGTGAAAAGCTGTTCTTCATACGGTGTCCGGTATTCCTGGAAGGACATCGGAGTGCCAGGAGCCTCCATAACAGCGATGTAAAACAAGAGCTCCATGAGACGGTGCGCTCCGATATGCACCAGGAGCGCTCCGCTGGACAGGTAACGCTATCTGGTGACTTGGTTCAGTTTCACTTTTCAAACACAATGATGAGCATGGATACGTTCAGCATGGAGACCATGCGATAATCAAGCATTCGTATTTTGAAACGGTTAAATTGGCTAATTCGATGAAAAAACACGACAAAACATAAAAATCGCCTTTAAAACTAATAACAAACTCACATCGTATCAAACAAAACTGAAGTAACAAATAAATACGAAAACAAGGCGTTTATAAATTACAGTACAACATTCCGATAAGTTTTACATAGGTAGAATAACAAAAAAAATTTAACACAAGATATATTGAACATAAAAATAATATTAATAACGAAGAAAAATCAAGTTTTGCCAAACATATACTGAAACGGGTCATCAGGTGGACAAGATCGATAATACCATATCAAAAATGCACAGAAATAACAACAATAAGATTAGCATCCTAGAATACATACACATTTGAAAAGAAGCTGAGAATAAAGACTTGCTCAACAAGAACACGTCCGTAGACCTGAACCCGTTGTACAACTTAAACAACAACATTAGTATTGTAGCCTCAACAAAGCGGCTCGCTTTGTTTCCCCGCAGGTGTTATATATAATTAAACACAAACGGACAACCATCATAGTGAGGCGATAATACCAGTTGAAATGCAGAAGATGAAACATTGTTTTGAAAGGCCATCATATTTTTAACTACTTGACAAAGTTTTCAAACATAACTTTATTTTAGATGAGGACGACTGGTTTATCAGGAGGACTACGACTGTAAATTATGCAACAATCCATGCCCCAAATATCATCTAGCGAAGTGTGAAAACAGGACTCTACCACTAAACACTGTAACTAAAGACTGGTAAAAAGCAAAATTAAATTTAATGTACATATTGTATTCAATAAAGTAAAAAAAAAATGTTTTCAATGTTAAATTAGTAAATGAGAGTAATAGACAAATAAATAGTATTGCATTTAGACCATCTTCTAAAATTGGTATGATATTAGATTCCACAATCCGTTTTGAGACTCAAAGTAGCCAATCTGAGGAAGTTGACTCTGAAAAGAATGAGTCAACAGTTGACTATAAATAGCAAATAGATAGTATAACTATCACAGGATTGATATCGGGACAAGAGGTACTATACCAGGAATCTTAACTAAATTTTGGAATTTCTTAGATTTGGACAGAATGGGGGCCCTATCTTTCTAAAATTTCCATCGCCGCCATTAGAGGATCAATCTTAATTTAAGAAATAATATTTAAAATTTACTACTTTATAGAATGTACTTACATTACAATTTGAAATTTGTTAATATATTTCATCAATTTTGAAAATTAATTGTCTGATCACTTTGTTCTAATGAGCAAAGTTTTATATAAAAAATATAATAAAATAAAAAAATGTCAACTGTCAAGTATGAATGCCCTGGGAAGTAGCACCCTGAAATGAGGTGATTAATTTAAACACACTATTTTTTTTTCCTGTAGCAAGAAATAATAAACAATGTTTGTTAAAATGGTGTAGAAACACCTGCACATTCTAAACGTATTCTCATCTTTTGTTTTGTTTGATTGTAAAAGCCTGTTGGTTCTTAACTTTTTTTTTCAGGCAAATATTAAATATTGCAGATTAAAATCGTTTGAGGTATTATTTGATACCGTAAACCAGTTAATACTAACCATTAATAAATTATTTACTCCCGTTTGTGCGCTGTTGTATATTTCGATTCCTCCTGTTATAAGCGTTCGTGGTAATTGTTGTCTTTCGTACAGGTCCCGCCGGAGAAGTAGGAAGTAGAATTTATATAGAGTTAGTACCACGCTCCGCACGGAACTTGGAACTCTAAACTATGACATGCCTACTCTAGAAGATCCTTCGTCTCCGTCGGATGGCGGTGTTCTGCTGCGCCCAATCAGCGTGGTTTTACCCTGGTTTTCACGAGCCATTAAGGCAAGTGCTAGTTTAGAATCTCATTACCGTTACCCATTTCATCATTAAGGGTCGGTTTCACCGAGATAGGTAACTGTATTACGCCAGTTTAAGCAATGTATTATATAAGGGGAAAACTGGCGTAATACGGTTACCCCTTTGGTGAAACTGACCCTTAGCATCATGAGACAACTGTGTAAGTCACTGGCACTATCGAGCCCGTAGGTCAAAGAATTTAGATCGATAACTGAAACATGAAATACAGAAATATCTCTATTTAACATAGTTCAGAAATCAATTTAAATTTTATATACTCAAAGCAGTTAACACAAGTCAATATACATTTTGATAACAGTTATTTTACATTCCTATTTTAACATTTTTACTGACTAGTTAGTCTGTCTAAAACAATATTTTAAAACTAAAACTCCTCAGCCTGGTTTTAAACTACCGTTGCTTTACATATAATAATAATAATAATAATAATAATAATAATAATAATAATAATAATAATAATAATAACAGTTATATTAATAATTGTTATATACTTATAGTTATTAAATGATAATAATATCATCATCATCATCATGATGAACAATTTCGTTTTAGGCCATGTGGCCTGTACGGTAAACCTAGCGAAGATGGTCTTGATCTTTCCACCGATGTTTTGATAATAATAATAATACTGAAAATAATATGGTTTATTTTACGAGATGGAGTTAAGAATGTAAGGTCTTCTCCTCCTCTTCAACAAACTCGGTATATTATGTCATATATATTCATAATAGTATATAAATGATTATATAATAAAGATATATTTAAGTGGTTTATATTTATATAAATCTGGCACTATCGAACACGTAGATTCATAGCCGCGCGGATATAAGCTCTCCGTACATCGCTATCCTGAGCTAATGTTTTCCAAATATTACCTGTATAATCTACTTCCTTCAAATCATAGTTAATGTTATTCTCCCACCTCAATCTTGGCGTACCAACTGGGCGTTTTACCTCTAGTTTTCCTACAAGAAGCTTGCATGCACGTCTTCCATTTTCCATTCATGCCACATGTCCTGCCCATCGCAGTCTACGAGACTTAACTGTTCTTATAATATCTGGCTTCTTATAAAGACCATGTAGTTCACTGATTTTTCAATCTTCCCCATTCACATGTCTGTTTATCTCTCTTCGGTCCAAAAATGTTCTTAAGAACTTTATTCTCAAATACTCGTAATCCCCTTTCCTCGCTTAAATTAACGAATGTTTCGTATCTATATAATATAATTGGTATAATAATAGTTTTATATATATTCAGTTTAACGTTTTTTGAAAGGAATTGGGACGTCAAGAGCCCCTGTAATGCATAATAGCACGCATTTCCATTAATGACCTTACGTTTAATTTGTTTGTGCATCTCATTTCCATTTGTGATTATTGTTCCTAGGTATTTGAATTCAGTTATTTCCTCAAAATTCCCTCATTTGTCATTAGCTGTCCATTTCCATTATATAATGAATTTCTATGTATAACCATATATTTAGTTTTATTTGATATTTACATCCAGTCCCAATTTTTAGTGTTACTCAATAGTTTGTGCGTGTTGGCCTTTAATATCTCCTTGCTATCGCCCAATAGTACTACAACATCAGCATAAACTAACAGCTTATTAATACCATTGAGTTGAGGCCTTGTTCATCCTCTAAAGATTTGATGGCATGCTCTAGAACAACTTCACAGTTTTAAATTATACAGATATCAACAATTGTTAATTATCTAAAACTTGATTAATAATACATAATAGGCATACGCTACACAACATACAATTGACAAGGAAATAACAAAAAATAGATATGTAACGGACGGAAATTAATTCAGACAATGTTTTATGTTATCGAAAAAAATACATTCATAATTAACATATTTTTAATGTGTCAGCTAATTAAAATGAGGCATGAATATATTCATCTACTTATTTAATATGAATTGTTTTTACCACTCTCCAAAACCGTCTTTTCAAGGTTATAACTAATTGTAATAAACTACAGGCCTATTAATATTTTCTTAACTAACAAGGAAAATAAAGAAAGTAAATGGTAAAAACGGCGAAAAAGAATAAGGCAAGCAAACAAAACAGAAGGCAATAAAAAAAGTTGGATTTCTATGAAAAGAAAAGAAAAACAAAATACTACTAGATGTGCTAGAATCAACACGTTTATGATATACAGGCGCATACTTCCTTCCTGAAATTCTCACTTCTGAGAAATCTATTTTTTATGTTCTGGCGATACCATTATGAATAAAGCATGAATCTAGCGTTGTAAAACGAAAGCCCATGTTTGACTGGAAATACTCTGATATTCTCAATCACAGAAATAACTTTTCTTGGAAATGTTTGGTTTTTCAGAGTTAGAAAAGGAAAGAGATAATTTTGAAGGAATTTCTTGTGAGAGAAGAGATATCAGATTGCAGAAGGCGTTAAATAGAGCACGGTGTTTAGTAGGAGCGAGAAATGAGTTAACACACACACCAAGTTTAGTACAGAAGGATCACGCAAAGTTTTTATGAGAAGGATAGAAATGAATCCCCAAGTAATAAAACCAACTTGTTTCTATTCCAGAAGAATGTTAAAAGTGTTTGTTACAAATATTCAAATAAACACCCTCTGAATATTTAGACTGCCATGCAACAAAGTTAAAAAAACTTATTTTAAAGAAGGAGAAGAAACTTTCCTGGAGACAAAATTAAAACTTCTATTACCATATAATCGTATGCATTCTACTATCTGACTATTTAACTATCTAATTATTATAACTAACTCAATGGCACCATGGAACCCGGATGTTCATAGTCGCGCGGGCACGAGCACTCCATTAATGATTTCATATTTTTCGCTTTTATAATAATATTGCTTGTGATAGTATATCAAGAAAATTATTAAGGCAAACATTGAAAAAGCAAAGATTAATGAACAAATTATACATATAATAAAGACGATATATTTTAAGAACAAATGTAGAGTTAAAATGGGCTCAGAACTAACAGAAGAGTTGATAGCTACAAAGGGGTTATTACATGGGTGCACAACGTCACCGACATAATTTAAAATATACATATATATTGTATTACGGGAATGGTCAAAGAAATGTAAACCAATTGGATTAAAATTAAATGAAAACAAATACATACATAACTTATTATTCGCAGATGATCAAGTGGTAGTCACTACAGGATGTGAAGATGCAAACCTAACTAGAGGAAGATGGAGTTTAACAATTAACTATTATAAAAACAATATATAAGCACAGATCTTTCCGAGGAATTAGAAATAAATGGAAAATATATTAAAACAGTGGAATATTATAAGTATTTGGGATCAATAATTCAAAAAGATGGATCATCTGATGTAGACATCGAACAAATAATAATAGAGAAAAGAAAGTTTTTGGCATATTATATTATATTTTGTGGAGTACGAATATAATTAAGAGGACTAAATTATTAATATATAACACAATTGAGAAGAGTATTTTATTATATGGTGCGGAAAAATGGACGTTGAAGCAAAACATAGAAATAAATTATTAGTCACAGAAACCAACTTTTTAAGAAGTCAAAATTAAAGAAAATAAAAAAAAATATGCATTAAGAGAAATTATGAATGTAGAAAAGAGTATTGTACAAGAGATTGAAGAAATCCAACTAAGATGGTAAGGGCATATAATGAGAAGAAGGGACACAGAAACAAATAAATATTTAAATGAATACCTCCTGGAAAAGGAAAACGTGGTAGACCAAAGCCAACGTGGATAAAAGGAATTCAAGACAACATGAAGAAGAGAAATTTGATAGAAACAGACAGGCAAGACCGGGAAGTGTTGAAGAAAAAAATTGTATATTTTGGTTGAAGATACCTGTGTATATAACAGAAACAATCCTGAAATAAATAAAATAATAATATTGGCTTCATTAATAAAATTTTAATTTTAGTTTCATTATTTTTCTCAGTTTAATCTCTTATCTTGAAGGGCATTTAAATGCCACACTCCACTCGGGCTTTACAGTGGCACGACCTGTCGGGAGAGGGATTGTAACTCCGAAACACACACAAGGATATGGAGGGCCTCATCAATGAATAATTAGTTCAGTGACTTCTCTGAGACAACACAGTATTGACAAAACACAGTATTTGCACACATATTCATACTAAACATGACGAATATGATAATGATGATTATGGTGGCCAGATGATAATCGGGACTTAACCTTTAAACGCCCAGGAGCCCATATGCTGGGTTTTAAAATGTATGTCCAGTCTGCCCGCAGACCCAGCGTATGGGTTCTGAGCAGGCGGACCTGTTTGGTTGCTTGAAATTATACTGGATAATACTACTTTTGTAACATACCTTTTTTCAGGGTGTTATCAGATGCTTGCAACGTGATGTGAAGATAGCATTTGTTTATTAAATGTTTGTTTTTGTGTGATAAGCCTCGAAACAATCACCAATTCACAAACAGACATCATGCTTTTACACTTCACTTGCACACGTTTTCTGATTCCCCGTGCCGAACACACATGACAACTTAGTCTTTGTAAAGCTACCCACCAATGTTGACTAAAGTTGACTTCAAGTCACGAAATGTCTGTACTCAATATACTATGTCTACCGACCAGGGAGTCATCTACAGGGTGTACTACCAGACTGTTCCAAAAAGTCTGTGACAAGTCTAAGTTGGAAGTCTCTGTGTGTTGTTTTGGCCCAATGTTGACTAAAGTTGACTTCAAATCACGAAATGTCTGTACTCAATATACTAGGTCTATCCAGGGAGTCGTCTACAGGTTGTTCTATCAGCCTGTTGCAAAACGTCTCTGACAAGTCTAAGTCGGAAGTCTCTGTGTGTTGTTTTGGCACCAATTAAGTCAGAAGAAGAAAACTGTATAGAATGGTCAAGTCTAACAAATGAAAAAATAATTGTTTGGTTGAGTAAACAAACTATAATGGCTGGGGGACTCGACATGCTGACCACATGTCACTCATGCACTGGCTTGATGATCTTCTACCTTTGTGATTGACACATATGAGTGTGAGGCTGGAAGCTGGATGGTAGGCTAAGGGCCTTCTAGGCCTGTCGCACCATGGAATTATTATTATTTTTAGATTATTAGGCATCCCTTTTCTCTTAGATCTTACTATCCCACAACACGTCATTTCACATTAGAATAATTACGCCAAGAAAAAGGTACATTTCTGATTCTGTCATGTCGGGGGAAGAGTACATTTTTCTGCGCTGTCAATTCTAGTTTCACGAACCCAAGACCTGACAAAAGCAAGGTGTCTCACAGCTATAAGTGTCAGTTGATTGTAGCGTGTGATTGTCATTGATATCGTTTTCGTCATGTCACAATCCGAGAACATCTTGTATTTCAGAGGAACGTAGTGATTTTGTACTAGACAAAACGTAAACTTCACTCTGAGTCACAAAACTGTGAATGGATAAGGGCTGTGGGTGGAATGTGACCTGTTTTTTTTTTCAAAACTTTCCTGCTTTGGGGGAAAACTGACCGGATGCAACATAATAAACAAAAGAATGAACGAGGGTTAGAATATACCTAAATCTATATATAGATTTTCACTTCTAACCTGATTCACAACACTCTAAAGTCCCTAAAGTTATTTGCTAACTATCGTGAATTCAAAAATCATGTCTATGGTATAAAATATCACCACGGGTTTTTGCCGTGAATACCACCGATTTTACAATAATATTTAACACTTTAAACGTTGTTTGATGTTTGTGACCCCCACAGATTTTAAAATATGAGTTAATAAAATTAGCAAAGTTATAGTCAAAAGCTAGGTGGACATTTAAACCCGGGGAGCCTGCCGCTACCTGGCCATTCAAACTTGGGCGCTTAAAGGTTATAGTTTCTTGAAATTTGTCAGCAGGTGAGGAAAACCTCGGAAACAAACATCACTTAGGAAACTTGTAACGACATGGCTTCCAACTCGGGCCCGTTGCATAGGAAGCAGCGACACTATCGAGAAACCACAGCGGATGACTTAAATATGGTTTCATTTAAGTAAATATTTACTTTATTTATTATCTAATATGGTCATAATTTTTTTGTATTTTTCACTGGTTGCGTGGAAGAGAAAGCCTCAAAGCCTTAACTGTACCAGTTTAAATAAATAATTTATTAGTTTTATTGTTATATTACATTCCAATCCTGAGCTAACTCCAAATCCATTGCGTGACAGACCTAGAAACCTTGGACTACCAACCGATTACTGGCCTCACATCCATATGTGTTAGTCGCAGAAGTAGCTTATAGCATACGATTATCCAGCTAGAATAGGGATGGCATATGATCAGCATGACGGATATTGCAGCCGTTATAGCTGGATTTCTCAATGAAGTCGCTAGTTATTTTACTACCCAAATTCCTCACGATGCTGGGTTGACATAGGTACCATACTGGCCGAATTTTCAAGAGAACATTTCTTCCCCCCTGACGACTCGAACCAGCTCTAGTCACGCAGCTCTGCGCCAAGGCACATTGTCTTAAACGGATAATTTCCTGTAGGCCTATAATGGAACTCAATCAAATCGTGGTCAATATTATTCTGCTAGCTCATTATTGGTCTACAAACTGAGTACTTTCTATCTCGTTTTCTTGAAGGAGATACCATACCCGTTTTTCTTTCAGTGTTTGTGCCAGTTGCCCTAACCTCGGAGTCTATGAGACCTAACTGTTCTTGATACATCTGGTTTCCCATAAAGTTCATGTAGTTCACTGTTATGTAAGAGTTTTTTCCCTTCATCTTAATTTTGGCGTTGGTCCAAAAGCACAGCTAAAGACTTTAATCTCAATTAGACGTAATATAATCTCCTCTTAAAGTAAAAGATCATGGACGATTTGTAAACTCGCTGCTTGTGTCCTCCATAATGCCAGTTCGAGGAACGAGATGAGATCAAACCCCAATTATTGAAAGACTATAGACTAATATACAAGGATGCTGACTGACCAGGCCTGTTGTGCTGTCACAAAGACAGATGAAATGGAAATAAATAGAATAAGATAGGTGTATGAAGAAGTGGCGGAATGAAAATTTTGGCGAAGAGAAAACTGGATAATCAACGAGAAAAAGCATCGATTCAACCACCATGAACCTCACATGGAGTCCCTGACTTACAGTTGTGGAGGGAGTGTATCTAGCTACTTGAACCATTAAACCCCCTTTGAAAGTTCAGCGAGAAATAAAATAGTCTTCATTCCTAAATATTTGCAATATTTTCTGCTATCTTACGTTTTGTCTGGAAAAAATAATTTCGATTTGATAATTGTTATATTTCCGTTTTCTTTAGTTTGTACATGAAGTAGGGAATAAAATATGCCTTGATATTGTCTTGAAATAGAGCTTGGTGTATGTAGTCGAGTAACGTATGTTGAACCGTATACTGTGGAAGAGCTTCTAGTATTCTTACCACGTACGAAACAAGCCTCGTTGAGTTCTTTATTGTGCACATCTTAAACCCATTGATGTTCTGAAATAACTGAAGGGGCTCCAAGTCTTACTGTTAATATCTAAGACTGTAAACATAAAATCTGCACGCTTTCAAAATACAAATTCCCATTGTTTCTCTTATTTCCTTTTAAACATCTATTAATTTTACAGCTCATAACAAAACATTGGTCTATACTTAAATATATCACGTTCGAATTCAATGGCCCGCTATTTGATGACCTCGGATAAAATGTTATGAATATAATTTTATTTAAAATTCACATTACCTCAGGACTGGGATGTATGGAGAGCTTATGTCCGCGCGGCCGTGAACGTACGGGTTCGATAGTGCCAGTGGGTTAGATAGTTGTTTACCAGAATACAATTTATGTTAAATGAAATTTTGTTTTAAGTAGTTCAGTAATTATAATTTAGGTATAAATTAATTATTTGTGATTTATCAAGTAACTTCGCTTTTACGATAAAATGTGATAACTAGAATTCGGATGCGAGGCATTTAAAGAAATTCAAAAAAGGCAGGTAAAAAGGCACTAAAATCATTAATATAGGCACCATAAAATTAAAAATAGGCTATTAAAAAATGTACTACAACATACATTTTTACAGCCTTACGTAAAGAATGTAAACATATGCTATTAATAGCATACGAAGATATCAGAGATGATTTTAGAACTTGTTTTGCCTTTTTACAAAGAGCATACGTATGTTTTTGCAGTGTGTACGTGCTGCGAAACATGGCACATCTTCGTGCAATTCACTTAGATTTTACACACTTTGCAAAACAATATTGAATCGTCACTAGAAAACATTTCCGCACCAAATTATTTCACGAAATTGGTCAGTTTGTCTTACTGTTTACTGTTGTCCGTTCTTATGGCAAAGTAAAACAACTGTTCTTAAAAAAAACATACACTTGTCGCACCACTTTGTCTTTGAAACACCTGTGTGTGAACGAGGACTACAGATTGAATTCAGTGTTACCCAACATCAAAAATAATATTGCCAGTCACTTAAAGGTTTCTATGTAATTATATGTGTCATGAAGTTTGTCCATTTCAATTTATTTCATTGAAATGCTGAATTAATTTCGAGCAAAACTGCAAATAGGCATTTATAAGCATTATAAGCTGAAATAGGCATTTATAGAAAAAATGAACTTCATGGAAAACAACTGTAGGGTTGTTGGTATGGACTTATATGAAGTCACTTTTAGAATGTATATAATAAATAACTATAGGCATTTTCCCTAACATCCGGTCTCTAGTGATAACACAGTAGAGCTTTTTTTACAGTTTTATTGTTGCTTGAACCTGATCAACAGCTCTATATGTCTAAAATCGAAAGAACGTATGCAAGGAAGTCTGGAAGAAGTAACTGGATATAAATCAACGAAATATTCTCTCAGTACGTACAAAAAAAACCCTTCACTGTACATACAAATACATCTAAAAGAGGTTTAGAGAAAAGAACCGTATGTATATCATCATCAACATAGTACATTCACGAATTTAGGCAATATGTTGACCTGTTTCGGCCTCAAGAGAAATACCATCCAGAAGTCTTTTGAATGGACGTCTTGGTCTTCTTCTTACTACAGGTTGATATTTTAACATTTGTTTGGGTATCCTGTGATCTTCCTTTCGATGAACATGTTGCAACCATCTTGACTTATAATCAGAAATTTTGTTTTCTAAAGTTTCCATGTGTACTTCTTCTAAGATGTCTTCATTTTTTTTGTGATCTGTAGTGTATATCATGCAGTCCTCCGAAGATATTTCATATATATATATATAGTAATTCTGCCCGAGGGCAGGTCTTTCACTGAAATCATAGCACTTTCATGCTAAGCTTTGCAGCTTTACTAGAGAACTGTAGGTATGGTAGCTTCCCGTTGCTTTCCACATCGGTGAAGAATGATGATGATAATGATAAGGATGATTATAATGATGATGATGATGATGATGATGATGATGGCCATATGATTTCGGAGACCGTTTGGGCCTTAACGTTTTCCTGACATTTGTCTTACAGGTGAGGAAAAACCCCGATAAAATCCTCACCCAGAAACACTGTCCCGACCGGAGATCGAACCCGGGCCCGCTGCGTGACAAGGCAGCACGCTTCCTCGAGACCACAGCGGTGGACTATATATATATATATATATATATATATATATATAGATATATATACATACTCTGGAATTGTTAGAGAGATCAAGGCTCGCTTGGTTTAAGTTGTAGTCATGGAAATTTCTAAATTACCAACGTTTAAAATATGTGATTATGTCCAATGTGAGGGAGCTCTGAATACGAAATACATATACTGGAAAATTGTAACGAATAGGAATAGTGCAGGCTTCAGCTGTTGCCGGAAAGATTTCTAAATTCTTTAATGGTGAATCCGGAAAACTGGATACACATGGGCAAGTTTCTGAATAAGACGCGGATAATGTGGACAACACTCATTCATGTATAAATAGATATATAAGCAAACAAAGTGTAATTATTAATGCAAATAGTCCTACTACTTACCTTAATTGTTTAATTTGTAATGTAATTGCAATGTTAGTATTGCTTTGTTCTTTATGTTGTTACTAGAGATCAATTTATTAATGGAGACTGCCAACATCACGTACGGCGTGCAGCCTATGCGATCCACTTGTAAATTATAATGCACTAGCTAATACCCGACTTGCGCTGCTACGCCTAAATAAATTAAAATTAATGTGATTTTCTGTTTAGCTGAATAAGTAAAAGGAAAAATAATTATAAATTTATGTTTTTTTTAGATACTCCGTGCTGATTACCCAGCGTTGCCCGGGAATCTACTTATTCCGATCTTCTTGATATAAATGAGCTGAAATACGAAACTTAATGTTTTATGTATATTTAAATAAGTATAAGGTAAAATTATATCATAATTAATTTTAAATACCAGTGCTGTTTACCCGGCGTTGTCTGGGAATGAACTCATCCCGATCTTCTTGGCATAAATCAGCTGAAAGACAAAATTTAATATACTTCTTGTGATTAGTTGGATAAGCAAAATGAAAAATAATTATAAATGTATATCGTAATTAATTTTATATCGTAATTAATTTTAAGATTATCCGTGCTGATTACCCGGTGTTGCCCGGGAATCTACTTTTCTCAATATTCTTGGTATAAATGAGCTAACAGACAAAATTCGTTATTGTGATTTATCCGTAAAAGAATACCCGCCATGTGGTGCTATGCTTGCACAGGAATCTACGTACTTGTCTCGATTTTCTTGGTATCAATGAAAGACAAAAATAGTTATTGTGAGCTATCCGTAAGAGATAAACATATGCTGTCGCGGACGTTTGTAGAGCGTTTTAAGATATTCAATTCTGTGTATATTAATGTTGTGTTTTTCTTATAGTTTAGGCGCGTAAGCCATTAAACGTCCAAAGAGCTAATTTTTTTCACGTTTGCCACTACAAAGGCCGATTTTTAAGGATGTAGGAGTTATAGCCTATGTTCATCCCGGGAATCTCCTGAACATCTTGCAAAAAGCCCCATCACAATCGGAACAACGGTATGGCCGTGAATAAAGTACAAACAAACAACAACAATTTTTATATATTAGATAGCACTATATTATGTTATACACTAATAAAGTCTTACTACTACTAGTAATAGTACTACTACTATAACAACCACCACCACCATCAGTACGTGTAGAAAATAATAAGTGTGTCAAAATTAAACGCAAATTTTTCTTCGCTTTTAAGTTATTTCGTTTTAAAAATCAAGCATCGGAAGTATAGCTGATACCAATACTTTTTTACATAACACAGAGGCAGGTTTTCACCGAAATTATGCTGATACTTAGGTTTTTGAGTTTCCTACTGAGGCACACCTTTGAGATCTAGAAAATATAATCAACAAACGAAAACAAATAGTTTGATATATGAGGCTTACTCGCTATCTTTTTCAATGAGAATATAGAAATTCCCTGAGACACAGCGAGTGTTTTATTAATTGTAGAAACAATTAATAACAGCAGAAAAACCATTCTTTCTCACACAAATGGCGTGAAATGTTGGTACATATGAATCCAGGATGTGTGAGAGATTAATGGTCCTGTTGATGGTTTTATTTCTTCGGGCGAAATTAATTGCTTGCCTTTCACATTACTTACAGACCGATAGTTGGAGTGTAAGCTCTGTCAGACAACTTATTATTTCTTATTTTTCTTCCAGAGAAATGGCTATTCACATCTCAAATACTGCTATTACAAGATTAATTCAATCCTTCTGCTTCTAATTTCATAATTAACTCTCAAATCAGTATGTTAATATCATCCATTGCACTTTTCGTGCTTGGGATGGGATTCCGTGACAGGAAGATAGTTTTAATGTAGTCTATTTTCAATTTACGTTGGATCAGGTGGAGCACATGATATATAATTCTATTGTAACAAAAAAGAAATATATATATATATATATATATATATATGATGGCAGAAGCTTTGCGAGATTTTGGATACACAGTTCATGAGGAAGTTCATGGTATGACCACTAATAGGAGTAACAGACGAATAGATATTATTGCAGTTAGACCATCTTCTAAAATTGGTATGATATTAGATCCCACAATTCGTTTTGAGATTCTTAGTGGCCAACCTGAGGAAGTTGACTCTGAAAAGGAAGCCATATATTAGCCAACAATTGATTATTGCAATGATAAATACCAACTAGATAGTGTAACTGCCACAGGATTGATGATCGGGGCAAGAGGTACTATACCAGGATTCCTAGCCAAATTTTGGAATTCCTTAGATTTGGACAGGGTGTATCTTTCTAAAATTGCCATCGCTGCAATTAGAGGATCAATTTGAATTTTAAGAAACCATTTTTACAAAATTTCTACTTTGTATTATGTATACTTCAATTAGGCCTATAATTTGAATTTTTTAATGTATTTACAAAATGTATTTCATAAATTCAAAAAATTAATTGTCTATGTCCTTGAGGCATCCTCTAATGAGGAAAGTTGTATATAATAAATGTATATATATATATATATATATATATATATATATATAACTGTGTTTTGTTTGGGATGATGATCGACTGAAGGAAGGAAGAGCCAGCACAAGTCACCAATGTGCCGTGCACACTCATTCAATTGTTTACCTTTTTAGGAATTTCGAGTCGATTTGAGATAATAATTATTTACTTTTAAAAATCGAATGCTGATTTATTAGTATTAGTCGTTCAAAATATATCTGCAGGCGGAAGAATTACGAAGCTCTGTTTGTTGTTACACGTGACGCAATATAAAGCAGTGTACACTATCAGCGTCCCACGTCCCATTTCCCTCTGCCCTCGTAGATAGCAGTGTCACGTGTTCTATTCATGCATAAACACGACTGCAGTGCCCTCCGTCAACAACTGCGCTTACTCCTTAAACGGGTAATAATATAAAATTCGGAAGTTACTGAAGTTGTATACATGGAATAATCTTTAAAAATGTTTTCATATATTTATATATTACTTTGTAGAGACTGAAATGACCATGTCAGAAAAAAACAAAAAGAGAGAGAGAGAGAGAGAGAGAGAGAGAGAGAGAGAGAGAGCGACATCTGGGGATAATGAGAGTAACTAAATTAGCTTGAGTAAAAAACACGTACACTAGGGAGCACCCTAATGAAAATTTTTTCAATTCTTTTTACAGATCTTCACCAATCCTATCTAGTAGACAGCGAAAATTGCCATGACCTTAATCATGTATGTGTTCATTAACGATCTAGCGATCGCAAGTTTTCAAGAATTTTCTACTTGACTGCAAGTTATGTAGCATCTAGTTTCCATTATAGCCTATATCCTCCAACCATAACGTAAACACATTATTCCACTTTAACATCTCGTTTAATATACCGCAACATTCCCATCACATGAAGAGGACACAGAGGGTACTAAGTAAGTCGCTGTTTTTAGCGAAATGGAGCTTGAGAAGTCCTTAGATTAACTAAGGAAAGCAGTATCATTTAGATGTGTGAGAGAGTAAATGATATAGAACAGTTATGGGTTTTATTAACCCCAAAGTTTGGCATACAGATAAGGAAGTATCGTTGTTGGACAACTAAAAGTACTTAGTACACAATTGATCTTCTTGGTGATACAATATTAAAATATATATACAGTCAATGGGCATATTGACTGTATATATATTTTAATATTGTATCACCAAGAAGATCAATTGTGTACTAAATACATTTGACATCCAGGTCAATTCGATCTATATTGACTATTGACAAATAATAAAGCTACGATTATTTTATGTTTTGACATATTGTCATCGGTTGGATTTGTGCACCGGACCCTGCTTGTGAGTTTTAAGTGTGGAATCTAGTGTTATATTTCATCAGGGAAGAATCTACGATTTTATTAATAATTAATCATCTACACAGTGGATTTGTTAATCGTTAGCAATACATCACCTGTTATAATTTTGATAATACAATTGGACTTTTGAACGACTACGAACTTCAACTTCAAACTCAATCACACCTTGGTATTCTACTCTCCGGTTTCTTCAGGTTCAGCTTATAACCACTGTGTTTGTAAGTGATATTGTTACCGAGATTGTGATTTATTAGACTGATTTCAATATGATGACTAGGAAATCTGATCACAATCTATACCATAAAATAAGTATGAAAATAAGTTTCATTGGTTTGGACATTGCCTTTTTAAAGAATTGTAAAAAAGAATTTTTCCAAAGTTCATTCAAGTAAATGTGTCAAAAAATTGTAGAAACAGAGAGAGAATAACCAAATTTACCAAACAAAAGTGGCTAGATTCCGAAAATAAATACCTTTATTCGAAGAGGAGCAGATTGGAAATTCAATCTTATAAACTATGGAAAACATTAACAGCACATCTTACCGAACTGGAATTTTTAGACTGGTGTGAATTTCAGAGAAATATGTTTCGATCGATCAATTTTAAAGTTCAGAAAAAACGTTCTTCCCAACAGATTAAATTGAAAAAACTTATTGATCGCAGGGGAGGGTCCGGGGTATGCTCCGATAGGGTCAGTATTGTTGAGAATCTCTCTTCACAAACCTTTAATGACCAAGAACTGCAGTTGTTAAATAAAGGCCTAAATTTGCTTTACCGGATCACAATTCTGAAATTGAAAATGTTATTGCTGGCATCGAATCTTCAATCAAGCATTTCAATGAACCCACAAAACAATATATCAGAGAATTTAGCAAACAGATCGTTACGAAGAATTTGGCTACTACTAAGAAATCATCAAATAGCACTGATATACAAAACAAGAGAGTCATTAAAGGTTTGAGAAGAAGGGATTGCTTTTACATGAAAGCTGATAAAGGGAATAGGGTCGTTGTCTTGGATAAACAGGACTACTATGATCGTGTTAATGATATGATTAATGGTGGTCCTTACCAGTTGGTTAATAAAAATCCATTACCTAAAATGATCAGGGACGTAACTAATGTTGTGAATTCGTGCAATCATCTGGTTACTAAAGAATTAAAACGCAATTGCATATTTCGAATCCTCTGGTACCTAAATTGTACTGTTTACCAAAAATACACAAACCAGGAAAATTAGTTAGACCTATAGTTTCAGCTATATCTGCACCCACTTATAATATTTCTAAATGGTTGAGTTGTGAGTTTGGTAATCTTCCCCTACCACAGCCCGGCTTTGCTGTTAAGAATTCTTTGGAATTCATTGAGAAAACCAAGAATATCGAGCTGAAGGATGGAGAGATTTTGATTTCTTTTGATGTGAAATCTCTCTTTCCTAGTATACCGATACCTCAGACGCTGAGTTTCTTGGAAGACCTACTACTACAGAATAAATTGGAGCCCCATATTGTCAATCAATATATCAAGTTAACGGAACTTTGCATGAATCAGAACATTTTTCAATTTAACAATAAGTTTTATGAACAAAAGGAGGGAACGGCAATGGGTAATTCATTGTCTCCTTTCCTAGCTGATCTTTTTATGAGCAGATTTGAGACGGAGCTTGGGAAGGAATTAGATTACTTTCCAAGGGTCTGGCTCAGATATGTTGACGACATTTTTGCTATTTTTGATACCAAAAAATGCAATGTACAGGAATTTGTTGAAATATTAAATGACCGAACTCCCAGCATAAATTTTACGTATGAAGAGGAAGAGATGGAAGGCTGCCTTTTTAGATATGATAATAATTAGAAATAATTATAGATTGGAATTTGACATTATAGAAAAGATACCAGTACATTTAGATATATCCCGGCAGATTCTCACCATTGTAATCAACATAAAATGGCCAGTTTCAATTTTTAGTTCACCGTCTTATCACTTTTCCGTTAAGTAAAAATAGATATAATAAGGAATTACAAACCATTAAAGATATAGCTAAGTGTAATGGTTTCAATGAAAATATTATTGATAAGTTGATTCGTAAATTTGAATTTAGAAAACTTGTTATGGATTCTACAGCTTTCCATTCTCCTATGGAAAGGAGCTAATTTTGCTATTATGCCGCTACGTTCCCTCTTTAACTAGAGGTATTGCACAAGATATTCAAAGGACTAGATAATAAATTGATTTTCACTTCAACTTTGACATTAAATAGTTTTACTCGGAAACCCTAAAGATAAAGTCGCTTGTATAGAGAAATCCTGGGCGATATGAAATTGCATGCAATGACTGCTGACTTGGAAATATGTTGGCCAAACCAGAAGATCCATTTTAAATAGATTTTATGAACATATTGCCCCATTTCCAGATCTCAACAGAATTGAAAAATCTGGAGTTGCCCAGAATATATTCTGAGTACGGTCACGCCTCACTTTCCCCCCCCCAAAAAGTAATCTTAGGCGGATGGTTCGTTCGCGTCAGGGATTTCACATTCCTTAAGGTCCTTGAAAGTTTGGAAATTATAAAAAAATAAGGATAAAATAATGCACAAAGACAAAGGCCCTATTCCGTACAGCCCCCTCTTGTCTATAATTTAGAAAAGAGAGCATTAGTTTTTATTATGTTTTACGATTCACTTGTGAATGATTGCTGTTCATGTGACGCTAGGTTTGTTTTTAACTGAATTTGTATACTGGATTTATTTAGTCTATATTGTTCTTCAGTCAATATCTGGTCTTGAGAATGACAGCTTAGGGACCGTAGAAACTATGGTTAGACCATTCTAAATATTTATTGGTTGGAAAATGGGCATATTGACTGTACTTATGATTTTAACTAAAAGAAATCATTTCGAGGTTTTAAAGCAAAGAGTGAGGTTACCTGGCTCCTTTCCCTGTGAACTTTATTATAAGGGCCTACTATATACAATTCCGCCCAACTGGAATTCCCTACCAGGAATCAGAGAATAACACCAGACGGAATTGCCTGATCTATATTATTTAAAAAGAAGTTTCATTTATATTTCCTTTAACTTTGTAATGAACATTATCTTCACATACAAAGTAAATGTATTAATCGAAGTTTCCCGTTTAATGTATTGTAATATTATGGTTGATTTATTGGCGTCTAATATACTGCACCTAATCCTGTACTATATTACAATATTATTAATTCATTTAGCAGGTTTGACGTTGTTTCTCATCTTCCTGCGCCCCATTAATCTGCTTTCAATCTCCTCCACATCTCTCTGTCATTCCAATCTCCAACATCCAATTCTTTCTCGCTAATGCTGCTCCAAACACCATCCATCTATGTTATTTTTGGCCGTCGTCTTCTCCTTCTACCAAGTGGCACCCAGTCCACGAGTAGTGTATTCCTGGGGATCTGATTATGCCATTCTTTTGACATGACCATACAATTTTAATTCTTTGTTTTTTTACGAAATCCACAAATTAATTCATATTACGTTTAATTGCATTGTTTCTTTGTTACATCTATTGTATTATTATTATTATTATTATTATTATTGTTATTATTATTATCATTCTTATTACTATTATTATTATCATTATTATTATATTTGTCGTATAAAAAGCCATTTATATTGAATTATACGCTGCAAATTTAGGTATTCTTAAATTTACTATAATTAGTATATTTCATTTATATAATTTTATTGTAAATATGTAGTCGTACATTTGTGCTTGCTGAGTGGACGAGAAGTTGTTATGGCCTTAACTCTGTCAGAATAAACAAAATAGTACCATAACCATTACCGTAAGCATAATAAAAACCTAACCATCATCATCATAACAACAATCATTATCATAATCAATATCATTATCAATATTATTATTATTATTATTATAGTATTATTATTATTTATTATTATTATTATTATTATTATTATTATTATTATTATTATATTATTACTCAATGATATTAATAAGCTGTTAGTTTATGCTAATGATGTAGTGCTATTGGGCGATAGCGAGGAGATACTAAAGGCCAACACACACACACACAAACACACACACATCCACACACACTATTGAGTAACACTAATAAATTGGGACTGGAAGCAAATATCAAACTAAATATATGGTCACACACAGAAATGCATTATATAACGGAAACGGACAGCTAATTATAAATGAGGGAAATTTTGAGGAGGTAGCAGAAATCAAATTCCTGGGTACAATTATCACAAATAGGAATGAGATGCACAAAGAAATTAAACATAGGCTCAATTCTGGAAATTCATGCTATTATGCATTGCAGAGACTCTTGACGTCTCAAATCGTTTCGAAAACCGTTAAACACAAAACATATAAAACTATTATTCTACCAGTTATATTATATGGATGCGAACCTTGGACTCTTACTTTAAGGGAGGAAAGTAGATTACGAGTATTTTAGAGTAAAGTTCTTAGGAAACATTTTGGACCAAAGAGAAATGAACATACATGCGAATGAAGAAGACTTCATAACAGTGAACTACATGGTCTTTATAGGAAGCCAGATATAATGAGAACAGTTAAGTCTCGTAGACTGCGATGGGCAGGACATGTGGCACGAATGGGGAATGAAAGAGGTGCATGGAAGCTTGTTGTATAAAAGCGAGAGGGAAAACGCCCAGTTGGTAGACCAAGAATGAGGTGGGAGAATAACATTAACTATGATTTGAGGGAAGTAGATTAAACAGGGGATGATTGGTGAACATTAGCTCAGAGAAGGGATGTATGGAAAGCTTATGTCTGCGCGGCCATGAACCTCCGGGTACAATAGTGCCAGTGAGTCAGTTGTTGTTATTATTATTATTATTATTATTATTACAATTATTTGAAAGTTTATATAATATAAACGAGAAATCTAAATGGAGTATGAATAGCTTATAGCCCATGTTTAATATGTTGGTAAAGCTTTCATTAAAACAGAAATTATGATAAACGCAATAGAATTAAAAATTTGTTTCATATTGTAGTGAAAAAGAATAATATCTGATACGGTTTTAATATGCAGTTAATGGTATTTTGCGGTGTAGTGTTAGTGGAGCGGTTGAAATTCGAGGGAGGTCGGCATCGCTCTGTAATAATGTGGTCAGACTACACGATGCATTACGAGACATCCCTTGGGATGAACTTGAAACCGCTCCCCCTCGATCAGGGCTTGTAGACGATTCGGCAACAATGTTGTTGCTAACTGTACAAGGTGCTGAGATTGATGCTGTGTTAATGGGTCAGCCATCAACTCTTTGCTTATTCAGACCTACCACTTCACGTCTTGCTAAGTCACACACTTTTTCACTTTTGTTTTTATTCGCGCTTTAATGTCAATACCATATTGATTCTATTTATTGATTTGTTTTATTTCTTAATGATTCTATTAACCTGGGCATTAAGAAAGGCAGATAGTAAACAAATAGAGGCTGCTGAAATGAAGATGTTGAGAGCAATAGCAGGATACCAAAGAACCGATAAAAAGAAAAACGAAGATATAAGAACTGAACTTAATATATATAATCTCTGTGAAAGAATAAACTATTATCAAAATGCTTATCTTCAGCACGTATTACGAAAGTGCACCGTGTAGGTGCTGGATCAAACCGTTATTGTTGATAACCATTTTGATTAGAAAACATAGACTGCTCAAATTAACATATCTTTGCCCGGGCCCATAAAAGGCAAAGATTAATTCAACTTTCCTTAATACATTTTCAAACATGTAATGTGCAGTAAGCTACAAGCTATAATCGTGGAAACTTTAAGGAAGGAGAAACTAACACACGCTTGAGAAAGCTTTGGGATTTTACTTCCATATCTGACATAAGCTAGCTACTAAATGAATACGCAAAAAGGTACTTAAAATACACAACTAAAGCTTTAATACGAGTCAAAAAGTATAGTCAGATATAACATGAAAATAAATGAATAAATAATTAATTTAACAAAGAAAAGAATACTATGATTGATCATCTATACAAAAAAATATGTAAACAAACATACATACTTTTACATTCATACTAGTCCAGCCTCCGGTTGGGGTACACAGTCCTTGCGGCCCCACCCTGGGCTACAGGACTAACAAACCAAACTAGCTCTTCTGAGTTACACTGACCAGACTCCGACGATCACTCAACAGATGATGATGCGATGTTACAAAACACACAGCTATTTATGAGAGTTTACAAGGAGAGGGGAGAATGCGCGATAGCACACGGTGCGTACTAGGAAGGGAAGGGGTAGGTGGGGGAGCATTTGGCACTGTTCACAAAGATCGCACACGAAATGGAGACGCGATGACGTATATGTTGCGCAGCATAACGTAATCCCTGTATCGAAATCCCTATTTCGGTACAAAAGAATGAAAAGTGCATACCAAGAAGAATGTATAATTATAAACCAAAAGGGAGAAGAATGTTGGGAAGACCATTGAAGAGATGGAAGGATCTATTCGACCTATAATGAGATCGGAACATGCCATTGGGCTTAATCCTTGTTGTTGTTGATGATGATGATGATGAATGATTCTATTATGTAGGGTAGACTCGGCAGATTCGGGACCCGGGATGAATAGGGACACTTTCAAATTTTCTCTCCACTGAAATCTAAGGCTCCCAGTGAAAGATCTGGCTTCTGTCCACTAACCTCTACACGTCATGTAGAGGAACGTCGTGTAGTATGGACCCCCATTTTGAATTTATTTTTCTTCTTTTAATTAAGGGAGTTGAATTTCGTTTAATTGCAGTAATAATCATTCATTAGTGTTATAACCATGAAATAGCATTGTTATTTTATTCAAATATGGAAACATCTTCATAATTTATAAACTCTTTTACATTACAAGAAAGGCCAACTTTAACCTCTATATTCGGATAAAGTGGACCCCAGAGTCCACCTTAGCTTTTAGTATATATTTTTGAGTTTATTTACTCTATTAATTTATACAGACAGGCACAGATTAACCTGCAAATATTTATGACTGATCATATTTAAAAAGCTTTGATATTTATTTAATGTTTTAAATATTTATTGTTGATTATAACATTCACACGTCATTTATTTAACTGCAGAAAGTGACGGCCTTTTGGTTTAATAAAATTACAAGGATATTAAATCAAATTAATTAAGTGCATGATTTTCACAGATAACATCCCCATTTATAACATATACGTATTAGTGAACCGCCTCATGGAGGGTCCAATTTGACCGAATTCCTTTGTTATGTTTGTTTTATACAGCCACCATGTCACATAATATAAAACCAAACCAATCAGTATATAAAACAGCACGTACATAATATAATATATTCAGGAGTTTTATCAACATTTGTAATATTCAACAGCATACATTAAAGATTAATTCTTAGCTCGAAAACTTTTAAAATTATAATTTTCATAAATATCAATAATAAGGCCTTCTTCGCGCAAAGAATAAAAGAAACTGGCCTTGAACACATCAAAGATGATGAAGGTGAGAAGTTAAAACATTTTCTGTTCGACGGTAGCAGCATTTAAAGAAGCTATTAACAGGGTCCACTCAAACCGAAGGGTTCACATTACCCGAACTTCCATCAAAATTAGATGTGTGACATTTTGGTTATAGTCTAAATATTTCACAACAAAGATTGGTGTTCTAGGTAAGTGAAATAATAGCTTCGTATATTTAATATTTTCGTTTTTTTATTATGCTTGTCTCTTATTAAGTATCATCATCATCATCATCATGAACAAATTCGTTTTAGGCCATGTGGCCTGTACGGTAAACCTAGCGAAGATGGTCTTGATCTTTCCACCGATGTTTTGGTCTTCCTTGGTCCCTATGTCCTGTTGGGGTATATTGGAATGCCAATTTTGGAAGTCTATATGGTCCGATAACGAATTAATTATTGCTAAATTATTAAGTAATAATCCACAAAGAGATTGCGGTTAACTCCCGTCCTTGTACTGAACGGATTAGATGTGCCAACCGATTCGGGTGAATAAGAACACTAATTTTCGGCCGAATAGAGACAGCGTATTTCACTCATTGATTTGTAATCATTGCAATGCAGATGTCTAATTCTAAACAGAGTTGGATAGAAGTTGATATAAATAGAGCTATTAAAATATTCCGTCAGGGCAGAGTAATATGAGTTACTTTTAGCGTCATCATATCAGTGGAAGTGACGATTCGTTGAAAATAGTTGGTACAAATAATTCTTCCATTGTCTGCATGTGGATTTAAATTAAATTTGAACAATGTAAGAAGAGAGAAGAAATTCAATGAGCACGTTATCGCCATCAGAATTTGAATAAAAAGTAAAAATGATAATGATGATACTGGAAAGGTCGAACAAAATAACACTATGTGCGGGTTTTATTTGTAAAATACAGCAATCCCATTTCATCAAAACTGGGAGACTACATCTAGGGTTGTGGTAAAATATGTGAATGATATCATAAAACGTGTGTTGAAACTGATGGGAAGACAAAAAAAAAGTTTGTCGGCCTAATATAAAAAGAAATAAATCTTATTCTATTATAGAGTATAGAGAAAATTATGTTATAAATTGTGTTTAAAATGTCTGAGAAGTAAATATTTTACCGACGAAAGCCATTTCAAAACCGTCACGACTCACCTAAAAGATTGTCCCTATTCACTCTAACAAATTAGGATGAGTGGGGACATACAGTACTGGAATATAAATGTCAGTAACTCCTTACGCATTTGATTGATACAACTATAACTGACACAAAATGTTGACCAAAGATTATATTAAATCATGAAGTAAAAAAAAGTCTTATCGATAATGAAACCGATATTGTAGATTTTATTTTTGTCCCGATTCAACCGAACTTACCCTACGTCCCATTTAACTTCACTATTTAGGAAAAACCTCAGTCAGGTTCATCGGCATGGGATTTTAACCATGGATATCTCGACTACCACTCTAAAAAG
Source organism: Diploptera punctata (assembly GCA_030220185.1). Taxonomy (NCBI): domain Eukaryota; kingdom Metazoa; phylum Arthropoda; class Insecta; order Blattodea; family Blaberidae; genus Diploptera; species Diploptera punctata. The sequence goes on along the minus strand of JASPKZ010004178.1, from coordinate 819,309 downwards.
TTAGAGCCACCTAGTAAAGATCCAAAATTTCATCATCTTCTGATATTGGAGGGGGAAGGAAGATCAATTAAAGTGTTATTAGCAATTTTGAGTAATGGATGATTGATTCGTAATGGCTTATTCATATGTTATGTGACACAATTCAGTGACCTTGACTTAATAATCCTATGTTAGGAAAATATCGTCGCCGGTGGTCTAGAAGTTTAATTCCTTGCCTCTGGAGCCGAAGATCGCGGGTTAAACCCAGTCGGAGTCGATGAATTTTTAGGATGAATAAATCCAGGGGACAATTTTTATGAGGAGGGGCTTTAAGACGTGAGACCCGAGTCAAAAAAAGTTTGGGTTCAATAAAGAACCTCAAACCTAAATTAGAGCATCTGGTAATGTAATCGTGCTTTCACAATCAAGTAATGTCTAGTTGCCTACTGTATCTCTTTGAGGCGATTTGATAACCACTTATAAATCGCTTACATACATAGGGAACTAAGCATACTTAAAGTATGCTTCATTAAATAACTCCCGATAGGGAGCTCCCTTGTCCCCTTGTGGGGATGTACGAATATAGACTTGATATTAAGACACTGAAACGAAATTATGGAGTTCCTTATTGTGAAACTATTTGGTTTCTCCACTTTCAGCCCTTGAGACCGAATACTTCTCTTAATCAATGTTTTCGTTTATTTTTAAATTAGACCATTATATACTACCAGTTATATTATATGGATGCGAAACATGGACTCTTACTTTAAGAGAGGAAAGGAGATTACACGTATTTGAGAATAAAGTACTTGGGAAAATTTTTGGACCAAAGAGAGATAAACAAACAGGTGAATGGAGAAGACTACATAACAATGAACTACATGGTCTTTATAGGAAGCCAGATATAATAAGAACAGTTCAGTCTCGTAGACTGCGATGGGCAGGACATGTTGGACGTATGGGGAATGAAAGACTTGCATGGAAGCTTTTTGTAGTGAAGCCAGAGAGAAAACGCCCAGTTCGGTTGAATCAGGACGGAAATACAAACCTAAAGGCACCCGAGATGTGGGCAGACCTAGAAAGAGATGGGCTGAAGTCGGAACGAGTCAACAGACCTAATCCATGAATGTAGATGATGATGATGGTAGACCAAGAATGAGGTGGGAGAATAACATTAACTATGATTTGAGGGAAGTAGATTATACAGGGAATGATTGGAAAGCATTAGCTCAGGATAGGGATGTATGGAGAGCTTATGTCCGCGCGGCCATGAACCTACGGGTTCGATAGTGCCAGTGAGTAAGTAAGTATATTCCACTTATATGAGAGACATACTCCACAACTTTAGAATACCACAGTCAAATCAGTAACAAATATTCCCCCAAGTTAATGTTATTTGTAAGCTACTAGTAACATATATTTAAATACTTATTAAAATGCCAAGATGACTAGTACCCAATAGGTATTCTCCATTTTATAATCAAACGAAATGTTCAGGAGAAGAAAGGACTATATTCAAATTAACAAAATTTCCAGAAAATAGTATTTATTTATATGTATATCGACAGCTTATAGTGAGAGGGTTGTTATTATGAATCAAACTTTATAAAAACTTTGAAGTAGGCCTATTTTGTCTAAAATAAGTATCCATGTGGGCGTGGTAAGTACTTCTAACAGTTGTAAATGTGTTATATTTCTCTCTTCTTCAGTTAAAAATATTGCATAATGCTATTATGAAGGAAAGAAAAAAGTGTTTAATCTCCGAAAAAAATAGGCCTACAGCCAATACAGATAATTTCCAAATTGTACTGTTATAACTTGATAAAAAAATCAATTCAATTGTTTTTCGAAACTTTTGAACGGAAATGTTAATCAAAACACAGTTAATACTACAAAAGGTACATAATTTTAATGATGTGAATACTTTTAATATTCTGAAATACTTTTGTATTATTAAAAATACTTGTACCCAGTATAAAGATTTGTAAATCAGTCGCTGATATTTTAGCTTCAGTATTATGTTGTCAGTTTTAAATGTAGGCTAATATTCTGTGTCTAGTGGAATTTTGATTGTGTGATTTCAAGTTAGGCGTGTGAGGCATCATGCCTTGGTGCATAGCAACGGGATATGGTTGAAATCACCATCAGGGAAGATTTTTTATTGGGATATTCGAATATGGAATCGATGTCCACTCGACAACTTGAAGAATTCTGATAGCTGTAATAATAAACTCCACCACTGCCGGTCCCAAGTCAAGATGAGAAAGGAGGAGCAACACCTCGTTAATAAACCTAGGTTCTGCTGACCCGACTGATAGTACCTTCTGAGGGTCCCTAGCTAGGGTTAATGTGAAGACCCCAATGGCGGATGCTGCAGAGTAGGAGACCTACGGCATGTTGCAGATGGCGGATGAGGCAATTAAGGGTGGAGTAGACTCTTAGCTGCAGTGAAAGCAACTGATCTATGGTGGACTCCAGAAAAAAGGCTCTGGTCCTCCAGGTTGGGGGTTGATGCTATGGGTCAGCTCCTCATACATTGTAAAAAAAACTTAATGCTATAAAACTGAAATATATAGCCTCGGATGACACGCAAGACCGGAAGTGTGGAAGAAAGAGTTGTATATTTTGGTTGAGATACCTATGTATATAACATAAACAATCCTAAAATTAAATTAAAAAATAATAAGCGGCTTCAGGTTGAGAAAACGAGTTATAACAGCTGGTGGAACCGACAACCAGACAAAATGTTACCCATATAATGAGTGGATGATCGTCCACCACTGTAATTAACACATGTTGATGTGAGACGAGCAGCTTGTAGGCCAACATCCTTCTAAGCCTGACGCGCTTTGGAGTAAAAATGTTTACTTTCGGCGACTATTAAGTAGGATCGATTAACATTTGTAAAAAATACATTTTTTAATATTTTAAAGAGATAGCCTCAATAGCTCTATTTCATGGGAATCCGCTCTAAATGAATATATGTTTCTTTGAACTTTGTAAGCATGCAGCTGCACAAATTAGTCATTCATTGTCCGTGAATATATCGTTTACGTAGTTAATCAAGTATTCTATCAGGCCAGTGATTGACGTTTCATTACCCGCTGCAAATATGATGGAAGCACTGTATCACATGTAATGTCAGATTGTTTGAGAAGACCACGAAATAACTCATTTTATGGTTGACAATTATTAACTCTTCTGCTGTGCTTTACCAAATAGAGTCAGTCAGTAAAATGGAAGCAGGTGTTTTGAATTCCAAATCGAGGTATTTAATTACACTCTCTTTAATCTTGTTTAGGAAAAAAATCAATTCAGTGATTTGTCATAGCTACAAGATGAAGTCATGTGACAATTCAGCTATAAATATTTCAAACATAAAGTCTTATTTGCATTCATAAAATTGCGTTCCATGAAGCAGAGCAGTGAAATTGAGTAACAGATTTTTTTATGTGACTGTAAAAATAATAAAAAAGTTATAGCATAAATAAAAACTGTAATTTATTTAGAGCTTTATACTAACTCTATCTCACTTGCACTATCGAACCCCAAAGTTCATGGCCGCGCGGAAATAACGAAGGCTCAGTTCAATAGTGCTACATTAAAAAAATAAGTTTTCAGGAGAAAGGATTTAATATTTCAATTGAGCCTAATAAATACAATTTAAAAGGTTACCTCATATAATTTTGTTTAAACAAAGTTATTTTGCGTTCAACATCATCATCTGTAAAATCGTCTTGCCTGCATTCGTTTTCCCTACATCTTCAAGCAGACCTTGGTAAAATGCCCAGTGAGCCTAAGAGAAAATATCATTTCACATTAGCTTATCATGACCCTTTTCTTTTTCCTTTTTTGTACTTAGAAATGTTTCTGCTCCCATAAATACATTTCTAACATGTTTTTTCACTCCTTCATTTTATGGTATATCCTACAATAAACGTCTTAAATTTTTCTTCCTCATAATGTTTATACACCTCAACATTTGCTAAGTTTTGTCTCTATCAAAAGACAGGAAATATGGAAAAAAAACTTACACAAATTAGAATAGCAGAAAATATTATTACTCCTATCAAAATTATGTATGAAAACTATGTATGTATGTTCTGTATTACGCCAGGGCAAACTATCTGAAACTATTTTCTTACACAGCGGAGTACGATAAGGTTGTTTGCTGTCACCATTGTTATTTATATAGGTCTTAGACGACTAAATGACAATTGTATGTATTATATATATATATATATATATATATATATATATATATATATATATATATGTATATATATATATAGGAATTGATTGGAATCTGAATGTTAGACTTGAATATATGAATATATGGAATATGCCGACAATGTTTGTTTATTGACAGACAGATTCTCTGACATCAAGAGCAAATTAAGAGTCCGGAGAAGGAATTAAGCACAGCTGGGCTGTACCTGAATAAAAAAAGTGCAACATAATGAGAGTAAATAATGCAACAGAAATGCGATTGCTGCTCTATGTTACAGAAGGTGAATTCCAGTATTTAGAAAGCATTATACACATACACACATAAATAAACAAATAAATAAATATATATATATGTTATAATTAAATGTTTAACATTGAGCAATGTAAGCTTAATATATGATAAGAAAAATAAATGCCTGGACGGGATTCGAACCCGGATCTCAGAGATCCGGGTTCGAATCCCGTCCAGGCATTTATTTTTCTTATCATACCATATATATATATATATATATATATATATAAAGGTTGATCAGAGAAAGATCTTAAGGTTAGAATTAGAAAATCAAAAGCTGCATTCTCAAAATTGTCACCCATGTGGAGATCTAAACAAACATCAATTAGAATTAAATTAATATTATACAATAGCAATATTGGAAGTGTATTGTTATATGGATGTGGTAATTGGAAAAGAACAACTGCATTATATAAATAAAATTGCAAGTACATATAAACAGATACCTGTGATTTACTTTGAGAATCTGGTGGCGAAAAACCATATCAAATTATGGAAAATAACCTCACAGTATGATATCTGGAAGGATATGAAATATCCCAAATGGAAATGTTTTGTATACACTCCCAGAAGCAAATTAGACAGTATGCCAAAGAGAGCACTGGAATGAAATCCACAAGGATTACCTAAAAAAGAAATTAGACAAAAATATACCTGAAGCAGCACTATAAAACCTTAATTGAAAAAAGTGAAAGATTGGTAAGAAGTCAGTAATTTGGCAAAAAACACAGTTCGTGCTTTCAGAAAATCCATAAGCTTCCAAGATGAATGACAAACTACTATTTCTATTACTGCTAATACTAAATGGTAATATTCGGCCGGACTCTATGGATTTTTAGGATGGAAAAGTTCAAGGAATAAGTGTTACGGGAGGACTATAAGCAGTGTGTTGCGACTTTAATTCTCAGGCTTTTAAATAAATCACTAGCCTCAGTTAAAGGCTTCTGTGCAAAATGTAACGGACCTTCATCCATCGAAGTTACCTACTAAATGTCCCATTGAGGCAATGTGCTAACTACATTTCACTTGTTGATATCCATAGATAAATAAGTGTAACTAAATTAGCTTGATTAAGAAAATTGTTTAGATTGGGGCGATGTGCTAACTACATTTCACTTGTTGATATCTATAGGTAAATAAGTGTAACTAAACTAGTTTGATTAAGAAACTCCCGCTAGGGAGAACCTATGCTCCACATGACACGCATGGGGCATGCACATAAACCTACATCCAAATAGTAATATTCTTATAGGAGGTCAAAAACCAAACTACATTAGCTGGGAAAAAACTTCTATGAATGAATGTTCAAAAAGTTACAATCATATATCTTTAGGCACTTCAGTGAAATTACGATCTTCTAGTCCCTAATAGTATATGCTCTACACTCCGCTGAAGCAAAATAGTCATTAAGGCTAATGAATCCGAAATTTCTTGTAGAAAACAAGTATGGCTGAACACTGTTGTTGAGGGTGTTGACTTCAGCGAAAATTCAAAATTTGAGTTTGTGTTTCACTCTAAGCAATAAGTCGACAACATCTTGTGTGAAAGGGGTGGTTAAGCCATCCTTTTAAGCAGCTCACGCATATCTTGGTTTCGCCAACACTGCTCCTTATTGTCCCCTTCCGTTGTCTCTAGTGTCTTCCATTGTTCTCCTAGAACATTGTTTCATCTTCCTCCCTCTCTCTTTTGTCTCCACTTTACCATCGTACTAACCTCAAGAGCTCCATGAATAGACACTCACTTCTTTAGAAAGTTGAAGGAAAGCAATTCAGTGAGACAGAAATACAAGTCAGAGTTCAAGCTACTATTTCCTCTCTATATACTGTTGATATAACAAGCAATAATCTTGTCATGTTATTTAGACAGTGTGAATAAAATTTGCATCAAAATTTACATTCCACTCTTGCAAATCATTAATGCAAACATGGTCAGCACATGCTTGATCAACATGTTAATTAATTTTGTGTCATTTTTATTGTAGTGCAGTTACATATGGTCTGAAACATGGAATTTAATAAAGAATTACAATTACAGATCATATCAATGGAAATTAATTTTCGAGGAAGCGAGCGATATGTTCGAAATTGGAAAAAAGGAATGAAATAAAATAAAAATTGAGACAATATGGGTTCTAATATGGGGAAAAATTAATGTTAAGAATTCTGAATTGAAGAGACGTCTAACTAAAAAAAAATGAAAATGGATTTTTTTATCTACAATTATGATTTTACCACAGATTACACAAATGTTGTTTTTCTCATCCTAGTCTACAAACCAATACTATGTGTATGTGTGTGTGTGTGTGTGTGTGTGTGTGTGTGTATTGAGTAATGAAACTGGTATGGCCGCTTAAGAAGAATATAAGAAACATGTTACAAGTGTCGTGGATTAATTTCCACATGAATGAAGAAGATACGGAATACGAATGGATAGGGACGAGTGGTGAAGCCAAATTTTTAGTAATAGAAATATGTTTAAACATAGGAAATAAGTTTTATTATTGTCTATATCGATGAAAGAAGCTAAATTAATATAGGCCTATTTAAATTTTAATTAAGTAGTTAAAGAGTAAAATGAATATGGACACAAGAAACTACATTGTGAAAAATATCACAAGTATCAATATAATTAGGAGAAAAATAAAGATACTGGGTGTTTCTCTGAGGCGATGAGCTAATCACGTTTTACTCCTTAATATCTGTAGAAAAATAGGCGAAAGTAAAATTAGCTTTGTTTAGTAACTCCCGCAAGGGAGGACCCTTGTCCTATTCTAGCATTAAATATGGTGTATATTCTAGATTCGATTATAGCCATTTTTCGGCTATTATATGTCACGAGTGGTTCTGTGAATGTTCCGACACATAAGTTACTGTTAGCCAACATAATTACACAAGTTTCCGGTATCAGATTGTGGATTTTTATATATTTATTCACATGATGCTAAGTCCTTTACCACATAATATTCTGTACTCTTTTCATTTCGCTAGGTGACAAAGTGGACAAGTTAATGTACACCAGATTAAAATACAGTTTATTAGATAATTTCGTTTGAATAATGACACATATATATATATATATATATATATATATTTGCACTGTAAATATGACTACTTTATGTTAATATTAACCTAATTTCTCCTCGAATTTTAAGGTATTCCCTCATTTTGTTTTAAAAAATCAACATATAGGCCTACAGTTTACTTTTATCAGGTAACACTGAGCAACAAAAAATAAACTTTTGTCTTTTTTCTCAGAAAGAAAAACATGTGATTCTGATAGTATGTTTTCCCCTGAATTAAAATATGGTATCGGTTTTTCTACATCACGCAAGGTTTCCGAGACACAGGAATTTATAATTTCAAACACTTTAATATTTTCTACATTCGTAACTACACAATATTCGAACATTCGGACTCACCTAGAAAGTAAGAAATGACGATTTTCTGCTATATTTCGCCTGTGGAGCATCCCTCTTGATGGTGTAACAATAATCGGCCAGCATATTAGGATTCCATTAGCCTTGATATCTCTTTTCCATAGCTGAAATCTCCTGATGAAAGTGTTCCTCGTTTTATTTTACAATGGACAAATGGACGAAAAAACATTTATTAAAAAATAATAATTTAAATCCATTAACTGAAATTGAAATAAAAAAAAACTGTGGGTGATGGAGAAATTGCGAATGCATATTTGAAAACACGATAAAAACTACATTAAGTACAACTATTGGTACTCATGAGACAAACATCATGTTGACCAGTCTTATTATTGACATACTACTAAAATGATGTGAGCGTTTTTTTATTTCAATTTATGTAGGTGCACTCTTGGAAAAGTACGAGTATTCCCAATTTTTTTCGAACTGTTCAAAATTACGGTCGTATTAATGATACTGAGAGGTAGCGATTATAATGAGGCAGATCCTGGCAATTCAATTTCAACCCGGCATTTGTCTTGGCAATTAATGAAAACGTTGAAAATACCAGAGTGAGGTTGGTTGGGAAAGCGTTTTGGCCACCTGAATACGAAACCCAAATGGCTGAACCAACTTTCTAGGCGTAATTGAAGTAAATAGGGTATTCATTAAAACCAGTAATTGGTTTAATACTCTTGAGATTTCACTGCGTTGATACTATTAAAAATCCTTCACAATTGCTCACGTAGTGCTCTTTAAATAAATTAGGGCACCATGTATAACTAATCCGCTCTTATTAATGAGAATCTCATTTTGATAACAAGGTGCTCTTCAAACACTAGAGACGCGCAATAATAGGAACATCGTAACATTTCATTAATGACCTGAAAATGAGATTCTAACGTAACAACCGTAGAGCAACTTCTCAACTCTAAAACTTATCATTTCTTGTTTATTAATACTGCTCTTCTTCGTCATATTCATTAATGATTTAAGGTTCTGTGTTTAGCCTTGGCCTCCCTAATCACCTCCATCCATTGTTGTCTGCCAAGACAGTCAACGTGGACCAGCAGAAAATGCGGCTTCTTAGGCGGCTACTGTTCCCCCTCCCAGCCTTTGTTATTTAAAATAGGGCAGCCGGAAGCTATACCAAAGGGCTGAAGAGGGCATATAAGACCCTAATGCTGCCGGAAGGGACAGGTCACGGGATAACCCTGCATGTTGTATCGATAAATAAAGGTTATTTATGGACATTATGGGAAAAAGAATAAACGTCTAATTAGGTACGTCCATACATAATTTTTTGTCACAAATAAATAATAGATACATTAACTTTTTAATTATTGGTACCATCCTAAGTTGTATTCAGTTGTAATATTCTTGAAAAACAATTTTGCCTAAGAACAATGTTTTTATCGTTCATAACTCAGTCATATGACGGTTAAAAGTAGCACCACGTTTCCCCCAATAGACGGAGTCGGCCGAGTAACTCATACAAGTTACTTAGAGTACAATTGGAACTTAGTTCAGATATAGTACATTATCATTAATCCTGAAATCATACCTATGCCATTCCATACTTCTTATTATTTGTCAGTGCCGTCAGGTTGTCTTGCTTTTCTAGCATTGCATCCTGCCATCAGCGGAATTGAAACTCTTTTAACACAATTCTGAGGTTTGGGCGCCTGGAAGGCGGAGTTACGTTACCATGATGATATAATAGATGATAAATAATATCGAAGAACCTGGTGAGTCCTTATATCTAATCTTAATTTAAATTCCATTCCATTGCAAATCACAGGAATAATATTAATTTAAATAAAATATTCTGTCATCTCTTACATACGTTCACTGCATACAAACTTTTCCTATAATATTAAGAGATTCCGGGCTATGTGGCCGTGGTCCATGACTAGAGATTGCAGGTTTTATGGGAAATAATTTTAATTTATAACTCTTTTTTTAAATTTTGTTATTGTTAATTTTTTAAATTGAATTTTAAGGTATTTCTTCTAGTGGCGAATACTTAGGTAATGTTCCCTCGTCGGATGCTCGACGTATCCAAACTATCTCAAATTTCGTTCTTCAGTATTTCAAGAATATTCTTATTCACTTTCTTCATCTCTGTAATTCCTTTGTTTTTAATTTTATCCTTTTTCTATTCAATCTCTAATTTTTTGCCGATCTAGTTCAATATTGATATTTTTGGAGCCATAATAATAATAATAATAATAATAATAATAATAATAATAATAATAATAATAATAATAATAATAATAATAATAATATATAATAATAATAATTATAATAATAATAATAATAATAATAATAAATTATATTATTATTATTATTATTGCACCGGCGTAACCACGCTCAATGCTACCAGAATTTGCACCGGCGTAACCACGCTCTGTGCTACCATTATTTTCACCGGCGTAACCACGCTCAATTCTACCAGAAATTGCACCGTATAGGTGCTGGATCAAAGCGTTATTGTTGATAACTATTTTGATTGGAAAGCATAGATTGTTCAAATAGTGACATATTTGCCCGGGTCCATAGAGGCAAAGTAGAATTCAACTTTCTTTACTAAATTCTCCCAATATGTAATGTTTTCGGAGTTATAAAATACAATCGTGGAAGCTTTGGGATAAAGGAACTAACACACGCTTGAGCAAGCTTTTGGAATTTGACTTAGATATCTGACTTATGCTAACTACTGAATGAATAGGCATAAGTAAAAAGCACAACTAAAACTTTTAATGCGAGTCAAAATTTAGTCAGATATGATATAAAGATAAATAAATAAATATTCAATTTACAAAGAAAAGAAATCATAGTAGATCATCTATACAAAAAGAAAATATGATATAAATCAACATACATACATACATACATACATTATCACTCACTCTAGTCCAGCCTCGGGTTGGGGGAAATACTGTCCTAGCGTCCCCACCCTGGCTTACTGGACTAAACAAACAAAACCAGCTCTAATGAGCTGTTCTGACCAGACTCCAAAGGTGACTAAGTAGATGATAATTCGATGTTACAAAACACAGCTATTTATGAGAGTTCACAGGGAGAGGGGGAATGCGCGATAGCACAGGGTGCGCACTAGGAAAGGGGAGGGATAGATAGGAAAGCATTTGGCACTGTTCATAAAGATGACACTCGAGATGGAGACGCGATGACGTATAGTTTGCGCAGTAAGACGTAATTCCTGTATCGAAATGTCCATTTCGGTACATTATTATTAATATTAATATAATTATTGTTATTATTATTATTATTATTATCACTATCACTATTACTATTATTATTATTATTACTACTATTAATATAATTATTATTAATACTATCATTATTATTATTATTATCATTATCATTATTATTATTATCATCATTATCATTATTATTATTATTATCATTATCATTATCATTATTATTATCATTATCATTATCATTATTATTATTATCATTATTATTTTCTCTGAACAAGCTGTGAAAATTTTTTCTCAGAGTTTTGTTCCATCTCGTATAATCAGAAATGCATATATCACTGTAATATCTCAACATCTTCTGAACATAGGTTTGCTGATATTCTGACGACAGATTGAGGAAGTCATAAGATGTGGGATGACTTTACTTCAATCTCGCTTTACGATTCATCGCAGTCGAGAGATGAAATTGCTTCAATTATTACCTCCCGACTCATTTTCATGACATACAATTTACAGATGGAAATGAATTTTATGCGCGGCTGTAAATCGATATAACGTTGTTTGTCAAACAATACACTGTGCATTATACAACTGACAGGAGTGTTATAGCGATAACAAGTTAGCATTGCACCTCTGAACGTAGAATAACTAAATCTGACTTGTAACAAACTAACGCTGCAATATTCTTGAATATCCAAGATGATTTAGCATATATAATCAGAAAGCTCTAAGAATAGTATGAAAAAGCCGGAATAAATATTAATACTAGCAAATTTCAATATTCAGGAGTAGGTAATAATTTAACGGTGGGTAAAGTAAAGTAAAGTACAGTGATCCCACTACAGGCCTCAGGAGGCCCTTGGGAAAGTGGGAGGTTAAGGCTCTCACTTTTTCTAGACAATCGGCACTTGATGTCAGCCGGGTTGTCATCCCTGCGTGACGACCGCCTTTACCCCCAGGACAAGCGTCTGGTACGCATTTACGTTAGAGGCTGAGTCGACCCCAGGGCCATAGTGCCGCCAGAAGGTTTGGGTCAGTTTAAAATTCCTGACCCCACCGGGACTCGAACCCTCGGCCTTCCGGTTTGTAGCTTAGTGCCTTAACCACTATGCTACGGCGTGCCTTTAATGGTTGGTGGACCTGACATATTGACCACATTTCACCCCTGCATTGGTTGTACTAATGTTCCTCTCTGAGATGAAGAAGGCTCAACGGTAGTAATAAGCTGTTAGTTTATGCTAATGATGTAATACTATTAGGCGATAGCGAGGAGATACTAAGGGCCAACACGCACTTTCTATTGAATAACGCTAAGCAATTGGGACTGGAAGCAAACATCAATAAAACTAAATATTTGTTCGCACGTCCTAATAAAATTATATAATGGAAATTGACAGTTAATGATATATGGTGGAAATATTGAAGCAGTGGCTGAATTCAAATGCCTAGGAACAATAATTACGAATAGGAATTATATGTACAAAACAAATTAAACATAAGCTTAATTCTTGAAATCCATGCAATGCCAGGACACTTGTCGTCCCAACAACTTTAAAAAAATTTCAATGCCACCTATTTGTCATTCGACATTTCAGGTATTCTCTCCTGCTATTGGCATATTGTAACCCACTTCTGAGGTTGGGGCGTCTGGAAGGCGGGGTTACGCTGCCCCAATAATATGATGGGTGATGACGATGGGAAATGATGCGCCAGGAGAGGCCCTAAACCTAAACTTAATCTAATGAGGTAAATATGTTAACTCACTAACACTATCAAACCCATAGGTTTATGGCCGCGCGGACATAAGCTCTCCACACATTCCTATCCTAAGCCAATGCTTTCCAATCATTCTCTGTATAATCTACTTCCCTCAAATCATAGATAATGTTATTCTGTACCTCATTCATGGTCTACCAACTGGGCGTTTCCCTTCTGGTTTTCCTACAAGAAGCTTCCCTGCACGTCTTTCATTCCTCATCCATGCCACATGTCCTGTCCATCGCAGTCTACGAGACTTGGCTGTTCTCATTATATCTGGCTTCCTATAAAGACCATGTGGTTCATCGTTATGAAGTCTTCTCCATTCACCTGTCTGTTCATCTCTCTTTGATCCAAAAATTTTCCTAAGAACTTTATTCTCAAATACTCGTAATCTACGTTCCTCCCTTAAAGTAAGAGTCCATGTTTCGCATCCATATAATATAACTGGTAGAATATTAGTTTTATATATTTTCATTTTTACGTTTTTTGAAAGGAGTTGAGACGTTAAGAGTTTCTGTAATGCATAATAGCACGCATTTTCAGAATTGAGCCTATGTTTAATTTCTTTGTGCATCTCATTCCTGTTTGTGATTATTGTTCCTAGTTATTTGAATTCAGCCACTTCCTCAAAATTTACCTCGTTTGTCATTAGCTGTCCATTTTCATTGTATAATGTATTTCTATGTGCGACCATATATTTAGTTTTATTGATATTTACTTCCAGTCCCAATTTCTTAGTGTTACTCAGTAATGTGTGCGTGTTGTCCTTTAGTACCTTCTCGCTATCACCCAATAGTATTACATCATCAGCATAAACTAACAGCTTATTAATACGATTGAGTTGTAGGCCTTCTTCATCCTCCAAAGATTTGATGCCATGCTCTAGTACAAAATTAAGTAGTAGAGGAGGTAGTGCATCTCCTTACTTCAATCCATTGTGAATTTCAAAAGTATGCGAAAACTGTTTTCCTACACGCACCCTACTCTTTGTACCATTCGTATAAGTTTAACTAACTTTTTAGGAATTCCGAACTCCAGCAGGATACTACGTAACTTCTCCCTCTTAATTGAAACATATGTCTTTTTGAAGTCTACGTATGCCATTATATTCCCATTTCTTTTCTAAAATCTGTCTTAAGCTAAAAATCTAATCGGTTGTAGACCTGTTTCTTCTAAATCGAAGCGAATATGATATTGATATAATGATGACCAGATGATATTCGGGGACCTTTGGGCCTTAACGAATCCTGACATTTGTCTTTCAGGTGAGGAAAAACCCCGAAAGAAACCTCGCCCAGGAAATTTGTCCCGAGCGGGGATCGAACCCACGCGCGCTGCGTGACAAGGCAGCACACTACCTCGAGACCACAGCGGTGGACTCTCTAAAAAAATATTAAACTGGAAATATATAAAATTGTTATTCCCCAGTTACATTGTGTGGATTCGAAACAATGACTTACTTTAAGAGAGGAGAAGATATTACGAGTATATGAGAATATAGGAAACGTATTGGACCAAAGAGAGAGGAACAGAGAGGTGAACGAGGAAGACTTGAGCTTACATTATCTTTATAGCAAACCAGATATCCGATTGAGGGTCTTTCCACTTTTCAGCGGTTGCCCTTTTACCAGCCGGCTGCTGGCCCTTCACATCCACATGTGTCAATCACAGCGTTTAGGGGTGACATGTGGTTAAGATGTCGAGTCTCCCAGCCGTTATAGCTGGTTCCTCAACCTGGAGCCGCTACTTATTGTAGCTACCCAATTGCCTCACGATGCTGGGTGGGCACCGGTCCCATACTGGCCGAAGTACCATGAGAAAATGTCTTCCCCCATGGAGACTCGAACCAGCGCAAGTCCCGTAGCTCTGCGCCAAGGCTTCCTACGTTAACCGCTCGGCTACGGCGCGGGACCTAACCAGATATAATAATAACAATTAAGTATCGTAGACTACAATGTGCAGAACATGTGGCACGAATGGGGAATGAAAGGGGGGCATGGAATCTTCTTGTAGGAAAACCAGAGGGAAAACGTCCAGTTGGTAGATCAATAATTAAGTGAGGGAATAACATTAACCATGATTTGAAGGAAGTAGTTAATAAGGGAATGAATGGAAAACATTAGCTCATAATGGGAATGTGTGGAGAGTTTGTACCCGCGCGGCCATAAGCCTTCGGGTTCGATAGTGCCAGTGAGTTAGTTATTTTTGTCTATCCCTCTGATTATCAGATGTGGATGTGAGATCGAAAGTCGATTGGTAGTCCAAGAGTATCGTATGTCTGTAGCACCATCGAGTAAATGAGTGAGTAAATAATTTATAAGTGAATTAAAATTAGAATATAATTTAATTACTGGGGAAGTAAAATATAAATATTTAGAAATTATATTAAAAATAACTAAGGTCGAAATTATTTACAGAACTAACACAGGCCTCTTTCCCCACGGCCGTTTTAATAGTTATTTATCCCAATCTTGGCTGCAATCAGCTTAGTGACCGCAAGTATTAAGGATCCAACACTATTCTCTCTCAATTTGGAAATGTTATTTTTTTGTGTTTTCTCATTCTTTCTTCCGTAGGGATACTAGAGATAAAACATGGACTTAGTCGCTAAACTCATCTAAGTTGTCATCAATCAAGTAAGTGATTCCGAGAATCATATTTTGACATTAATCTCGGTCATTTTGGACATTTTATTTTACATCCCTTCTCACCCATTTAAGGGTGCAAGGATCAAGCTTTAGTTTGAGTGACATTAGGACTTTCAACAATTAGCTTAGCGACCCCAAAAAGTATGGATTCGACACTACTCTCGGTCACTCTTAATATCCTATTTTCACCCCATCTCACCCTTGTTCGCGCTCATAGGGGTGTCAAGGTCAAACATGGGTCATATCATCTGCATTGTCACCAATCTGCTTAGCGACCCAAAATAATATGTATTCCACATTCATGACGATCTTTTTTCAATTTAATTTTTTTCAGATATATAAAAAAATAAAATTAATAAATAAAAGTTTAAAACTAAAACAACACGCTTTATTACAAAACCGAACTAAAACATTTAAAACAATTTTAATTTCCAACATGCTTGGGATAAAATTAAAGTGGTCAACAAAAAATCATCTCCAACACATCTAGAATAAAACTAAGAGTTATTTACAAAAAAAATAGGATCAAAAGCGTGGGATGCTCTATATCAATGATAATAAAGAGATACTACTAAAAGTAAATTCTCTAAGAAGAAAAAGTAAAAACCATAAAAACACCCCATGCTTTTGATGGTAAAATATTTTTTTTGTAGATAGGCCCTAACTCTCGTTTTATTCTAGATCTGTTGGAGATGATTTTTTTGTTTACCACTTTAATTTTATCCCAAGTGTGTTGGAAATTAAAATTATTCTTCATTTTTCAGTTTGCTTTTCAAATAAAGCGTGTTGTTATATTTTTTTAAACTATCATATATTTTATTAATATTTAGTTTAATTGATTGTCATAAACCGGAATCCCATGAAAATTTAACTGTTTAATACTCTTCTAAAAAAATTCTCCGGGCCGGATTTGATCTAGCGACCTACGGATTACTGAAATTATATACCACTACAGTCCACCGCTCTAGCAACTGAGCTCTTACAATGATTGACTAAAAAGTCGGTAAGTCCGCGACCTATTATATCGGTTTTTATTTTATTTTTTTGATTTTCTGATGATTGTGGTCAGGATTTTAGAAAAACAATTATGAATGTATTTTATTGTCATTGGTCCTTTACAAGTATACAAAGTTTCAAGTCGATCCAATGTTTTTCAGTGGGTGAAAATCGTGTTCAAATATTCCGTTACATAGATGGACAGATACAAATCCAGCTAATATAAAGCGTGTAAAAAAAAAAGATCGTGACGAATGTGGAATATATATTTTTTTGGGTCGCTAAGATAAATGGTTACAATGCAGATTCTATTTAAGCCCACATCTGACATCGACTACTACTTAGTTAATGTATAACGTTATTGTATTATCCAATTATTATTGTCATTTGTTTTTGTTTTAGGTTGTATTATTATCAAACATTATTTTATTGTAACGGACTGTCAAAAGCACGTATGGCTTACTGCCCGTGTGACCCATATTTGTAAATAACATTGTATGTATTTTACTTTTAGTCTAATAAAGTCCTTCTATTAGTACAAATTTTATTTTCACCCTTTATCACACCCTCACCCTCTTAGGGGTATTACGGTCCAAATTTGTGTTTACACGTCACCGCGACTGCCACTGACGGGCGTAGTGATCCAAAAACTATGAAATTGATACCAATATCTGACTGCTTCGTTTTTTTAGATATCACCCCACTAGATGTGGTAGTGTTCTCTAAGCCTCTTGGAAACGTCTGAGATTGTTATTTCAACCGAGTTTAGTTGAAATTACTCAAAGTGTTGAATTATGTTGGAACATACATAGGTCATTGTCGATAATGTTTCTATTTCAACCCTTTTATCTCTCTGGTGCTTCTAGGAGTATTTTACCGTTTTCACAAACATTGCCAGATCATAATTCATGTGTGTAACAAATTTGATTCAAATTACTTCAGGCGTTCGAGACTTATTCCAACACATACATACATTATAAATACGTATATCCATACGTACACACATTATAAATATATCCATACATACATAAATTCAATTATCTATATATAGATAAAAGTGCGGCAAAAAATATAATAAGACATTTAAATTGTATGGAGAAAAGAATACGGGATAGAATAAATAATGATAGAGGATTATTGTCCAAAACGTTTTAATATATGTAGCCAAAAACTGGAATGTAAAGCAGAGAACAAGGAAGATTTTTTTTCGCAGCCGAAATGGATTTTTTAAGACGATGTAGAGAAACAGGATTAAATAAAATAACAAACATACAAATAAGAGGAGCTATGGGTGGAGATAAACAGATGAATGGAGAATACAATGCAACAAGGAACAACATTATCTTTATGGAAACAAGATGCAATAAGTGCATTTAAGTCTAGTAGGTAAGAATGGGCAAATTATGTGGCACGAAAGGGAATGAATATATGCATGGAAAATCCTAGTAGGAAAACCAGAGGGAAAACGCCCATAGGAAGGCCAAGAATGATGTAGAAGAGAAAGTTTAACCATTATTTGAGGAAGATAAATTTTATAGGGAATGATTGGAGAACATTAGTCAAGGATAGGGATACATGGAGAGCTTGTGAATGAGCGGCCATAAACCAACCATAGGTAGTCTATGAGAGGATATTCCATTCCATTGTAATTCTGCCCGAGGGCAGGTCATTATAGGTGTGGTAACTTCCCGTTGTTTTCCGCACCGGTGAAAATGATAATGAAAAGGATGATGATGATAGCAGGATGATTTTCATGGACCGTTGCGCCCTAGCCTCCTGACATTTGTCTTACAGCTGAGGAAAAACCCCGAAAAAATCTCACCCATGAGCCTCTCTCGATCGGGAATCGAGCCCGGGCCAGCTGCGTGACAAGGCAGCACGATACCTCGAGACCACAGCGGTGGACATGCGAGGATATAAGGACACTATTGATTGGATATTGAAGGCACAGTTGAAGTGGCACTGGACACACTGTTTAGGATGGACAACACAAGTTGGCCAAAGAAGATCTTATAATGGATACCCTCAGGTAAAAAGAGATTGGGACAACCTAAACACAATTGGAAGTATGATATCCATAAAGCCATGAATGGAAGGGAAATCATTAACAATTATTATTGTTGTTATTTAACAGGTTTGTCAATCTACACAACATCTTCTCATGCCCATTACAATTGGCTTTAAGCCAATATTCCTTGTTACAGAGTTTATTTCAACATTTCCTACTTTATGCTGGTTAAAATTCCATCTATCTATGTTATTTTTGGTCTCATAATGCCGGATAGAATATATTCAAGATTTGATGGGGATAATCAATTTTCAGACATTATTTCTGTGTGTCTGAATTATATTATTCATTTCTTACAAAATATGATTTTGAATTTTGAAAGGTCATCCATCCTTTATCTGATAATTTTTTATTCTATTTTAGAATCGGGAAGGTTCACGAAAGAGGTGGACATAGCAGCTATGACACTTGAAGCCGGAAAGAATAAATAAGGTTTAATCCTTGTAAGGTGAAGATTATATTTTAGAAATCTTTTGGATCATCGTCTTAAGAACATTTCTGTAAATTTCAATTTGTTTTCGATTTTAACCGACACGCTTCTCTTCAATGTGGTCAGGATAGGGTTACAGAGATAAAAAGTCACATATTCTTTGATTTTCAGAAATTAACATAACGCAAGCAGAGCTGTGATAAATTACGGAACAAAAAATGTGTAATGTTGTCAGTCTAGATTTGTCATCTGAATCCAAATTTAACACAGATAATTGAATTAAAATTGAATTTGTACAAAGGTTACAATTTTACTGCTGATGTATTTTCGTCAATGCGACTTACATCAATGTAACTTTACTCCATTTATATGTTATTGGTAGTTTACTTTAGAATGTAAAATATTTGTTTTCTGGAATGAGAACAAGAGGACTGTAGGAAATGGAGTGGATGGATACAGACGAGTGGAAAAGAAAAATAAAACTTTAGGCGCAGAAAGATGTGTAAATATTGAAAATCTGTATATAAATAAAAATAATAAATATTAATTAACGACCTCTGTTTTTTCTACCTGGATGTTTAGTGGATTAATCTTAAAATTAGCTGTAAATCAATATATATGCGATCCATAGAGAGGTAGCAATTGAGACTCGTGTTCAGGGGGCCAGGTTGAAACGCGAGTGCCGACCAATCTAATAAATATTTTTCTCTAAGTTGTCATATCCAGTCAAAGCAAATCCTGATTTGGAATTCGCTACCAGGATACGTTTCATCATTTTCAATATACCATGTTATCATAAATAAATAAACTTAATCTCTTGTCATAATAACAATCAGTATACGAGACGTTCGGACTGACTCGTTACTTTTCGCCGGAATTCATATTTCGATAGTTGTTGTACAAGTGACAGGAAATATGAAAATAACATTTTTTTTCCTTGCCCCTCACGGTTCTTTGAAGGCAACAAATTGATTTGAAAGGGTTCTTAGAGAGAAAATGTACCACTGCGCTTCACAACGCGTGCTTGGTCGATATTTCCAGGGCAGAAATAAAATTTCTACCATAATTACACCTATATGGATATTTACTGAACTCGCCAAGTAAAGTAAACATTACGTTGGTTTTCATTATAACTATTAACTATTTTTAATTTAATTATTTTTGTGGGTTTAGTGAAACATTGAATTGGAGAACAAGCCATCCTTTATAATAGATACATTTTTCCTTATATTACCTTTACATACCAAACTACCATCATCTTCTAGGTATGGGCCTATTTGCCCGCCGTCGTAATCGTTAAATCTGTCCGAATATTGTCTTGGGGTGTTCAGAATTATTTAAATTTCCTCGTAACAGGTAACCAGCCTGCTGCCGAGTAAGACCAATGGTGGTGCTGCCACCTCAAAGCATTTAAACATGCTTCCATCCGTACAAACCACAGGTGGAGGGCTGCTTCTTCCGCTTGTCTCGCCTTTATAGAAGCTTTTCTTTTTGCCGATCCAACCGTTTAGATTTCACTCGTATCCTTGGACAGGGGCTCTCGTTATAACCAGAGAGATTGGGTCCTTGACAAAACTTAGTCACTAAGATTCTCAAAATATGTGACGGTGAAATACATTTCCTTTCCTAGAATCAATGTAATGACTAACTGATAACTTATGAGAACTGACAAAAACAAATATTTACTGCAGTAATGTAACACAATAATTTATTATTGGACACAGCGGAACGTTTACCTGTAGTCATAGTAGCACTGTTAATGCTTCGCACGGATGTAGATACTAACCATGTACAGTTAGGAACAAATAGGAAAAGAAGCACTTAGGATACATTGTACATCATTGATACTAACGCTTACGGCTACAATGGAGGTGATGCGCGACGAACACAATTCTGCTTTGAAATTCTAATTTCGTCTCAACACACATTCCTGACTGCAAATAGTAAAGATTTGTGTGTAAATTTCCTTCATCACCAATACCCAAAAAGTAAATGTGGTTGCTTCTACTGGGAGATAAACTGGTATCTCATTTATTTATATATATATATATATATATATATATATATATATATATATATATATATATATATTCATATAGAAGAATGGCAAGAAATAGACTTCCAAAATTGGCATTCCAATATACCCCAACTGGACATAGGGACCAAGGAAGACCAAAATATCGGTGGAAATATCAAGACCATCTTCGCTAGGTTTACCGTACAGGCCACATGGACTAAAACGAATTTGTTCATCATGATGATGATGATATATTCATATAATGATTTATCGGCAAGTCGTACCTGCACGCATAACAGTAATGATGCCATAGAGATGTTCTAATGATTCGTGTGCACAGTACTACTTATTTCTATTTACAATTCTTTGTTAAACTTCTTCCAATGAATTGTGCCCATTCACTATTGTACCCAAATACGTAAATGCTGACACTGATTTAATTTGACTATTATCTATTTGTAGATAATCTGTATTTCTATTAAAGTTACTACATTTTAGGTATTCTGCTTGAATTTGTATTTATTGTCAATCTAAATTGCTTTGATTCCTATTTAAGGTTTATGAATATTTCTATTAGTGCTTGTTTTGTTCATGCTGTTATCATCGGAATATGCTATACATTGTTTAAGTTTAGTTGAAATATTTCCTCTTAATTCCATACATTTTAAATATAATCAATTATTAAACAAACAAAGTGGCTGATAATGGATCTCCTTGTTTTACTCCTGTATGAGTCATAAAAGTTCACTAATATTGTTGTTTTTTTGGACTCTTGCAGTCGTGTTAGTTAGGGTCAATGATATTAATTGATTCAGTTTTTGAGGCACATTATAAAACTTTAGACAATCAAAATGTTTTCTTCTCTTATATTGAGTATATCTGAGTATAATCTATGAATATATTATGTAAATCTGCCTTATATTCATAGCATTTCTCAAATATTTGCCGTATTATAAAAATATTATCTTTCGTGGATCTATTTTCAGGGACCCCATTTGATAATCTTCTAATTTATTCTATATTATTTCAATTAATCTTTCATTTAATGATATAGCAAAAAAATTGTAAACTATATAGAAGAGTAATTGGTCTGTAATTAGAGTATAATAATGTATCGCCTTATCCATTTTATTCTCAAATACCCGTAATCGTTTATCATCTCTTAAAGCAAGAGACCACATTACGTATCCATATAGTTTTACAGGAAGAATAATAGTTATATAATTTTTTAATTAACCTTTTTGTAGGGAGTTGGAATGACAAGAGTCCTAATAATACATAATAGCATGCATTTTCAGAATTCAGACTATGTTAATTTCTTTCTGTAATATTTATAATGTAGTATTGTGCATATTACATTACTCATACACAGAAACGAAAATCAGAATTAGGTCTGTGTTTACGCTATACAAATCCCAGTATTTTACTGAGATAACAACAGAAATCTCATTTCGTTTTATCAAATGATAAATATATATAGTTTTAACGTGAGAAAGATATCCTGCAATGAAGCCCACAGCACGTCAGTCTTATAAAAGCGGAATAGAGTTTTACTTGGACATTGACAAATGAATACAAGAAACTCTAGAAACCTCTTGAGAAAAGATAAAAGACTGGAGAAAGTGGGGGGAGATAAAAATAGGAGTAAGGAGGGAACCGAATGAAGTGAACACCGAGGAAAATATGCAAAATGAATGGCATAAAATAAATGTCTACCGGTTGGAACGAGAATTTGCAGTTAAAGACAAAGACTACAGTATAAAATAAAAGAGAAAAATAGGTGAAGAACAGAATTTTCATTAAAAAGTTTTTCACAGTTTCAGCAAAACTAAGAGGAAGGAGAGGGACGAGGGCAGAAAGCTACACTAAAATTGTGGGAAATGTCGAGACAGGTGGAGCTGAATAATCATTCTTCTCATGAAGTTGGTAACAAAATATTGTCCAACGGAGTCAGCCAACCTTCCATTTGTAGGTGTGTAACATCAACAAATCATAACAATGACATTTGTTATTATAAACGGTAGCGTGTAATAAAGGCGCTAAATTTTGATTCGAGAACTCAATAAATACTCCACAGTAGAATTGTACATACCAATAAATTAGACTACGAAAATAACAGACAGGAATTAAAAGGAAAAAAATGAATAATAATTATGTCTGACAATTAAACAAAAAGATCAAAACAATTTTAAAACGAAATTACTTTAAATTCAAACAACGAATTTCTACGTAAAATAAGATGGAATTCCAATCGACAGCCCGACATTAGAAATACCCTAAAAAAAACATACCTTCAACATTTAGAAGACAAATTTGAGACAATTGTAAATTATCGTTTCTAAAAAAATTAATCGGAAAATATATAAAACTGTTATTCTCCCAGTTATATTATAAGAGTAAGAAAGATATAACAAAAGGATTAAGACAAGGATGAGGGATGTCACCAACATTGTTCAATATATTTTTAGAAGATGTATTAATAAAATTGATAAATCATGTACCGGAATGGGAATCAATTTTAATGCACAATTTATTATTCGCTGATGACAAGATTATAATAGGACAGATAAAGAAGATATAGAATATATGATTAGAAAATTAATAGATGCAATTGAAGTAGGCAGACTAAAAATAAATTATATTAAAAAATAATATATGGTAATCGGAGGAAATACAGAAGACCTATAAGTAAATAATATGGTAATTAAATATGTTGAAGAATTTAAATATATTCGTCCTATAATAGACAAATCTGGTACTTGTGAAAAATATATTATTAACAGAGTAAATTGTGCAAGGAAGGCCATCAGATCCACGAATGGTCCGTTATGAAATAGAAATCTGACCAGAAAAACAAACAAAAATATTTTAATAATAATAGAATGTATATATATATATCAGAAAGATGGACAATAAATGAAAGGACGCAGAAACGAATCTTGAGGGTATAATTGGATGGATTACGGAGAAGTATGAGAATATTCAGGTTACAACATATTAGAAATACATATATTAGACAAGAAATTAATGCTCAAGAGACTCTTATCGACAGGATAACAAACAGAGCTTTACAGTTGCACGAACATATATAAACAGACAGAAGGAAGGGGAGGAGAAGCGGAGAACATGATATGAGGGAATATGTGATGCCATGATGAAGAAGAGAATGGAAGGAGGGCAATGGGAAGAAATCTCTGAAAAGTAGGAATTAAGGGCGATGTGCTGTAAGGTGGAAAGCCTGTACTGAGT